>CM045493.1:60218318-60682127 GCA_024704745.1 Rosa lucieae | reverse complement strand
AACTAGTATTCTGTTGAGCAAAGTGATATCACACAACGGTGAAATCACCGTTGTCTGATTTTTTAATCACACAACACTCACTTAGACCACGGTGAGTTTGGTCATCAGACAACAGAAATTCACCGTCGTCTGATGACCTTTTTGTAGTAGTGTGTTGAATGTTTTAAGGGAAAAATAACCAACTTAAGGAAAAAAGACTGCATACAGAAGCTAAGCACTTTTAGAGCTCATACAACTGATATTTGTGGTCCATTTAGAACTCAAACAATCTGTGGAAATGTGTATTTTATAACCTTCATCGATGACTTTTCTAGATATTGTTATGTTTATCCACTTTCTGAAAAGTCTCAAGCACTTCAAGCTTTTCAGATATTTAAGGCTAAAGTAGAAAAACAACTAGAAAAGAAAATCAAAACTGTTAGGTCAGATAGATCTATCTAACCTAACAGTGATCTATCTGACCTAACAGTTTTGATTTTCTGGAAAATACACAGAGAGTAGACAACAAAAGGGCCCCTTTGCCTTGTTTCTGCAAGAACAAGGCGTTAAGGCTCAATATACCACACCATATAATCCTCAGCAAAATGGTGTGGCTTAGAGAAAGAATATGACACTTTTGAATATGGTCAGGAGCATGATGTGCACAACAGGCCTACCTAGGTTTTTATGGGGTGAGGCTTTAAGGACTACAAACTATGTTTGCATAGAACACCTAGCAAAGCTATAGAGAAAACTGCTTTTGAGCTATGGTGTGGCAGAAAGCCTAGCCTTCACCATTGTCATGTATGGGGATGCCCTGTGACAAGACCCGCCCCTGATTTCACCCTGAAATCCGAGGTGGCCCTGCGGGGCCCACCTTAGAGATAACTCTACCGAGAATTGGCCGAGTCACCCCTAAAGTGGACTACCCAAAACATTAACTCACAATATATCATAGCCAAACGAAGAAGTGCGGAAGCTATTCATCAACTATGCCTCGAACCATGTACGCCCGACCTCAACTAATAACGCCTGCAAACTGGGCATTAGAAACCGAAAGGCCCAGGGGAAAGTAGACGAAAAACGTTAGCGTGAGTGGATAAAAATAAACAATTTAAAAGAAAAAGGATTTCATACTTTCCCACATTTATTTCATTAAAAACTAATGCATGCAACAATTAGAAAACACATTTAGCTTTAAATCCAAGAATTTCAAAACGATATACCAACTAGCCACGCTAGTCAGGCAACGATAAGATATGGGAAAGAAGTATCACCATACGAAAGAAGGGAGCGTCCCAGGCTCGGGTCGGAGCATCCCACACTCTGGAGCATTCCATGCTCTGCTCTACTCACCCACGAACACATAGTAAGTAGGAAGGAGTACTAATAGGCTAGCTAGCAATAAAATATGGCGACCCAGGTATGGCGGATAAAAACCATTCAAATCCAGTAAATCTATAAGGCTTCCCTATAAGTCCCGCGAATAAAGAAAACATGGGTACGATTCCCAACCGTACCCGGAAATTCTCGTAAAAAGTCACATAAATTAACAGCGTGTCCCACACGCTAAAAGAATAGTTAGATCATCATCAAGGCATTTCCAATGCCAAAACTGAAAGTCGATAGATAAATAAGAAATAACTTCATCGAAATCCCATTTCGAAAATCTTTCCAAAAATCTCAAAACAACGAATAGAAATATAATTAATTCCGGAAATCACCTCGGAAAATTACTTCAACAAAATTTCGCATAAATCACAAATTCAAAATCGAGCATAACAACTTCAATTCGAAAATCCAATTGACATAGTAATAAAAATATTTAAATCCGTTTAATATGCTCGTTAAATTAAAACAATAATTTAAGTCACTAATTCATTTCCCAAAACAAATCAAGACAAATCAACAATAATTTCCCGAAAGCAAAATATAATAACATGGATTAAATAATTAATTCGGGAAAAACATTTGCATGCATCCATATTTAAAAGCAAAGGTCCACTCACAGTACTATTAGGCGACCACGCAAACGAGTTCTTTTATCTAGCCGTAGCTCGCGACATCGTCCTGTACACAATTATATTTCCGTAAATGACAATCCGAATAAATAATTACGAACCTAAACGAAACCTCGAAAATCCCTATCTCCATTACTTCTCAAATTCAACCCAAATCACACCCACAACACCAATTCCTCAATTTACATATTCCACAACGAAAATGAGTGAAATCTGACGGCCGGAATTTCCCACAATTCAATCACAAAACTCCGAACTTCGGAAAATCACAAACAATTCCAAACTCCTCCAAAATTCACCAAACTTCACATACAAGCTCTACAACATTTCTATAATTTAATGGGCTAAAAACTGGAATTGAAACACTGCCTTACACGCCTCCACGCTCCACCAACAGTGGCAGCGCATGGGCCCCACCTACCAGAAGCCACCACCTCCGATGGCCACCAAATTTTGGCAGCACCACCTACTCAACAGACCCAACATTTTTCACAACTACAACAAGTTCCACTTTTACTTTGAAGGGTTCCAATTTGGCCGGTGAAATTTTTCCAGAAAAACCCAAGAACCACAGAATTTGAAATCGTCTATTCGACCTCCACACTGCAAATCGTGGCTCAAGGATAGGGGCGAAATGATCCTTGACAAAAAACGAACATTCGACGTCAGTTTGGTGGTCGGAGACAGCCGAAATCGCCGGAAATCGATGGAAATCCCGATCTGCTACAGTAACGTTCATCTTCTTCTCGTTGCTGCACCCTCCACAGTCCAGTATCAATCACCAAACCACCATAGAAATAAAGAGAGGGAAGAGAGCTTTCCAACGACATCTTATACATCAAAATCCGTCGCCTGATGAAGGAGTTATGGCCGGAAGACGGTGAAGAGGTCGGAGTGGATGACAGAATCGGGGAGAGAGAAGAGAGAGAGCTCGGTAAGTTTCCGAAAATGGAAACTTACCATAGTAACTCGGCTATTTATAGAAACTTACTATAAACAGTAACTTTAGTATTTTGGGGATAACTTTCGCATACGGACTCTGATTTTTACGTACCACATATGCACACGCTCGGTTTAACGTCCTCTACAACTTTCATACAGAACATTTTCTCAAATTTTGACCCGAAAAAAAAAATCAACTTTTAGGACCACTAAAAGTATCGAAACAACGTAAAAAGTGAAAGTGGTTGTCGTTTACCGTCCAAATGACTAGTAAACGGATAAATTAAGATACGGGACAATACACCCTGCAGAAGCTAGAGTTTACAATCCAAACATTAACAAGCTTGATCCTAAAACTGTAAGCTGCTATTTTATAGGCTACCCTGAAAAATCTAAGGGTTACAGGCTTTATGGAGCTCAACACTCACCAAGAATTTTTTAAACACATCAAGTAAAATTCTTGGATGAGAAAATTCACAATAAAAGTTTTGAAGATTTATCTTCAGAATTTGAAGAAATTGGGGATAATGAGCATTCTGAAAGTATATTGCCTATAGTTCATGATACACAAGTAGCCATTAGTGTTCCAGAAACTTAAAATGCACAAGATCAACTTGTTGATCAAGGAATGCATTTTGCAGATGATCAAGCTAACCCTGAACCCTTACCTGATCAACCACAGCCTGTAGAACCTCAAGATCAGCCTGCAGAACAACACCAAAATGAAAATCCCCATTTAAGAAGGTCTCATAGAGCAAGGAAACCAACTTATGGGGGGGGAGATTCTGATTACATTGTTTATTTGCAAGAACATGAAGTTGAAATTGATCTTGCAGATGACAATGATCCAGTTACTTTCAATCAAACTATTGAAAGCAGTCAGTCAAATGAATGGAAACAAGCTATGGAAGCTGAAATTGACTCCATGAACAAAAATGCAGTTTGGGATTTAGTGACACCTGACCCCAAACAAAAGGCTATAGGCTGCAAATGGGTGTTTAAAACCAAGAGAGATGCAACTGGGAATGTTAAGAGACATAAAGCTAGGTTAGTTGCCAAGGGTTCACACAGAATGAGGGTATTGACTTTACTGAAACTTTTTCCCCAGTTTCAACTAAAGACTCCTTTAGGATTATTATGGCACTTGTAGCTCAATTTGATATGGAGCTACACCAGATTTATGTTAAGACAGCCTTCCTAAATGGAGAACTCGATGAGGTTATTATTTACATGAAGCAGCCATAAGGATTTATTGAGCCTGGAACTGAAAACTTAGTCTGCAAGTTAAGAAAATCTATTTATGGTTTAAAATAGGCCTCTAGACAGTGGTATAAAAAGTTTGACTCTGTAATTTATTCTTTTGGATTCACTGAGAATTTAGTGGATAAGTGTGTTTATCTCAAAACATCTAGAAACCAATTTATATTTCTGGTACTTTATGTTGATGACATTTTGTTGGCCAGTAGCAATTTAAAGCTACTTAAAGAAACCAAAGCCTTTCTGTCAAAGAATTTTGACATGAAAGATTTAGGTGAGGCATCATATGTACTAGGAATAGAAATTAAGAGAGATAGAGCACAAGGGCTGCTAGGTTTATCCCAGCAAAGCTATATTGCCAAAATTCTGAAAAGATTTGGCATGAAGACTTGTGCATCAGGGGAGGTTCCAATGTCTAAGGGAGATAAGCTCACTAAGAAACAAAGTCCAAAGAATGAAGTAGAAAAAGTAGATATGGAGTCTAAGCCTTATGCAAGGCTTGTTGGAAGTCTCATGTATGCTCAGGTCTGCACTAGGCCTGATTTATCTTTTGCGGTTGGCATTCTTTCCAGATTTCAGTCTAATCCAGGTCATGAACACTGGGTAGCTGGAAAGAAAGTACTCAGATACTTCCACAGGACCAAAAACCACATGATTGTGTATAGACAAGTGGAGAAGTTGAAGCTTGTAGGATACACAGACTCAGACTTTGCAGGAAATTATCCTAATTCCAAGAAATCGACTTGTGGATATGTTTTTATGCTTGCAAGAGGGGTTGTAGCTTGGAAAACCATGAAACAAACGTTAGTGACAACATCCACAATGCAGGCAGAGTTCATTGTAGTATATGAAGGGATGTGTGAAGGGCTATGGATTAGAAATTTCTTGATGCAAACTAGGATTTTAAGTCATATAGTTTCTTATGCTCTTGTAATTCATTGTGACAATGAGGCAGCTGTGTTCTTCAGTAAAAACAGTAAAATGTCAAATAACTCAAAGCATATTGACCTCAAGTATTACAGTGTGAGAGAGAGAGAGTCAACCATGGTGAAATTTCAGTATTGAGTATAAGCACAGACTCTCAGCTTGCAGATCCCTTCACCAAAGCATTGTCAGTTGCTGCCTTCAAGAAGCATATTGAGAACATTGGTGTTTTACCTAGTTTAAGTTCTTGAGTTCAGTGGGAGCCTATTTAGTAAGAGTAAATTTTATGAGTTTTTTATTTTCTGAGTTCTTGTAAATTTTTGGTAATTGTGATTTTCAGTTTATTCAGCATCACAACTTTATGTATTATTGAATTTTGATTATCAATAAAATTCTTGAGGTATTTCATTCAGTTTTGTGTTGCGGAAATTGTATTTAAATTTTCTGTGACATTTTATTTTTTGTGTTCTTGATTTACCTTGATATCAGATGGTCTTGTAATTTCAGTGAACATGTTCCTTCAGTTTACAGTACAAGCATTAAGACCATCAGTGTTTTCAGTTCTTGCTTGAGTTTCATTTTGAAACATTCAGTTGGACCATTCAGGTATATGATCTTCTGGTAATACACGATGTTCATATACTGCATCATTTTGTTTTTAATAGCATATGTGAATTGCAGGAGCTTATGTTAGTGGTCTAGAAGTGTTTCATTTTTGTTAAAGTGTATGCTTTTCCTTGCTCTGCATAAGCTACTGCATTTTGACCATGCTGAATGGATTTTGAGACTTTTCCTTATTCTGGTGCACACTTCAGTTGGTTGTAAAAGAGTTGATGTTATTAAGTTTTGGTTATCCTTGATAACCAGTGATAGTCCAAGTGGGAGATTGTTAGATCAAAAGTGGACTCATCACAAGTTATCCTAAAGCAACTAGGAAACCTTAAAACATTAAGTTGAATACAACATGGATCTGGAAAAGAATCAACCTAGATATCTAATGTGATAGTGTATTTAGCATTGGATTAGGAATCCATTATTTGGACTACAAGAAAGTCCTAAACTGTGATGCATTAGGATTCTTAGATACAAGACTTAATTCTTAAGGAAAACCTTTATGGGAGGATTCCTAGGATTAGTACTTGTATAAATAAGAGGATGGGGTCCCTGTTATCACCACCGGTTCTTGCAAGCATTGTGTTCTGCCCATTCAGAAGCTTTAGTTGGTGAATAGCAGAAGACTTCAACCTCGTCTTCATTCTTAATTTCTGCAGCTGCTACAATGGCTTCAACCTTGGACATCAATGGTATGTGTTTAATCTTCTGAAGTTCATGTTGAACATGTATATGCGTGTGAGCTTGATTTGTAATTTAGTTTTACATCTTTGTGCTGGGAGGTATAAGTCAGCATACTCTACTGATCATATGCTCTTATGCTTCTAGATTATAGGTCATAGACTCATGAGGCTTCTCTTTACCTTTCATACGACTCCACTACAAAGATGCAAGATTCATATAGATTTTGTTTTGTTTCAACTTTTTGAAGTGCCTATGTTACCGGTTCTTATTCTTGAATTTCTGGTTTGGAACAATATCTGCAGGACGTAATAGAATGGTTAAAATATATTACAAACTTGCCAATTCTAGTCAAGGGTATACTCAGTGATGAAGATGGTAAGATCAACTAATTAAGGCTCCATCTCTTGGTATCTGTGACTGTATATCTTTACATTCTGTAAATATCAACTCGTGAAGGAAAAGTATAGTAAACGTATAAAGGAACAAGGTCTAGGAAACATTGACTTTCAATTCATTTCATGACTGTAACTTGACGAGTCATAATAGTAAATTGGACAAATTAGCTCGACTAAGCCCTTCGAAAATTTTATGTTCTACCATTTCAGCAAGAAAAGATGTGGAAGTTGGTGTTGCCGGGATTGTTGTCTCTAATCACGGAGCACGACAACTAGACTACACTCCGGCCACTATTTCTGTCCTGGAAGAGGTGGGACTCTTTTCCCTAATCGATTTATATTGCTGATGCAACTTGTAAAACACAAATTTGTGCCAATTTGAAGTAAGAAGAAAACTTGCTTCTTCATGTTAGTTATTGGTGTGTGCCTGTTTGCTATCATCTTTTCAGGTGGTTCAAGCTGTTGGAAGGAAAGTTCCTGTTCTTTTTTATGGAGGAATACGGCGAGGAACTGATGTCTTCAAGGCATTAGCCCTCGGTGCACAAGCCGTCCTTGTAAAGATCTCCATGCCACTACTGTTTGAATCATCTTCCTTATCAATCTTTTTATACATTTTTTTCCTGCGAGAATTGTAATGTAAATGTGTTAGTGCAGGTTAGAAGACCTGTTATCTATGGCCTTGCAGCAAATGGAGAAGATGGGGTGAGAAAGGTCATGAAGATGTTGAAGGATGAGTTAGAGCTCAATATGGCTCTCTCTGGCTGTCCTAGTGTTAAGGGTATTACCAGGAGCCACGTGAGAACAGAATGTGATAGACTCCGCTCCCATCTTTAACTCCTTCAAGCATCAAAATAAGAGATGGAGTCATTATCCAATTTGGGAAATGTGCAAATGTTTATCCAAAAGTAAATAACCTCCCGACATTAATTAACTTTGTTTTAGGATATGAGATTCAAGAGAGATTGAGGAGAGAATTGTGTATGTTCATTGATAATAGGAGCCCTATATATAGGGATTACAAAGTACATAATCTTGGAGTACAATGATTCCTATTCTAACTCGGAGTAGGAAATCTCTCCTATTACAACTATAGAACTAATCCTAGTTTGACAAGGCACACTAAATATCAACATTCTTCAACACTCCCTCTTGTGCCTCTTAAACTTGATGGTGACGCTTTGATCGTTGCCTCGTTAAAAACATTGCTCGAGTAATAAAAACCTTGTGGGACAAAAACAACCTCGAGGAGGAGATAAAAGTACAACACGTCCTTCACTCTTCGAGATCGAACATATAGACATCATACCTCCCCCTGATGTCGACATCTCCCCCTAATTACTATAATCGTGGGAGTTCGGATAACCTTCT
This sequence comes from Rosa lucieae, assembly GCA_024704745.1. Classification (NCBI taxonomy): domain Eukaryota; kingdom Viridiplantae; phylum Streptophyta; class Magnoliopsida; order Rosales; family Rosaceae; genus Rosa; species Rosa lucieae. The sequence goes on along the minus strand of CM045493.1, from coordinate 60,673,945 downwards.
CCATCCGATGCTCTTTAAATGTTTCTCGAATGTGGATTTAGGTAACGACTTAGTAAATAAGTCCGCTACATTATCCTATGATCGGATCTGATTCACTTCAATCTTTAGAAGTGATTGTTGTTGCTGATTATAAAAGAACTTAAGTGATATATGCTTGGTGTTATCGCCCTTGATGAAACCTAACTTCATTTATTCAGTACAAGTTGCTAGGTTCATCTGTGGTAGACTTCAAACCACAAGTTCCTCGAATTTGTCTAACTACAGACCTTAGCCATATGCATTCACGCACATCTTCATGTAGAGCAATAATCTCAGCATGATTCAAGGAAGTAGCAACAAGGGTCTGTTTTCTAGACCTCCAAGATATAGCGGTGCTTCCATGGTAAAGATATAACCCGTTTGGGATCGACCTTTGTGAGGGTCAGAGAGGTACCCTTCATCAGCAAAACCCATCAAAACATCACTTTCATTTTGATGGAGGGGAGGGGGAGAACGCCTGGCACCATGTACGGCGGCAGCACCGGCGATATGGCCAGTCACACTGTCATGGATGACGGCGTTTTGCCTTATGGGTCCGATCCCAAACTTCCGTCAATTCTCTTCTCTCTGTAGGGATAAAACAAACCCATATCAATCGTACCCTTTAAATAATGAAAGATTATCTTTACACCAATCCAATGGCTGCGTGTTGGCGCAGAACTATGTCAAGTTAACAAGTTCACTGCGAATGAGATGTCCGGTCTTGTGCATGGAGCTAAATACAATAATGCCCCTATTGCACTTAGATAGGGCACTTCGGCCTCTAGTAATTCTTCGTCCTCATCCTTTGGATGGAATGGATCTTTTTCAGGCTGAAGACTATGGCTAATCATGGGAAGTACTCACAGGCTTTGCTTTATCTTCATTAAAGTGCCTTAGAATTTTCTGAGTATAAGCAGACTGATGGATCAAAATCCCATCACTACGGTGCTCGAGTTCTAATCCGAGACAAAACCGTGTTTTCCCAAGATCTTTCAGCTCAAATTCGGATTTCAAGTATTTAGTAGATTCCTTTAACTCATCTAGAGTTCCAATCAGGTTCATGTCAATTAACATAAACTGCTGTAATTGCAAATCCTGAACTTGTCATTTTAATGAACACGCATGGGCATATTTCATTGTTAATATATCCCTTCCCAATCAAGTAGTCACTTAGACGGTTATACCACATCCGTCAGGATTGTTTTAATCCATATAGTGAGCATTTTAATCTTATTGAAAACGCGCTCCGTGGTTTAGAGCCACTTGATTTGGGTAATTGAAGTCCATCTTGAACCTTCATGTATATCTCTGAATCTAGATCCTCATCGAGATATGATGTAACCACATCCATAAGCTGCATGTCAAGTTTTTCGAAAACTACCAAACTGACAAGGTAGCGGAACGTTATAACGTCCATTACAGGAGAATATGTCTCCTCGTAATCAATTCCAGGGTGTTTTGAGAAACCTTACACCATAAGGCGGGCTATGTATCTAACAACCTCATTTTTCTCATTACACTTTCTAACAAAGACTCATTTATGGCCAACAGGCTTTACACTTAGGGGTGTCTGCGTTATAGGCCCAAATACCTGTCTCTTTGCTAGTGAATCTAATTCAGCCTAGATCGCATCTTTCCATTTAGGCCAATTCGCTCTTTGCTGACATTCTTCAACTGAGCGAGGATCGATATTATCATACTCTATAATTCCTTTTGTAACAGAATATGCAAAGGCATCATCAATAGAAATAGAGTTTCTATTCATCGTCTCATGTATACTAGTGTAATTCATGGAGATCTCTCTATTCTCTGGAATTGGTTCTAACATTGGAGCCTCCCCCAATGATGTCTCTTGGACATAACCATAATCTGGAATATTCTCATGAGACGGATTATTTATATCGATAATTAATAGATTATTTTGTGCCAAACTCGCTTTCTTTCTTGGGCGAGAATCCATCGAACCTTTGGGTCTCCCTCACTTCCTTGCAGGGAGCCTGGCCTAAGCCACTACGCCATCACCAATGTGGGCGGCGGTGCCATGCCCAATAACACTAGGGACAGCGCCATGTCCTCTATTTTTAAGGACATCAATCCTTGCAGGCATGTTTGCAGCAAGTATGTGTGATCTCGTCACTTTAATGATATCAGAAAACGCATCAGGCATCGAATCTGCTACGTTTTGAACATCGAGAATTCTCCGCACTTCAATTTTGGACTGTGCGGTTCGGAGATCAAGATGAGACAAAGTGGGGACAGACCACGACAATTCCTGTCGTTCCTATTGAACGTTTATGTTCTTATCTCCCCCTAACGACAGGAAAATTGTCTCATCAAAGTGACAATCCGCAAATCTAGCGGTAAAGAGATCGTCTATCAAGGGTTCTAAGTAGTGGATAATAGTTGGGGAGTCATATCCAACATAAATGCCTAATCGTCTTTGAGGACCCATTTTGGTGCACTGTGGCAGCGCAATTGGCACATAAACTGTACACCCAAATATGCGTAAGTGTGAGACATCAGGCTCATACCCAGTAACCATCTAGGACGCAAAAAAGGGTTGAGTGGAAGTGGGTCTCAGACGAATAAGCACAGCTGCATGCAATATTGCATATCCCCAAGTAGAAATAGGGAGATTGGTGCGCATTACCAATGCTCTAGCAACCATTTGTAGTCGTTTAATGGTAGGTTCTGCGAGAACATTTTGGGTGTGAACATGAGGAACTGGATGTTCAACTTCAATCCCAATAGACATGCAATAATCATCAAAAGTTTTTGATGTAAACTTCCTAGCATTGTCAAGTCTTATGGACTTAATAGGATGATCAGGGTGGTGAGCCCGTAACTTAATAATTTGTGCTAGGAGTTTAGCAAATGCAGCATTCCTTGTAGATAAGAGCATAACATGTGACCAGCGTGTCGATACATCAACCAACACCATAAAATATCTAAATGGTCCGCAAGGTGGTTGAATTGGTCTACATATATCACCTTAGATTCTTTGTAAGAATGGAATATTTTCTTTTGTGTCCTTTGCATAGGATGGTCTCGATCCTAATTTTGCTAAAGAGCAGGCATTGCAAAAAGGAATATGGGTTTTAGAAGTAACCAATTAGGATTTTGGTTGAGCCATGAAGCCACAATTGACTTTAGAAGTAACAAGAGAAGTTGAATTAGGGTGTATGGCGTCAACGCCATGTAGTGGCTGCAGGGGGTAGGCGGCGTAGGCCATGTGTTGCCGGTTCTGCACAGTCATGGCTCCGTGAGGCACAGGTGCAGCTCTTCGAACCAATTTTTGGTTCTTACATCTCTTTGTTTTGAAGAATGGATGTCTGTGTGAAGTCTATAATACACGAATCATCATATCACGACCTGGGTGTCCCAAACGGTCATGCCAAAGCCTATATATGTCGGAATCCCATAAATCATCTCTTATGACATGGTTGGACTCAATTATATGAATAGTGGTTGCATACGACCCACTAGAGCGACACATAAGTTTCTCTAAGACTCGTTTATGTCTGTAGTCATTAGAGGTGATGCAAAGGAACTCTTGTCTATTCTCACAATGTGTTTCCACATAAAAACCATTGGCTCTTATATCTTTGAAACTCAATAGGGTTCGTCCAGCCCTAGGAGCATAAAGAGCTTCGGTGACAATAATATTTGTGCCATTTGGAAACATAAATTAGCCTGGTCCTCTGTCATGAATCAATTTGGATGATCCAACCATTGTAGTCACGGAATATTGAGTAGGCGACATCCATAGGAACAATTGCCTATTTCGAAGTAATGTATGTGTAGTTGCACCATCCACGAGGCATTGTAGCACTCTGGGAAACATACTGAAAAATAATAAAGTTCGAAATTAAAATATGTCCAAGGCATTCAATCAAAATAAATAGAGACTTTATTAATATTAGCCAATGATTACATCAAAGTTTTTTGACCAAAATCTAATCCAAAATAAAAATCAAACTTAGACAAATTGTAGTCACTCAATCTGTTCGGTAACTCCAATTTGGTTGTGACCAGGTAAGGTAAGGCGAGATTTTGGTGGAGCTACGCTCACTCGTAAAACCGTTCTCTCAGTTCAAACCTTTCCTAGACATCACAATTAATTTTGGATGAGCCTAGTGAGAAAGAGTTAATACAAAATGTCATTTTATTGATTAAGGCATAATTGCCATTACATAATTCTTGGAAAATAAAAAGGACTACACTAATCAAAATTGTGGCATCCTTGTGCACTTCTTTGTCAGATTTGAAGTCCGCTATGGTAAGATTGACGCCATTTTCATCACCATCATCTCTTTCGTCAGCTAAATAGGCTTCTTGCTCTCTCAAGTCCCTATATGCCTTGTATTGTGCAGCTAACATGTTGCTTGCATTGCATTGCTTGAACCAATGCTCAATAGATCCACATCTATGGCATGCATCGTTGTGATTGCCTCCCCTTAATTGAGGTGCACCTTGTGCACAAGGGCCATTTTGGTGTCCACGTTGGACGATGGTGCCATGCTTATGGCCGGCGGAGTAACCACCATGGCCGGCGGCGCTGTGCCTTCCTCTCCCACATGTGGTGTTTTTCCCACATGCTACCTCTCCAGTTTGGCGGTTACCTTCCTTTGTAGGGCTGTCATATGGACCCACACGTCCATTTTGTCCCTTAACTTTAGGGCTCCGCTCGATGCGTCCTCCTTTGGGTGCGTTATTATAATTCGCCACATGAACGCTCTTAGACTAAGAGTCTTAGTTCCAACAGGCCTTGAATTATAATTCTTCACGAGGATGTTATCATGTTTCTCAGCTACAGACATGACATTAATTAGCTAATGAAACCTCGTTATCCGTCCAGCATTGTACTCACCTCTGTATTGCTTTGATACCAAAAGTGTTGAGACGTGGAAGGTGGAGAGAGTTTTCTCAATTAGCTCTTGCTCTATGACATGTTGTCCATAAACCAACATGGATTTCAGGCGTAGAGCTTCTGAATGATATTCAGAGACAGACTTGAAATCGGCGAATCGTAGATTGCTCCATTGAACCTTCAAGTCAGGGAGAAGAGAATCCTGGACATTACCAAAACGCTCTTGTAGCGCCACCCATAGTTCTCTAGCATCCTTGATCACCATGTACTCCAATCAGAGTGATTAGTCCATGTGGTGTAGCATCAAGATGAGGGCAGTGACATTGTTTGTAGCCGTACGCTCGAATATGAGCTCAGGCTTTGGTGCCTGAATTATGGGTAGGATCCCTTTCGAAGTGAGATGGTTCTCAACATCTGTGACCCAACTGTGGTATTCTGAGCCAGTTGAATCAAGCATAGGAAAATCGAGCTTCGGTTTCGACATCCTGAAAATAAGAAGGAGAAATAGATTAGTTTCGGAGTCAAAGCTTCCACGACAACTAATATTAATAAGATTTCCGAGCTATGCTACCAAGAAATCGATTTCCAAGAATATTTGGATTAGAACCCAACAATGATGTTTATATGATCATAAATCGATGCTTACGGACGCTCTTAGTCCGAAGTCTTACGAACGCTCTTAGTTCGTATATAGCATGAATCCACATGGTTCTCTTTTCAAAGAATCGAACCCACGTTCCAGAAAGGTGGGATGTAGAAGAATGGAGGTTGCAAGTCCCAGAGGAAAAAGAAGAAGAAGATTAAAGACAGAAAACAAGAACTTTAATCTTAAAAACTTACTTGTTTTAAAGTCGGAGCTTGAAAAATTGTTTCTTGAGCTTTGGAGTTGTGAGAAAAGGTGGCCGGAAATTGCTAGGCTTGGTCGGAGGTGTTGCTGGTCTTGGCCGAGGGCTGTTGATGCTTGGCCAGGCTGGCTGGACTCGGGCTGGTTTGTGGCTGACCGAGAATGGCTGGATTGCTTGGCCAAAGGATGGTCGGCAAGTCTGGCTGAGATGGCTGCAAAGGCAGGCGGGCTAGCACGGGCTAGGTGCTTGGCAAGGCTAATGTTGGGGAATTTTCTGGTTTTGGGTTTTTGATTTCAGGGTTAGGGCTTGTGCTAATAACGAGTTTTAGGATATGAGATTCAAGAGAGATTGAGGAGAGAATTGTGTATATTCATTGATAATAAGAGCCCTATATATAGGGATTGCAAAGTACATAATCTTGGAGTACAAGGATTCCTATTCTAACTCAGAGTAGGAAATATCTCCTAGTACAACTATAGAACTAATCCTAATTTGACAAGCCACACTAAATATCAACATTTTTCAACAAACTTGTCAAACAAATTATATACATCATATTAGTTAATTTCGCGCACTTAGTATACTGTCTCGAAGCTCATAATGTGTTTGATTAACTTTTCTTTATCTTTTTTCTTATATATATATATAATTTCACTCAATTTATAGTAGTCGGAAGACAAATTTACAGAACAATTGATCTCCAAGACATTGAAGGCCTATATACAAGTCTGGTGGTAACGAGCTTACTTTTCTCCCCTGTTCTTCTCGTTGCAAGCTTGGAGACACTGTGACATAGGTTGGACACTTGATCACAGAGTTATGAACAAAACTTAGCATGCCGCCACTCCATGCCTTATAGCTGCAATTGGGTAAATCGATCAATACTTCCCATTGTTTGTAATCTTTAAAGTCAGGTTGAAATTTAGGATTTATGGTAACATACTTGTTTTTCTCTCTACTTTTTCTCATTGCAAACTTCGAGACGGTATAACATAGGACCAAACTGGATGCCTAAGGCCTGACATATAATATAGTCCTCAAACTCCTGACAAAACGAAAAGAGTGCAACCTAGCCTAACGAAATGATCGCATGCATTGGAATTCACTCTGATATGGAATATTCATGAGGATTGAAGAGAAGGTGAAATGAGCTTCAGTGGCGCATGACTCGGGGGTTACATAACATGAAGAATGTTTTAGAAAGTCGGATGTAAGAGAGATTGATGAGAGAATTATGTGTCTATTCATTGATAATAAGAGCCCTATAGATAGGGATTTCAAAGTATAATTTCTTGGAGTACAAGGATTTCTATTCTAACTTGAATTGGGAATTCTCTCCTATTACAACTATATGTAGTTTCTAGTTTGACAAGGCACACTAAAGTCAACATCCTTCAACACTTCCCCTTGTGCCGCTCAAACTTGGTGATAATGCTTCAAATGTTGCCTCGTTAAAAACCTTGCTCGAGTAATAAAAATCATGTGGGACAAAAATAACCTCGAGGAGGAGAAAACTAGTACAACACGTCTTTCACTCCCCAAGATCGAACATGTAGACATCATGGCTCCCCCTGATGTCGACATGTCCCTCTGATTGCTACAATCATAGGAGTTCGAATAACTTTCTCAATCTGATGCTCTTCACATATTTCTCAAAGGTGGATTTAGGTAACGACTTAGTGAACAAGTCCGCTACATTATCCTCTGATTCGATTTGATTCACTTCAACCTTTAGAAGTGCTTGTTGTTGCTGATTATAAAAGAACGTCATATATGCTTGGTGTTGTCGCCCTTGATGAAGCCTAACTTCATTTGTTCAATACAAGCTACATTATCCTCATAAATGCATGTAGGTTCATCCTTAGTAGACTTCAAACCACAAGTTCCTCTAATATGTCTAATTATAGACTTTAGTCATATCTACTCTCGCACAGTTTCATGTAAAGCAATAATCTCTACATGATTTGAGGAAGTAGCGACAAGAGTCTGTTTTGTAGACCTCCAAGATATCGCGGTGCTTCCCATGATAAAGACATAACCAGTTTGTGAGTGACCTTTTTGAGGTTCAGAGAGGTACTATGCATCATCAAAACCCATCAAAACATCACCATCGTTTTGATGGAGGGGAGGAGGGTGACGCCGGCCATTATGGACGGCAACGGTGCTGGCGCCGGCAGTTTTTCCTGTCAAGGCACCATGGACGATGGCATTTGGGCCAATGGGGTCTAATCCTATTCTTCTATCATTCATCTTCTCTCTGTAGGGATAAAACAAGCCCATATCAATCGTACCCTTTAAGTATCGAAAGATTGTTTTTACACCAATCCAATGGCGGTGTGTTGGCGCAGAGCTATGTCTAGCTAACAAGTTCATTGCGAATGAGATGTCTGGTCTTGCGCATTGAACTAAGTACAATAATGCGCCTATTGCACTTAGATAGGGCATTTTGGCCTCTAGCAAGTCTTCGTCCTTATCCTTTGGACAAAACGAATCCTTTCCAGGTTCAAAACTACGGCCAATCATGGGAGTACTCAAAGACTTTACTTTATCATTATTAAAGCACCTTAGTAATTTCTAAGTATATACTAACTGATGGATCAAAATCCCATAACTACGGTGCTCGAGTTCTAATCTGAGACAAAACCATGTTTTCCCAAGATCTTTCATCTCAAATTCGGATTTCAAATACTTAGCAGTTTCCTTCAACTCATCTAGAGTTCCAATTAGGTTCATGTCATCAACATAAACTGCTATAATTGCAAATCCAGAACTTGTCCTTTTAATGAACACGCATAGGCATATTTCATTGTTGACTATCCCTTCCCAATCAAGTGGTCAGTTAGACGATTATACCATATCCATCCAGATTGTTTCAATCCATATAATGAGTGTTTTAATCTTATTGAAAACGCGTTCCGTGGTTTAGAGCCACTTGATTTGGGTAGTTGAAGTCCATCTGGAACCTTCATATATATCTTTGAATCTAGATCCTCATAGAGATATGTTGTAACCACATCCATAAGCTTCATGCCAAGTTTTTCAGAAACTACCAAACTGACAAGGTAGCAGAACGTTATAACGTTCATTACAGGAGAATATGTGTCCTCATAGTCGATTCCAGGGCGATGTGAGAAACATTGTGCCATAAGGGGGACTTTGTATCTAACAAGCTCATTTTCTCATTAGGCTTTCTAACAAAGACCCATTTATGTCCAATAGGCTTTACACTTGGGTATGTTAGCATTATATGCCCTAACCTGTCTCTTTGTTAGTGAATCTAATTCAGGTTGGATCGCATCTTTCCATTTAGGCCAATCTGCTATTCGTTGACATTCTTCAACGGAGCGAGGTTCGATATCATCATGTTCTATAATCCTTTTTGCAACAGAATATGCAAAGGCATCATCAAGGATAATAGAATCCCTATTCATTGTCTCATGTACGCTAGTGTAATTCATTGAGATCTCTCTATTCTCTAGAATTAGTTCTGACAATGGAGCGTCCCCTAATGATGTCTCTTGGACATAAAATCCAGAATACTCTCATGAGACGGATTATTAATGTCGATGATTAATGGATCATTATGTGCCAGACTCGCTTTCTTTCTTAGGCGAGAATCCATCAAACATGTGGGCCTCCCGCGCTTCCTGGTGGGAGTCCTGGCCTTAACCACAACATCACCACTGTAGGAGATGTTGGCGCCATGCCCAATGCTTCTTAGGGTGGGGTCATGCCCTCTTTATGTAGGGACTTCAATCCTTGCAGGCACATTTGCAGCAAATATATGTGATCTCATCACTTTAGCGATATCAGAAAACTCATCACGCATCAAATCTGCTATGTTCTAAAGATCGAGAATTCTCCGCACTTCAATGTTGGATTGTGCCGTTCGGGGATCAAGATGAGACAGAGTGGGGACAGACCACGACAATTCCTATCGTTCATGTTGAACATTCTTGTTCTTATCTCCCCCTAACGACGGGAAGACTGTCTTATCAAAGTAACAATCCGAAAATCTAGCGGTAAAGAGATCGCCTATTAAGGGTTCTAAATAACGGATAATAGTTGGATAATCATATCCAACATAAATGCCCAATCGTCTTTGAGGACACATTTTGGTACGCTGTGGCGGCGCAATTGGCACATAAACTGCACACTCAAATATGCGTAAGTGTGAGACATCAGGCTTATACTCAGTCACCATCTGAGACGCAGAAAAGTGTTGAGTGGCAGTGGGCCTCAGACGAATAAGCACAGCTGCATGCAATATTGCATAGCCCGAAGCAGAAACAAGGAGATTGGTGCACATAACTAATGCCTTAGCAACCATTTGAAGTCTTTTAATGGAAGCTTCTGCGAGACCATTTTGATGTAAACTCCCCAGCATTGTCAAGACGTATTAACTTAATAGGATGATCAGGGTGGTGAGCTCTTAACTTAATAATTTGTGCTAGGAGTTTAGCAAATGCAGCGTTCTTTGTGGACAGAAGCATGACATGTGACCAGCGTGTCGATGCATCAACCAACACCATTAAATATCGAAATGGTCTGCAAGGTGGTTGAAAAGGTCCACAAATATCACCTTGGATTCTTTACAAGAATGGAATATTTTTTTTAGTGTCATTTGCATAGGATGGTCTCGATCTTAATTTTGCTAAAGAGTAGTCTTTGCGGAACGAAAATGGGCTTTAGAAGCAACAAATGAGGATTTTGGTTGAGCTACAAAGTCACAATTGACTTTAGAACTAGAAAGAGGAGTCAAAAATGCATGTGTGGCGCCAAAGCGACCTTTAGGCCGCAGGGGGTAGGCGGCGCCGGCCATTGCCAGCCGGTGTTGCACAGTGGTGGTGCCGTGAAGCGCAAGTGCATCTCCTTGAATCAATTTTTTATTCTTACTTCTCTTCGTTTTGACTAAAGGATGCCAGTGTAAAGTCTAGTATACAGATCATCATGTCACGACCTGGGTGTCCCAAACGGTCATGCCAAAACCTACATGTGTCAGACATGATTGGATTCAATTATTCAAATACTGGTTGGATTCAATTATCTCAGTCCCCACAAAATATAGTACTTCATATCAACAGTGACAAAAAAAAAATATCAACACTGATCACCCCCACAACACACTCACAAAAAAAACAAAAAGAAAAAAGGTATAATTGTATGTTTTCTATCTGAAATTCAACACTTATTTGATCAAGAAATATCAGATTGTGAAAGGTACAGTGACTTTTCATCTCTGAAGAACAAAAGAATAATGGGTTTTCTAAATCTTCTGTCATAGCTATCTTGTAGCTTGTTTTTGGTGTGATTTGAGCTTATTTGGTAACCATGTGAGCATGAACGCTCTTATATTCCACTTCTTATGGTAATTATGATTTCTTTCTAATTGTTTTGAAGAAGTTCCCAGCTAGTTTTGAGCTAGTTATGAAGTATAAAATTGAAGCTTTTATTTCTGCACTGTTTTCTTTAGAACAAAAGTGTAAACTAGAAGTCAATTGTGGGAATGTTTATTCAACCTGATTGATATACTCTTTATCGATCTCCCTGTATTTCTCTGTAAAGTGCTCATTTTAAGATTGCAATGGAATGGATCAGGTAAGATTCATCAAACTCGAGAGTTACCGAGTGAAATCTGTTCTCTTTCAGTAGTTCTTGACATAAACATGTGATATTGTCTAGGATAGATTGCCTGGAACTTGATGATTAGGTTTGATTAATGTTTAGGTTTCAGGGATAAATGGCATCTGAACCTGTAAATGTCAATGAATTCCAAGAATTGGCTAAGCAAGTCCTTCCAAAAATGTACTATGATTTCTATACTGGGGGAGCTGAGGACCAGTTCACGCTAAAAGAGAATGTTGAAGCATTTCACAGAATCACGTAATGTATAACTGTCTTGATGATTTATGTAATATTGCGAATCACTTGAATAATATATGTGTTTTTCTATCAGATTAAGGCCTAGAGTTCTGGTAGATGTTAGCAGGATCGATATGTCAACCACTGTATTGGGTTACAAATCTCCGCGCCTATAATGATTGCTCCTACTTCTAGGCATCAGTTAGCACACCCTGAAGGTCTAATTTGTCTCACAAGAGTTTCAGTTAAGATTGGTGAATTTCAGACATTAAGTTTTTACCTGCTCTTTCAGGAGAGGTGGCTACTGCTAGAGCTGCAGCTGCATCCAACACTATAATGGTATTTATATCAAATTTATTGAATTCACATGTAACTGGAGTTAGGTGTTTGAATGGTAGTGTTTTCCTTGATAGATTTTGTCCTACTCTTCTACCTGCACTGTGGAGGAGGTTGCTTCGAGCTGCAATGCTGTTCGGTTCTTTCAATTATATGTACTTATTCGCTCCTGAGCTCATTTCAGTTCACTTGTCAATCATTTATTTATAGCAAATTTCGTCTAATGGTACAGGTTTTCAAGAGACGGGATATATCTGCTCAGATAGTTCAAAGAGCTGAAAAAAATGGGTACAAGGCTATTGTACTAACTGTCGATGCTCCCAGACTTGGTAGAAGAGAGGCAGACATAAAGAACAAGTAAGCATCTTCCTATTTTGTTTTGTTCTTTTTCTCTAAATTTCAAATCATGTCAAATATTGTTCTGGAAATCCTATATGATTCATCGGATCGATGGTGACAAATTAATGTTTTCGCAGAATGATTTCAACTCAATTGAAAAACTTCGAAGGCCTAATATCAACTGAACTAGACTCTGTGAGTTGTATAGTTAACTTTAAAATTTTCATTATGTTATATGCAAGAATCATTCTAAAGAGAAATGGCATTGCCTATTATTTCTTTCTAATACATTATACATGCATGTTTATTTATATGCATGCACACTTACTCTGCAGGATGAAGGATCCAACTTGGAAGCTTATGTCAGAGCGGTCTATGATGATTCTTTGTGCTGGGAGATATAAGTCAGCATACCCTACTGATCATATGCTCTTATGCTTCTAGATTATAGGTCATGGACTCATCAGGCTTCTCTTTACCTTTCATACGACTCCACTACAAAGATGCATGATTCATACAGATTTTGTTTTTGAAGTGCCTACGTTACCGATTCTTATTCTTGAATTCCTGGTTTGGAACAATATATGCAGGACGTAATAGGATGGTTAAAATCTATTACAAACTTGCCAATTCTAGTCAAGGGTATCCTCACTCATGAAGATGGTAAGATCAACTAATTAAGGCTCCATCTCTTGGTATCTATGGCTATATATCTTTAATTACCCTCTGTAAATATCAACTTCTGAAGGAAAAGTATAGTAAACGTATAAAGGGAAAAGGTCTAGGAAACATTGACTTTCAATTCATTTCATGACTATAACTTGACAAGTCCTAATAGTAAATGGGATAAATTAGTTCGACTAAGCTAGCCCTTCGAAAATTTAATGTTCTACCATTTCAGCAAGAAAGGCTGTGGAAGTTGGTGTTGCCGGGATTGTTGTCTCTAATCACGGAGCACGACAACTAGACTACACTCCGGCCACTATTTCTGTCCTGGAAGAGGTGGGACTCTTTTCCCTAATTGATTTATATTGCTGATGCAACTTTTAAGACAAAAATTTGTGCCAATATTAAGTAAGAAGAAAGCTTGCTTATATACCTGTTTGCTATCATCTTTTCAGGTGGTTCAAGCTGTTGGAGGGAAAGTTCCTGTTCTTTTTGATGGAGGAATACGGCGAGGAACTGATGTCTTCAAGGCATTGGCCCTCGGTGCACAAGCCGTCCTTGTAAAGATCTCCATGCCACTACTGTTTGAATCATCTAGCTTATCAATCTTTTTATACATTTTTTTTCCTGCGAGAATTGTAATGTAAATGTGTTAGTGCAGGTTGGAAGGCCGGTTATCTATGGCCTTGCAGCAAATGGAGAAAATGGGGTGAGAACGGTCATGAAGATGTTGAAGGATGAGTTAGAGCTCACTATGGCTCTCTCTGGCTGTCCTAGTGTTAAGGATATTACCAGGAGCCACGTGAAAACAGAATGTGAAAGACTCCGCTCCCAGCTTTAACTCCTTCAAGCATCAAAATAAGAACTGGAGTCATTATCCAATTTGGGAAATCTGCAAACGTTTATCCAAAAGTACTATGTGTTAAATGTAGACCTGAAATAAGCTCCCAACATTAATTTACTTGTTAAACAAATTTTATATATCATATTGGTTAATTTTGGGCACTTAGTATACCGTCTCGAACCTCATAATGTGTTTGATTAACTTTTATCTAATATACAGATCTTATCAAGAACAAGGCCTCGCTCTGAAATTAAAGTGCGAGGTTGGAGTTTATGCAGGGTTCTAAAAATCGGCCTAGGCGGCCTAGGCGCTGGGCGCAGCTAACCCGTTCCGATTCTCCCCTAGTCGAGCGAGCTAGGCGGCCTAGGCGGGGCTGGGCGGCGCTGGGCTGTGCTGGGTGGTCGGAGCCTAGGCGCTTTCTGTCTTTTTTTTTTTTTTTTTCGTCGTCAAAACTCAAAAGCATCGGAAACTAAAGACTACTGTAGTCGCCGTCTCTCCTCTCTCTCTCCTCCGACAAGGTCGCACGGGCTCTCTCCCTCTCAGCCTCTCTCCTTGACTGTCGAGGCGTGGACACCTTTGCTCTCCTCGACGGTGACGCCGTGACAGACGACTGACTCGTCATCTGTATCTCCTCAATCAGATCCAGCTTTGCTCTCCTTGACTGCTTGACTCTGATTAAATCATAAGTCCATCTCTCTCAATTTGAAAGAAAGAGAGAGAGAGAGAGAGAGAGAGAGATGCAGTCATGTAGAAGATGAGAGAAAAGTTGAGAAAGAAGATAGACGACTCTTCCTCCACGTGAAATTGTCGTTGTTTTTTTTTTTTTTTAGTTCTTTTTTCTTTGAGTAGACGTGTAGTGATTGGAAACTATAATTGATAATGAATCTGATAGGTTCAGAATAAGTTATGCATTATCAATTAATCTGATAAGATTTAGGATAAGTCAAAGTCATGCATGCTATTATTAATAATTCATTATTTATTAATTTTATGCCATAAAATAATTAAAAAATAATAAATAATAAAAACCGCCTAGTCCCCGCCTAGGCTCCCGCCTAGGCCCCTAGGCGCTAGTCCCCGGGTCACCGCCCGACTAGCGCCTAGCGTTTTTTAGAACCTTGAGTTTATGGTCACTTTTCGGTTGCATATCCACATCTGGACCGTTCAGTTTTTAGGTACTAATGTATAGATCATCTCTGCAAAATTTCAGCGAAATTGATAGTCGTTAAGGAATTGATAACTACCTTAAAGCTAGTACGGTTCAGGTTTGACAGATTCAGTTCGTTCATTGGTTTAAGTGAGTTAGATACCTTAAAGATCTTCAATTTGGCTTAAATTTTGTAGAGAAGATCTATATATTAGTACCTAAAAACAGAACGGTCGAGATGTGGATATGCGACCGAAAAGTGACCCTAAACTCCAACCTCGCTCTGAAATTAAAGTGCGAGGTAGGAGTTGAGGGTCACTTTTCGGTCGCATATCCACATCTCGACCGTTCAGTTTTTAGGTACTAATGTATAGATCATCTCTGCAAAATTTCAGCTAAATTGATAGTCTTTAAGGTATTGATAACTGCCTTAAAGCTAATACGGTTCAGGTTTGACAGATTCAGTTCGTCCATTGGTTTAAGCGAGTTAGATACCTTAAAGACCATCAATTTCGTTGAAATTTTGAAGAGATGATCTATCCATTAGTACCTAGAAACTTAACGGTTGAGATGTGGATATGCGACCGAAAAGTGACCCTAAACCCTAACCTCGCTCTGAAATTTCAAAGCGAGGCCTCGCTCTGGATAGGATCTAGTTGGATTCAATTATCTCAGTCCCCACAAAATATAGTACTTCATATCAACAATGACAAAAAAAAATATCAACACTGATCACCCCCACAACACACTCACAAAAAAACAAAAAGAAAAAAGGTATAATTGTATGTTTTCTATCTGAAATTCAACACTTATTTGATCAAGAAATATCATATTGTGAAAGGTACAGTGGCTTTTCATCTCTGAAGAACAAAAGAATATTGGGTTTTCTAAATCTTCTGTCATAGCTATCTTGTAGCTTGTTTTTGGTTTGATATGAGCTTATTTGGTAACCATGTGAGCATGAACGCTCTTATATTCCACTTATGGTAATTATGATTTCTTTCTAATTGTTTTGAAGAAATTCCCAGCTAGTTTTGAGCTAGTTATGAAGTATAAAATTGAAGCTTTTATTTCTGCACTGTTTTCTTTAGAACAAAAGTGTAAACTAGAAGTCAATTGTGGGAATGTTTATTCAACCTGATTGATATACTCTTTATCGATCTCCCTGTATTTCTCTGTAAAGTGCTCATTTTAAGATTGCAATGGAATGGTTCAGGTAAGATTCATCAAACTCGAGAGTTACCGAGTGAGATCTGTTCTCTTTCAGTAGTTTTTGACATAAACATGTGATATTGTCTAGGATAGATTGCCTGGAACTTGATGATTAGGTTTGATTAATGTTTAGGTTTCAGGGATAAATGGCATCTGAACCTGTAAATGTCAATGAATTCCAAGAATTGGCTAAGCAAGTCCTTCCAAAAATGTACTATGATTTCTATACTGGGGGAGCTGAGGACCAGTTCACGCTAAAAGAGAATGTTGAAGCATTTCGCAGAATCATGTAATGTATAACTGTCTTGATGATTTATGTAATATTGCGAATCACTTGAATGATATATGTGTTTTTCTATTAGATTAAGGCCTAGAGTTCTGGTAGATGTTAGCAGGATCGATATGTCAACCACTGTATTGGGTTACAAAATCTCAGCGCCGATAATGATTGCTCCTACTTCTATGCATCAGTTAGCACACCCTGAAGGTCTAATTTGTCTGACAAGAGGTTCAGTTAAGATTGGTAAATTTCAGACATTAAGTTTTTACCTGCTCTTTCAGGAGAGGTGGCTACTGCTAGAGCTGCAGCTGCATCCAACACTATAATGGTATTTATATCAAATTTATTGAATGCACATGTAACTGGAGTTAGGTGTTTGAATTGTAGTGTTTTCCTTGATAGATTTTGTCCTACTCTTCTACCTGCACTGTGGAGGAGGTTGCTTCGAGCTGCAATGCTGTTCGGTTCTTTCAATTATATGTACTTCTTCGCTCCTGAGCTCATTTCAGTTCACTTGTCAATCATTTATTTATAGCAAATTTCTTCTAATGGTCCAGGTTTTCAAGAGACGAGATATATCGGCTCAGATAGTTCAAAGAGCTGAAAAAAATGGATACAAGGCTATTGTACTAACTGTCGATGCTCCCAGGCTTGGTAGAAGAGAGGCAGACATAAAGAACAAGTAAGTATCGTCCCATTTTGTTTTGTTCTTTTTCTCGAAATTTCAAATCATGTCAAATATTGTTCTGGAAATCCTATCCTATATGATTCATCGAACGGTGACAAATGTTTTCGCAGAATGATTTCACCTCAGTTGAAAAACTTCGAAGGCCTAATATCAACTGAACTAGACTGTGTGAGTTGTATAGTTAAATTTAAAATTTTCATTATGTTATATGCAAGAATCATTCTAGAGAGAAATGGCATTGCCTATTATTTCTTTCTAATACATTATACATGCATGTTTATTTATATGCATGCACACTTACTCTACAGGATGAAGGATCCAACTTGGAAGCTTTTGTCAGAGCGGTCTATGATGATTCTTTGTGCTGGGAGGTATAAGTCAGCATACCCTACTGATCATATGCTCTTATGCTTCTAGATTGTAGGTCATGGACTCATCAGGCTTCTCTTTACCTTTCATACGACTCCACTACAGATATGAATGATTCATACAGATTTTGTTTTGTTTTAACTTTTTGAAGTGCCTACGTTACCGATTCTTATTCTTGAATTCCTGGTTTGGAACAATATCTGCAGGACGTAATAGGATGGTTAAAATCTATTACAAACTTGCCAATTCTAGTCAAGGGTATACTCACTCATGAAGATGGTAAGATCAACTAATTAAGGCTCCATCTCTTGGTGTCTGTGACTGTATATCTTTAATTACCTTCTGTAAATATCTACTCGTGAAGGAAAAGTATAGTAAACGTATAAAGGAAAAAGGTCTAGGAAACATTGACTTTGAATTCATTTCATGACTATAACTTGACGAGTCATAATAGTAAAATATTGCACAAATTAGCTCGACTAAGCCCTTCGAAAATTTAATATATGTTCTACCATTTCAGCAAGAAAGGCTGTGGAAGTTGGTGTTGCCGGGATTGTTGTCTCTAATCATGGAGCACGACAACTTGACTACACTCCGGCCACCATTTCTGTCCTGGAAGAGGTGGGACTCTTTTCCCTAATTGATTTATATTGCTGATGCAACTTGTTAAGACAAAAATTTGAGCCAATATCAAGTAAGAAGAAAGCTTGCTTCTTCATCTTAGTTATTGGTACAAACCTGTTTGTTATCATCTTTTCAGGTGCTTCAAGCTGTTGGAGGGAAAGTTCCTGTTCTTTTTGATGGAGGAATACGACGAGGAACTGATGTCTTCAAGGCATTAGCCCTCGGTGCACAAGCCGTCCTTGTAAATATCTCCATGCCACTACTGTTTGAATCATCTAGCTTATCAATCTTTTTATACATTTTTTCCTGCGAGAATTGTAATGTAAATGTGTTAGTGCAGGTTGGAAGGCCTGTTATCTATGGCCTTGCAGCAAATGGAGAAAATGGGGTGAGAAAGGTCATGAAGATGTTGAAGGATGAGTTAGAGCTCACTATGGCTCTCTCTGGCTGTCCTAGTGTTAAGGATATTACCAGGAGCCACGTGAGAACAGAATGTGGAAGACTCCGCTCCCAGCTTTAACTCCTTCAAGCATCAAAATAAGAAATGGAGTCATTATCCAATTTGGGAAATCTGCAAATGTTTATCCAAAAGTACTATGAGTTAAGTGTAAACCTGAAATAAGCTCCCGACATTAATTCACTTGTTAAACAAATTTTATATAGGGTGCAGTTATATATTACCACCCTACTAAATGCTTAGTTCACCCTACAATCAATTTTTTACCCATAAAGTTTAAATTTTGCCCTCACAAGTAAATTGAAAATAACTACAGAAAGAAATGAAAAATAAACATTTTCGTCTTCCACCCAGACCTCCAGTCTTCTCAAATCATATGATCTTTCCTTCTATTCCTATATATGCTCAGAATTAGGGTTATGACAATCACTATTAATTATGGAAGATTACATAAGTAGGAAGATGATAGTGAATTAGAGTTATTACAATCCTCTATTAATTGTAACAATCATCCAGACCTCCATTATTGAGGATAATGGATGCAATTAACAATGATAGCATCAAGTTTCTTTGGAGCTTTTGGGCATGGCTATATATGATAGAAATGCCTCCGTAGCAACCATGCACATACCATGCTTGACATACATGCGCCTCAACAACTCGACCTCATAGGCCAAGGAATTGATTGCGTCCTCCAACCCTGGCCACATTGACAGAGGTACGCCTGCGTGCGTTGGTTATGGCTACTGCAGTTTTAGTGTTGAATAACTAATTATCAGTTGATTTGTTCAATTTTTTTTTTATTGATTGTTTTTTAGATAGGGTTTTTTTTCATTCACTCCAGTTTTAGAGATTCTTTTCCCACTTACCCCATTAAGTTTTTTTAATGGGCCGTGACCAGTTACACAATTTTTATCTAAAAATTGTCCACTTGCTCCACTAAGAGTTTTTTAACCTCATTTACCCAATCTAACATCTATTGACTGTATTGCCCTCATATTCTCTCTCTCTCTCTCTCTCTCTCTCTCTCTCTCTCTCTCTCTCTCTCTCTCTCTCTCTCTCTCTCTCTCTCTCTCTCTCTCTCTCTCTCTCAGAAGCCTCAATAGACCGAGTGAATCACACCCAAGCCCTTTCCGGAATCCGAATCAGACTCCCATGGCTTCTTCTTCAATCCACTACGATCATCTTCATCGACATCATCGTCACCTTCGCCGTCATCGTCGTCGTCCACGATTAGGACTCTCAGTCCCCACCGCATAACCTCGCGCGCCTCCTCGGCATGTAGGGTGCTGTCATCGTTCTCCTCCTCGCCTTGGATGATGTCGATCCGCATCAGAGCTTTCTCCAATGACCAATCGAAAGAGGCCGTCAAGCTTCTGGAGAAGCAGTCGACATGCACCGCCGATGAGCTCCGCCATCAACCTCCTCCCAAATCTAATCAATTCTGGAGCTTCAAGGTCCGGCCATTTGCACCTGCAATTTCACAGTTCCGGTCGATCAGACAGCAAATTGCCGGTGCCTCCGTCTGTGGTCCATAAGATCCGGTGCCCAGAGCTTTTTTTTTTTTTTTTGTATCTGTAATGTATTCATTTTGGTTCACTTGATGAGGGCAATAATATGATTATTGGAGGGTAATAATATGATTATTATGAGCCAATAATATGAGTATTGGGGGGCAATAATATGATCAATTGTGCTTGTAGTGTATTCATTTTGGTTTCGGGAGTTCATACAATTCACTGGACGAAAATAATATGATTATTGGAAGCAATAATATGATTTTTGGGAGGCAATAATATGATTACTGGGGGGCAATGATATGATTACTGGGGGGCAATAATATGGTTACTGGGTATTATTGGGGGGCAATAAATTCAGACGCCGGAATCCCCACACCAGTCCGGTAGCCGGATTCCTGATTCCGGTCAATCAAACCCCGGATTCCGATCACCGATCGACGGATTCCGATCACCGGTCGACGGATTCCGGTCACCGGTAGCCTGATTTCTGTCACCGGTCTCCGGATTCAGGTCACCGGTCGCCGGAGTCCTCTGCTGGCCACTAGTCACCGGAGCACAGCATGGTGAAGGATGACTTTTCTCTCTAAATGAGAAAGAAGGAGAGGGCAAAAAAGTCCTAAAAATAAATAAAAAGAATAAAAAAAAGAATTAATTGGGTAATAGGGAAATAATCTCTTATAGTGTTTTAGGTAAATGGGGTTAAAAAACTGTTAGTGGAGCAAGTGGGCAATTTTGTTGTTAAAATTGGGTAAATGATCATTTTCCCTTTTTTTAATTCCCTCTTACCCAAAACACTCTAGGGAGGTCTTCCCTAATACCCCATTAAGATTTTTTTTTTGTTTTTTATTTTTTTTAATACCATTTTACGCTGACCCCTTTGTTACTTAGAGAGAGAGAGAGAAAAAAAAAATAGAAGAGAGATAAACTATAGGAGACTTCGCGGAGCCCAGTCACCGGCCGCCGGAATCCAGACACCGGCCACAGGATTCCGGTCACTGGCCGCCGCCCACCGGACTTTTCAGAAAACCTCACCGGAAAGGTTTACTGCCCAATAGACATATATTGCCCCCTAATAGAGGGGCAATAGACCTCTATTGCGCGCCCTCCAATAGACGTCTATTGCCCCTCAATACACGTCTATTGCCCAATAGTCTATTGCCCCCTAATTGACGTCTATCAACCATGTATTGCCCCTCAATAGACGTCTATTATCCTCCAATAGAACTTTCGATTGCCAGAATATGAACTAATTTCCTAAAATTTAGACAATAAAACTTTGTTTAAAGAAAAAAACGAAGAGATTATATCAATTTAAAAACGTCTATTGCCTTCTAATAAAACTTTTTTTTTTTCTTTTTTCTTTCTTTTGAGCATTCTATTGCAAAACAGATGTAGCACCATTTCGATTTGTAGTGAAGAAGCTCCATCCAAATTAAAAAATAATAATAATAAATAAATAAAATTAAAAACCTTTAAATCAAAGGCACAATTGCCTTCGTCTTCTTGAAAGAAATGGCATACAAAACTACACTTTCAATTATCATGTCAAATAAATATTTGTATGGCTTGGTGTCTTGAGAAAACTACAGACTCGAGTCGCTTAAATTCAGAGAAATGCAAAAGAATGAACTCCGGCAAGAACCAGTGCTCCACCCGACCTGAAGTCGACTCATAGGATCATCGTTCTCCTCCGCCACCAGCTTAGGTCGAGCGCTGGGGGGCTGAGGTCCTTATCGGATCGGGTCCTCGGGTCGGGCAACGGAGATCGGTCTTATCGAAGCCGATGATAACCTCCTCGATGAAGTAGCGAGTCGGACTGAAGTGACCTCTCTCCCGGAGCAGCAACAACGACTTAGTGTCGTCGATGAAGCCGAGAACGAAGGCGAAAATCGCTGTTACAGTCTGGTACCCTCTGGCATCGGCGGACCTCAATTCAGACCAAATATTGGCCTCACGGTCTGATCGGTTTGACTTATTTGATAAGAATTACAGAGAAGAGAGAGGGAGGAGAGATGAGAGAGAGAGAGAGAGCACTTGGAGGGAGGAGGGAGGAGGGAGGTGAGAGTGGGGCTTGATGCAATTTTTTAATTAGGTTATGGGCAAAGTTGTCATTTCTGTTTAAATAAATTGGGTTAATGGGAATAAAAATTTGTTGTTTGAAGACATATTTACGAAACAATTGAAGGCCGATATGCAAGTGTGGTGGCAACGAGCTTATTTTTATCCCCTGTTCTTCTCGCTGCAAGCTTGGACACTTGATCACAGTGGTTGTGAACAAAATTTAGCATGCCGCCACTCCAGTAAAAACTTCCCATTGTCAGTAATTTTTGAAGTCAGGTTGAAATTTAGGATTTATGGTGACAAGCTTGTTTTTCTCTGTTCTTTTTCTCATTGGAAACTTGGAGACGGTATAACACATGACCAAATAGGTATGAACTACGAGGACCAAAAGTCTGACCTATTACCCCTACTCTCTAAGTTCTTGTCAATTGGTAAGAACTTTTATCCTCCGTAACGTTTGACTCTATATTTTGGACATATAATATACAGTCCTGAAACTCTTGACAGAACGAAAAGAGTGCAACACGTCCCTACGAAATGATCACAACTCTGATATGGAATATTCATGTAGGGTGAAGAGAAGGTAAATAACGAGCTTCAGAGGTGCATGACTGGGGCGTTACATAACATGAAGAACATGTGCAAGACTTAAGGAGTGCAATCTTAGAATGGTTTGGTGTAACCGGCAGCAAATGACTCGGCATGTGTCTCACATGACACTAGATTTGACCAATAATTCATTTCAGCAAACGAAGCCGGAGTTGGCGTTTCATGTCTGTCTTCTTCTTTCTCAGTCCCCACATTCTGAAGCAATACTTGTTTCATCCATTACGAAAGCAACAACTTTCCCAGAAAAGGACAAAGATAGTAGTGGATGTCAATGCTGATCACCCCCACAACACTCACACAAAACAAAACACGTAGTACGACTCTGTTTCTCTATCTGAAATTCAGCACTTGCTTAGTCAATAAATATCAGATTACGAGTGGCTTTCCAGTTCTGAAGAACAAAACAATATTGGGTTTCCCAAATCTTCAGTCATAGGTATGTGTTGCTTTGTTTTGTGTAAGAACATCTTTTTTTGGTAACCATATGAGCATGAAGGCTGTTATATTCCTTTTTAATGGTTTTGAAGGAGTTTTTAGCTGTTTTATAACTACTTATGGGGTATAAAATTGAAGCTTTCATATCTAAATACCTAAACCCTAAACAAGAATTCAATTGTTGTAATGTTTAATCAACCTAATTAGATATACTCATTATCTCCCTTGTTTCTACCTGAAATACCTATTTGAAGATTGCAATGGAATGGTTCAAATATGATTCATCCTGCTCTTCAGATAATTAATGAGTGAAATCTGTTCTGTTTTTCTAGCTATTGACAAATCTATATGGTATTGTCCAGGATAGATTGCCTGAAACTCTCGATAGTTTGGTTTGATTAATGTTTATGTTTCCAGGATAAATGGCATCTGAACCTGTCAATGTGAATGAATTCCAAGAATTGGCTAGGCAAGTACTTCCAAAAATGTACTATGATTACTATAGTGGGGGAGCTGAGGACCAATTCACGCTAAAAGAGAATGTTGAAGCATTTCGCAAAATCACGTAATTTGCAACTTTCTTGGTGATTACTCTAATATGAAGTTCTCTTTGCGACAGTGTTTAAGTAAGACATGTTTTTCTTCCAGGTTAAGGCCTAGAGTTCTTGTAGATGTTAGCAGAATCAATATGTCAACCACTATATTGGGTTACAAAGTCTCAGCACCTATAATGATTGCTCCTAGTGCTATGCATCAGTTAGCACACCCTGAAGGTCTAATTTGTTTTGCAAGAGTTTCTGTTGAGATTGCTGAATTTCGGACACTAAATTTTTACCTGCTCTTTCAGGAGAGGTCGCTACTGCTAGAGCAGCAGCTGCATCCAATACCATAATGGTATTCTTATAACATTTATTGAGTTTATATGTAAGTGAGTTAGGTTTTTGAATTGTGGTGTTTCTCTTCATAGATTTTGTCCTACAATTCTACCTGCACGGTGGAGGAGGTTGCTTCGAGCTGCAATGCTATTCGGTTCTTTCAATTATATGTACTTACCCGCTCTTGAGCTCATTTAAATTTTCACTTGTCAATCATTTAATATATTTATAGCAAAATTTCTTCTTATGGTATCCTCGTTTTGAACAGATTCACAAGAGACGAGATATATCGGCTCAGATGGTTCAAAGAGCTGAAAAAAATGGATACAAGGCTATTGTCCTGACTGTTGATGTTCCCAGGCTTGGTAGGAGAGAGGCAGACATAAAGAACAAGTTAGCATTATACCATTTTGTTTTGTTCTGTGTCTCTAAATTGCAAATGACTTGGTTTAAAACAAGTATATAGGATCCAAACTCTTTTGTGCAACATCATGTCAAATGTTGTTTCGTTAAATCCTATATGATGCATTGTACCATATTTACTTATGTGCATCACATTTAAAACACGATGGTGAGTTGTTTCCGCAGAATGGTTGCTCCTCAGTTGAAGAACTTTGAAGGTCTAATATCAACTGCACTAGACTCTGTGAGTTGTATGGTTAATTTTAAAATGCTCCTTACTATGTAAGAATCATTCTAGTGAGATAAAATATTGTCTATTGTTTTCTTATATTACATGTTGGTTTTTATGCGTACACACAAACTCTGCAGGATGAAGGATCCAACTTGGAAGCTGTTGCCAGAGCGACCTATGATGATTCTTTGTCCTGGGAGGTATAAGTCAGCGTACTCTACTGATCACATGCTATCGTGCAGCTATGCTTCTAGATTATAGGTCATAGGCTCCTCATCAGGCTTGTCTTTATCTTTCATAGGACTCCAGTACAAAAGATGCATGATTCATACAGATTTTGTTTTGTTTTAACAATTCGAAGTGCCTATGTTACCGACTTACCGGTTTCTTGTTCTTGAATTCTTGGTTTTGCACAATATCTGCAGGACGTAATAGGATGGTTAAAATCTATTACAAACTTGCCAATTCTAGTCAAGGGTATACTCACTCATGAAGATGGTAAGATCAACTAATCAAGGCTCCATCTCTTGATATCTGTGACTGTATATCTTTACCTTTTGTAAATATCTACTCATGAAGGAAATGTAGAGTAAACGTATAAAAGAAAAAGGTCTAGAAAACATTGACTTTTGACAAGTCATAATAGTTAATTGAATAAATTAGCTCGACTAAGCCCTTCTAAAATTTGTGTACTACCATTTTAGCAAGAAAGGCTGTGGAAGTTGGTGTTGCCGGGATTGTGGTCTCTAATCATGGAGCGCGACAACTAAACTACACTCCTGCCACTATTTCTGTCCTGGAAGAGGTGGAACTCTACCTTTAGTTCATTTTGCTGGTGTAACTTGTTCAGACTAAAATCTGTGCCATTTTTGAAGTAAGAAGGAAACTTTTTCTTAAGGTTTAGTCAGAACTTATTAGTATGCATTTTACTATCGTGTTAATCAGGTCATTCAAGCTGTTGAAGGGAAAGTTCCTGTTCTTTTTGATGGAGGAATACGACGAGGAACTGATGTCTTCAAGGCATTAGCCCTCGGTGCACAAGCCGTCCTTGTAAAGATCTCCATGCCACTACTATTTGAATCATCTAGCTTATCAATCTTTCTATAAAAAAATTTCCTGCTAGAAATGTAAAATGTAAATGTGTTAGTGCAGGTTGGAAGGCCTGTTATCTATGGCCTTGCAGCAAATGGAGAAGACGGGGTGAGAAAGGTGATGAAGATGTTGAAGGATGAGTTAGAGCTCACTATGGCTCTCTCTGGCTGTCCTAGTGTTAAGGATATTACCAGGAGCCACGTGAGAACAGAATGTGATAGACTCCGCTCCATGCTTTAATTTCTTCTTCTTCTTGTTTTTTTTTTTTTCTTTTTTCTTTAAGCTTTAATTTCTTCTTGAAACATGAAAATAAGATATGGATATCCAATTTGGGGAAACTGCAAAATTTTACACAAAACACCATGTATACGTTCAGTATAAGTCCTTTTTGTAAAACTCATTCTGAAACAATAGATCATCTCTTTCTTCAATGTTCACACACTGCTCAAGTTTGGATGCTCTTTCTTCTTTTATTCAAGTTTATCCCACTGCTCATGATTCTCTATTACCTTGGTTAAGTAATAATTGGAACAACTCTGAATATCATCTTATAGAAAAAATTATTTCTGTCTGTTAGAAAATTTTGGGATCAACGAAACAAGTGTGTTGTCATAAATCAATTTCTCCATGCGTATTTCATATTAAGCATTTTCTTACTGATTATTGGGAAGCAAATTGCACAGCCTTGAATAAGTTTAGGAAAAAAAAATATATTATCAACAGTTGGGCTCCACCATTCTGAACTTAATTTTGACGATGCTGTTAATAAGGATGGCAAAGTATTGGCCATATTTATTATCAGAAATCACAGTTTCCATTCTAATCGGTTATGCTTCGGTCTTAAATGTGAAAGCAATAGGTTTGAAGATGGGCTCGATTTGGGCTAAACGACTCAATTTACTCCAGTTTCAAGTCGAAGGATATTCTCTACCCCCCATCCAAATGATTCGGCGTACATTTCAAATTCTATTATGGTGAAAGTTAACAGTCTCATAACAACCGTCCATTGATTTGATGCAATCAAATGAGTAAACGATTTTTGTTTACAATAAATTTTTTCAGAGATGATCTTTAATGATTAATGTAATTTTTGAACGGTTAAATTATAGATTTAGATTGTCTACTGTATGTAAATAAGAAAGAGTTTGAATACTCACATGCATACTGTTTCGGATGCAAGTTTTTTCCTGATTAATTTCCTTGGGACCTTAGCCGATTTCCAGAACTTGCGCTGGAGATTTCACAAAATAAATGCACCAGAGATTTTGCTATGATAACCCACTTTTATCGCTTTGACATTATATTTGCCAAATGATTTCCAACTCCCAATGTGGCTAGTGAAGTTGGCTAGTCTAGTCATGATCCAGGCATGCAAGTTCCACTGCTTCATTCTGTGAACTACACGAGGTATACCGTAAGCAACGGACCAGAAAATGGAAGAGAGTATTATACATTATAATATGGGTGAAAATAATTCAATTGAACTAGCATCAAAACTTATGAATCTGATATTAGATTTAACAATTCCTTGGAATTTACACTTGCACTACACAATAGATGAACCTTATTTCTCCCCATCCACTAGCATAAATGACACACCCCAACAAAACTACTGACCTTCCCCGTAAAGGCGACAGCGAGTACCATCATACTACTTCTGCCCGATATTGTTCAACATCTATATAAACGTTAAATGTGTAATTGCTCTACATGATAATTTAACTGCTTTGCTTCACCAGTTCCAGAATTGAGGGGAAGCTTCTGACAGATCAACAACCGAACCATGAACTCGCAGAGACCATGCCCAAGCTTTTACTTTTTTTCTTTTCTTACTATGCATTACCTGTAGAGTTGTTTGCAGCTTGAAGGTCCATAGGAGAATTTGCGATGCTACCAACAGAGCCATGCGTTTGAGAGCTCAGCTGTGGGCTTGCAGGACAAGCCTCTGGATTACCGGCACTCATGGCATGAATAGCCCCTGAGCTCAGCTGTGGACTCATCGGAGTTCTTTGGGTCATTTGCTGTGGGCTAGCCTGCTGCTGAATTTGCTGGTTCATTTGTGAAATTCCCATAGTTGAGGGGGAGCTCACCTGTGGTGGCGAAAGAACGGCCTGTAGCGGTGAATTCGTATCTTGCTGCTGAGGCTGCTGCACTTGCTGCTGTTGTTGCAACTGCAATTGCATTGGTTGCGGTTGCAACTGCTGTTGCATTTGCTGCTGTTGCTGTTGTTGCTGCTGCTGTGAGTTCATGTAAATATTCATCAACTTTGGTGTTGGTGGACCCATGGGCCCCATTGCTGCTTGTTGCATCATGTTATTTCGGTTCAGAGTCTGACCCAGCATTGACAGACCAGCAGATCCAGGAAGCATCTGTCTGGCTCCTGACATACCAGCCATGCTTGATTGAGGGACCCCTAACATGCTGCCTCGGTTTTGCATCCGCATTTTGCTTGCCATGAGAGCTTGAAGTCGTTGCTGGTTCATTGCATTCTGGTTTATTGCATTCAATGGGTTCTGACCCACATTTCCCATTCCAGAGATAGGGGTCATAGGTGCTGACATTCCAGCTCCTCCTATCCCCCTCGCAGCTCCCATGCCCATGGTATTGCCAAGCCCAGAAAGCCCAACCATGTTATTTCCCAGGGTCCCCATACCCATAGTCGCTCCCATCATTATTTTCCTCTGCATTTGCGGTTGTTGTTGTTGTTGCTGCTGCTGCTGCTGTTGTTGTTGCTGCTGCTGCTGCTGCTGGTACACCTGATATTGCAATGGGAACTTATTTACCATGCTACCTAACTGTACATTCGACGTCTGCCCAATTGCATTCAATTGTGAAAGTGGATTTCCAGCTGCAAGTATCATTGATCTCTGGAGCTGGGGATGCTGTTGTTGAATAAAGGAGTGTTGGCTTTGCTGAGGTTGCTGTTGTTGCATTTGTTGCTGCTGTTGTTGTTGTTGGTGTTGGTGTTGTTGTTGTTGTTGGTGCTGCTGCTGCTGTTGCTGTTGTTGCTGATGTTGATGTTGCTGATGTTGCTGCTGCTGCTGCTGAAGTGATGATTGTGAATCCAGCTGTTGTGGACGCGGTGGCATGGAAGTTCCCGACAAGAGCCCTTGAGACATCTGCAAGGCCTGGGAGTTCCCAGGTGGCAGCATCCTTGTGGTGGGTAGAAGATTTTGGACTGGATTAAGGGATGCATTACCAGCATTAATTGGCTTGGCAACATCATTAGACGGTTGAACTGAAACTGCATCTGCATATTGTTGCATTTCAACTGCAGAATTATTACGAGACAAACCAGCACCATTATTGCCTGGGGGAAGATACATGCGGGTTGGCTTTGGTTGGATATGATCTTCCATAAGACTATACCCATCATGTACCATCTGTGTATAAGAAGCTCACATAAATCAGCAAGAAAATGAACAGTATAAATCTAAGTTAACTTCACGGTCTTCTGAACATACCAGTGAACAGAACTGTGCTGCAAGCAAATCAGCCAAATGCTGTTTAAGGAAGTAGATATATGTCAGTACAACAGCAAAGAATAAGCAAAATTAGACATTGAGAGTTCAAATTGCTAGAGAGAACTGATATTCATGCAATCACAACTTTTGGGAAATTATCCCTGAGATCAATTCCAGTACTTACTAGTGACTCTTCAGATATCATCTCTTATATTACCATATGATGCACCATATGTCAACAAAATATCATAAATTCCTCACCAATGTTCATGCTGAATAGTTGATGTGCAAATATTATAATAGGCATGGTAAAATTCATGGCAGAAAATGTTCGGTGAATGAGATGATCTCGTAGAGCCAAAAAAATGATTATCATAACGAAAAAAAGTAAAAAAGTGCTAAAAGATAAGAAAATAGAAAAACAAATTAAAAATTATTTTCGTTTATATATCAAGAAATGAATCTTCAGTGAGATAGTATTACAGGTACAATAAAACTTACAGTATTGGGCAGCGTAGGAAGATAATCCTCCGCAGCTAGAAATTCACTATCCTCTATTTCTCCATGGTACATTGCTACAGTACCATCATTTGGCTTCTCTGACATGATCATCCTCGTTCGTGCCTTAGGAACATAAGAAAAACCAGTTCCTGCAGGAACAAATATGTCAGAAAGTAACAGAAATATCTGGCTTAAAATTGGAATAAATATATCAAGAAAGATTTAGCATTTTTGAATATATTGTATACAGCACCTTGAACTTGCTCCACAAAATTTAAAATTCTGGTCTTGCAGATATTCATGCTGCCACCAACAAGCGACTTCGATAAAGGGCTCATACATGAATCATCTTTAAAATCTTCATTATTCGAAACATTTGAGAGACAAGATATAAGATGTTGAGCTGGATATGAATTGGGCTTCCTAGAGTAGTTATCAACCTTATTCTTTCTTCCGTTGAGTTGATACCTAAAACATAAGGCCAGAGACAAAAAAAATTAAGCTGCTGTTATACAAAAGACTAAGAGGCCTTTCCAACCAAGATAGAGGACCTTAAGAAATTGCCCTGACACTATTGCAAGCCAAGAACATAAAGAAGTAGCACAACCTAACTATCTTTAAAGTACAAAATCTACCTGATCTATTGGTTGCAAGTTACAACAATAAAGGAACATACATCTCAAAAGGAAATATAATTTTCTATCCAACCCTTTTGGTTTTATTAGCAGGGAGAGGGAAGAATAAAGGTGCTTGTGATGCAAAGGATCCACACCAATTAACATAAATTGAAATGCAACATAAAATTATTATTTAAGCACAAAAAAGAAATTATACCTCACGGTCACTTGTTCAATTTTTGTCAATCTTTCAAGCATGCTTTGGTCAGCCGAAGATGGAGTTCCAACAGAGGGACTATTCGCATTTAATGGCATACTTATATTACTAACACTGGCCGGAGATCCGACACCACTCATTGCTGAGGTTTTAGGGAGGGAGTTCGATTTCCGTTTTGCAGCAACATGAGCCTGGTGTTGCCTTTGCATGGATTCATTAGCACTGGAAGTCAAAGATGGAGTTCCAATACCAGTAACTGAGCTCATTGCTACCTTTTCCTTCTGTGATGCCCCAAAGGCAGAATTAGCTCCGACTCCAAAGTGGGGTCCTACAGAACCAGTAGAAAACTCCGCTGATTTTGATGATAATGGAGACTGAACCGTAGCCCCAGCAGATAACCGGGGACTTTGCACTGATTTTCTTTTGGAGAGTTGGTCATCCTTTCTTGCATCTTTCTCAATATTTTGACCAAGGTTATTCCAGGGTGCCTGAGAATAACTGGATCTCATGAATGAATGCTGTGGTAATCTTTGTGGAAATCGTGATAGCTGCGGGTCAAGATGGCTTGTTTCTCCTTCCACCATCTGCATATCATTCTTAATCCCACTGAGCTCTGACCCTTCTACTTTACCTGTCTCAAACTGCTCATCCTTGGCACCAAATCTCATGTTTGACTGTCCTACAGCGAACGGCATAGTCCCTGTATCTTGATTCAGTGCCCCTTCAAACACCTGGGGGGAAAACTTCTGAGTTCCTGCATTTGGATATTGGATACCTTTGGCAGTAGGATGCTGCAACAATGGATTCTTCCAATTCATATCTGATCCATTGAAGCTGTCTATAGGCCCTATTTGCTGATGTTGCATTGCATCAAGGCCAGCTGCTGAGGACCTCGGTCTCTTATTGAAAGATAAAGGTGACATTGGCCCATCTTGATGCTCTCTCTTTCCAGGATGAGAGGCATTGGAGGTACCATTGTCAGCATACGAGATCATCATCTCCTGTCCAC
The DNA here is from genome assembly GCA_024704745.1 of Rosa lucieae. Classification (NCBI taxonomy): domain Eukaryota; kingdom Viridiplantae; phylum Streptophyta; class Magnoliopsida; order Rosales; family Rosaceae; genus Rosa; species Rosa lucieae. The sequence goes on along the minus strand of CM045493.1, from coordinate 60,642,351 downwards.
CAGGGGAAGCTGACACATTGACAACAGGTCCTGATCCATGGTCCTGCATATTTCTTGGAGTCCCAACCCCCATTTGATACCTTGATTGGTGTGGTGCTGGAACAGAAACATCAGGCATAAAATTTTTAGATCTTAAGGCGATGTTATTCGCGCTCAAATTTTGAGTGATCAAATTTTCATGGCCTTGGTGTGGCGTCATATTGCCTGCAAGGATTCCTGAATCTCCCAACCTACTATTAGAACTTTCTGGAACTCTATCTATGCAAACTTTCTTTCCATGTGTCTTGCTGTTAGATGTAACAGTAACTTCTGGCATCGGCCTCAACCTCTTTCTCCGTATACTGGTCAAAGCCAAATCAAGCTGCAAACAAGAAGTAGATGTGGTTAAAAGCAATCATTCCACCCAGATCATGAATGTCATTTTTTTATTGTTTTGAGATGTAGGTCAAGAAAGTCAAATAAATCTAAAACTTAATTATTACCTTTGTGGGAGTTGGATTCCTACATAGTCTATCCAACTTGGGAGTGGGATCTAGATGAAGTTGTGGTTGCAAAGCTTTCAATATACGAGACTCTACTTCCTGCAATTAACAGAAAATATCAAATGTTGGCATCATAACTCAACATATGATAGGTATAACTGAGCAGGATGGAGACAGCAAGGTACTTACCATCAGATCACCATAACTCCAAGAATTATCCGAGATCAGGGGGATATCCTTCACTACATTTTCCAGTGACATTCTGAGGCGGACCTTATTTACGATAAGGGATCCGTCAGTAGGCGGACTGGCGGCCCCTTGTTCAAAAGCACATTTACGATAATCTCGAACCTGCAAGAAATCTCGTATAACCAATTTACAAAGCCCAAATACAACTAATGATAGAAACTTAAAACCTAATTAAGCATCTTCTATAGCAAGTACGAAAAGTATATACATTTACAACCATCATAAATTTTGGAAGAAACTCGCACATCCAAAAAGTGAAGACTATCTTTAGCATGAGCTCTCACTCTGTCCACTTTGTCAGTTTTTAACAACAAATTTATCTAGAAGATTGGCCTTCTATAAGATATTCATGCACGGCATCTAGCCACATTAGATGTCCCTTAGGGGCCATCCTATCAATTTAAGAATATAAGATTAATAAGGTTTACTTTTCCTGATAATTCTTAATGATCTATCATAAATTTACCTAAATTGGGTACTACCAAGTGGAAGAGGTATCTAAGAGAGGCCTCCTAAAGGGAATATGAGATATCTTTAGTATTCAAATAATTTATTTCCGCTAAAGGATAAAGGAGGACATATACACAAAAGGAGAACAGATTTGACTGTCCAAAACAAAAATTCAAATCCTCTTCCCCATTTTCAAAATCTTCCTTTCACACCACAGAACAAAAACAGAATCTGACTACTTGGTAAAAGTATTATCATCACAATTCGAAGATTAGCAGTATTGTTTAGTTAATAATCAATTAATATTGATAAGTGTACTACAAAGTACTTGAGAAATGTCATATTAAGAATCAAACTCACCTCACACACAAGTGTTCCATCAATGTACTTGCAAGGAATATCATCTAAAATATCTCCAGGCAACCGACCAGATTCAATTGCCTACAAGCACATAGTATAAGAAAAGCTATAATAAATAGAAAAAAGTAAGTAGCAGTTATGCAGATGAGAAGGTCTTGTAGGTGCCATAAAGTGACTGCTCAGTTACTTTAATTCAAATAAGCAAAATGATGAAGTACTTTTTAAAAACCAGCATTTCTTCTTTTCTTTCGCACTTATATTTAATTTCCCATTGAGCTACAATAATGGATGCATGACACTTTTTCATATTTAAGAAAATAATAATACAAGAAGATGATGCTCAGAAGAATAAATGACTAGACATTTACCGAGAAGAGAGTTTCTGATGTCCTATCATATGGGTGCAGCAGCTTCGGAACATCTTGATGAGCATTCTCATTCTGAATATTCATAAGCAGAAAATCCCAAAAAAAAAAAAAAAAAGACTTAAGACCTTATGAATAAGAAATGAGAGGGAAAGGAATCACTTCTTTGTGAAATGTTTTTGTTCTACAATGTTATGAACAAAATTTCTTTGTAACAGACCTCAGAGGGTTTTCCAATTGAATATCCATCTGGGAAGAGATTTAACGTGAAGGAAGCCTCAGTCTCTGTCAAAATGAAGGGAATTAAGATAAAAACAACTACTAAGTGACAGAAGAACAAATGAACAACACTGCGACAAACCTGCAGATACGAGCAGCGCTTCAGAGGACTCTGAAGAACCAGACATACCAGCCACATTCTCCTTTCTTTCAACCTATACACCATAGGGGAATCCAATTCATCAGAAAACAAAGAACACAGAAACATTATACTAAACCATTTCGTTCTTCTACTTATCCAATGTCTCCCAATCAAACTACAATAAGAGCTTTTTGCACAGTCATATTATACAAGTATTAAGTTACGTTCTCTCCGATTTCAGTAGCAAAACAAAAGGAGTGCTGTAATGCATCAATCCAACAGATAAGGACTCACAAATCACTGACAGAACGAAGTAAAAAAAACAAATTTACACGCTAAAAACATGTAGAACCTCTACCAAGTCTCATTCAATGAAACATCAAACTGGGTATGATGGATTTAGCATCAAACTTCACATGTTTAAGCATAAAAATAAATTTAAAAAAAACAGCTCAACACACTAAAAACTAAAACAAGCCCCGCTTAGTTCAAGTAACTGTTTTCAGCAAATAAAGTGCTGGATCTGTACTGGTTTAATTTTCAATCTCCAATTTTCATCCAAAAGAATAAACTTCCAGTTCAAACCCAATCACCACAATTAAGCCAATTACTTAAATTAAGCAACCAAAGAAATCAACCAAAAACCTCCCCAGAAACCAATCATACAATCAAAGAAACAAATTAACTTTCAATTTAAAAAGACCCAAGTTTCAATCTTGAAAGGTAAAAAGACCCAGAATTTCAATTGCTTTTTTCTCACATTGAACCAAACGAATAGAAATTCAGCAATTTTCTCTAAAGATTTGAACCTGGAGCTTCCGAGAATTGGAGGAGGCATTGATCTCGGACACGTCATCGGCAACAACAACGTTGGTCTCGGAGGGGAGAGGAGGCTTGGGACGGAACCTGGTACCGGTCTTTGAGACCTTAAACGAAACACCCATGATGGGGTTTTACTCAATATTCTGAGGAATTGAGGTTGTCAGTGTTATTGAGTTTGGATCATGGGAAACAGGGGACAAAAACCCTAGAGAATGTTTGCAGTTAGTTTGGATTCATGAGAGAGGGAGAGAGAATGAGTCTAACAGAAATAGCAAAGGAAGAGACGACACGCGGGGAGTTGGGAAGCAGAGAGAGAGGAGAGAACACTAGTTTGGACTAGGACCGTCCAACCCAAAGTAGCACTTCTCTTTTCTTTTCTTTTTTTATGAAAAAAAAATTCCCCATTTTAATTTTGTCCTCAATAAATCGACTCGATGCAGTTTGAATAAGCTCACGCTGTTGTTTAGGTCTAGTTTGGTTCGCGGGAAAAAAATCAATTTCTTTATTAAACAAACTTCTCACTAGCTTTCTTAACCGCGGTTTGGAAACGTTGGGAAAACAAGGAGAAAATATGTTTGTTTCTAATTTGTACCCCATAAATTGACTCGATGTAGTTTGAATGAGCTCACTCTATTTAGGCCTCATTAGGTTTGCAGGAAGGAAATCAATTCCTCTGCGGTGTGGTTGGATGAGAAAATTGAAAAATTCGTAGAAAATTATGAATGATGGAACCTACAATTTCATTAATTAGAATTCCATTTGTTGCAATTTCTATTGTTTGCTTCTATTTTTTCAGGATTTAGAATGTGTTATAAATTAAGAAAATTTAAATCAAATATAAATTAAAATAGAGAAAAGCCTTTTTTTGAAAATAAATAAATAACTAATTACTGCAAAGGAATTCGAAATGACAGGTTTGAACATTCATACCTAAGAAACCCTAAAAGCCCTCACGGCCGCAAACCTAGAAACCCTAGCTGTCACGCCCTTGATTTTTAACAACAATAAAATATATATATCTCATAATTATACATGCGTGAATGTTCAGTCATCAATACAAATACCTGGAACATCTTTCCCTTAAAACAAGTACCTACTGATGCACTGAACCATCCAAGTTAATATACACTTGCTCCACAGAGTTATATATTACACAAATTTACGAATTAAATTGTCATCACAAAATAAAACGTAAATGCTCCTCAGAGCTTACTACATAGCGGAAGTCATAAACTGGCAAAGCCAACAAAATTTGCTTCCTACCCGTTCTGCTGCCAACAAGCTACCTCAGCTTCAGCCACGATTTTCCTGACCTGCAGGATTAACCCCTACACCGTTTGAATGGTGCACCGGGGTTGCTAAACAACAAACCCGGTAAGCTTTTGCAAGCCCGTATGAGTAACTCATGAACATCAATCAACAACTCACATCAATCTACTTAAGGAACATGCAACCATGATTCCTTCTAATATCCATATCCTTTCCACAGAAAGGACAACATGAGTCACCACTGTGACCATGCCCTATTTGCTAACTTAACCATCAAGTAGCAATTCAAGTCTCATATAGACAATTAAAGAACAATGCCATCGGAACTCTCCTTTAAGCTGGATACCTATGAGTCTCAAGCAACCTTGACCGTTACTCCCATAAGCTATCATGGCAGATAAACTAGAACTCTATTGAAATTGTAATCACTCGTCCTACCAAGGACGTGATTACCTTTTCTTGCCTTGATCACCATCTGTGACCTGTCACCATCTGTGACATATGATTTCAGACTCCGTCTGATCATGAAATCAACATCAAGGTCGCCATCTGTGACATATGATCTTTAGACCCCATCTGGTCTCAGATCAACTATTGATCACCATCTGTCACCATCTGTGACCTATGCTTTTCAAACCCCATCTGGTCTCAAGTCAAACGTTAAGTAAGTCACACCTGACCTAAAACGTTACAACTATCTAATTTCGGCTTTCCTTATCCCTGCTCACCATCTGTGACCCTTGATACAAAGACTAATACATCTAAAATGAGTCACGCTTGACTCAAAAATGTAGCATCAAGCTCAATATTTTTCAAACAATGGAAAACATCTTTTTCCACAATATTGTTTCCTGAAAAGTCACATTCAACAATAATATAAACACCATCATGCATATTATTATTCATCACAATCATCCACAAGGATATATATATATATATATATTTCATCTAACTATATATATATATATACGTAGTCATTCGCTCATGCATGCCTACTAATACCAACTATAGTTTGCAGTTAATTAATTAACGCCAAAACAATAATGATACTTCTGTTCATAAAGATCCTTGTGAGATTTACTCACCTCGAAACTCCTGCTGCGTCTTCAATGCAGAATAAGTAGTCAAACTACAGAATAACCGTCCCAATACTTCGTCAAGTACCTAATCACAAATGGTTTCCACTTAGTAACAATTCACATTTGATTTGAGTCTGAAACCCCTGTTTTGAACTAAAATCCCCAAAGTGGCGCCAATCGAGGCAAAACCACATCCGAGACCTCCCAAAGTCTCTGGAATACGTCCACGATCGATGTGACCAAACCACAAGTCGATCGGACGCTCGAATCCTCACGGATCAAATAAATCGATCGGTATGAAACTGCAAAAATCATAACAAATCCATTCGAACTCCAAAATTTGCATATTATATATCGAAACGCTCGTATCGATGAGTAGAAGACATATAATACCAGAAACAGTCCCATACATGGCCGTAACATCGCCGGAACTCCGCCACAGGAGGTGGCGCACCGCCGCCGGCCAAAACTCATTATTTGACAAAACTCCTAACATCAAAAAGCTTCATCTAAGCATGCTTGTGAACTTTCATAACTGGATCGAAGTCAGAAAACAAGCTTAAGGGATCGAAAACTACCTCACAAGCCGTGAACAGTAATCCCAACTGAGTTGAACAAGGTTTCACGTGAATCGATCCAAACAACCACCAAGGATCGATCCACGAGGCTGCTCTGAGCTCAACCAAGAAGACTCAAAGCCTTGCCGACGTCGGAACAAGGATTTCCGACCGGGTCCGAAATCCACAAACTGTACCGCCTTGCAGCGCCGCCGTGGAGGAGAATTGGCGCTAGAGAACACCAGAGGGACGACCAGACGGAGGAGACGATCCTATCTGGAAAGTTTCGTCGCCGGAGACCGACGCAGTTCGCCGGAAAAGTCGGGTCGGATAGACCGGGTCCGAGTCGGGTCAGTCTGAAAATTTCGTTTCTGAAGGAGTCGACCGAGAGAATAAAGAGTTTCCGGAAAAGGAATTTATGAAAATAGTAAGTTTCCAACTTGGGAAACTTCTATTTATACTAAAATGGAAATTCCTTTCCAGTGGCCATAACTTCTTCACACGAACTCCGATTTATGCGTTCCGCATGTCCACGAACTCGTATCGACGCGCTCTACAACTTTCGTGAAGGAAGTTTTCCGAGAATCCCAACGTATAAAAAGTCAAACTTCACACGACCCCCCTAAAGGCCTAAACTGTGAAATTCAAATATTTATAAGTACGAAAACCATTGCACTCCACATACAACCTACGAATAAAGCATACTAACAATTATTCGTACAACTGGTCCATTATAAATTACCAAAATTACATAACGAAAATCCAGGTCATCACACTAGCATCCAATTCCGGCATCTGTCAGCGGCTTCTGCAACCACGTACACCCATCGATCTTCTACCCTATCTCACTGCATATCATGGCAAATATCGACTCCATTACCAGGAACTTTGCTACTTCGCTTGCCATTGCAAGAAATGACGTTGTTGACATCTCTAACATGACTGAGGGAGGTGCACAGCGTACTTCCCAGTCCTATCTCTTGGCACAACCCCTCACCACGAAGCCAACGACGGCGATGGATCTGAAGCGCCACTTCCGGTGTGTTTGGGTTTTGAGTCGAGGCTTTAATGTTCAACAGAGGACACCAGATAGGTTTCTGTTCTCTTTTGATCTCAGGAGTGACTACCGAAGGTGTTGATGGGTGGACCATGGAGTTTTAACCGGACTCTCGTGGTACACTAGTACTGCAGCCCTATGATGGTATCGCACCGCCGAGATCGGTGCCTATGCTTGATCTTTTCTTCTGGGTTCGTATAACTGATATGCCTCCAGCGTTTGAACAGCGGAAAACCATTGCAAATGTGGCTACGGTGGCGGGAAAGTATCTGGACATTGATGGAAAGCTATTTGATGCCACAGGGGAGATTAGGGTTCGGGTATCCCACTCGATCGTGAAACCATTTTATCTATAATAAAAAATATATATAAAAAAAAAACCCTAAAGTTTGCTAAGGGTGTTGAGCAGGAGGTGCACTTTCTGTATGAAAATATGGTAGGCATGTGTGATATCTGTGCTTGTGTCTTTCATGAGAAAAGCCCATGCAACCCTAACATGGTGCCATATGCTGTGAAAACCACGGAACCACCGATTGCTCATAAATTGGACCTTACTCACCAGTTTCTTGGAGTACATGGCCATCAATTTGAGGAAGGAAATTTTAGATTTCAGGGCGTAGCCACGCCCATTTTGCCACTGGTGGGTAGATCGTTGTTTGGGGGTCCTGAGTCCAGCAAGCCAAAAAGGTCGGTGATCATCAAAAATGCTCCTGTGCGGGAAACTAGTAATGGGGACTCCCTTGGTCTTGTTCCAATTGAGGTAAACGGTCCAGCTAAGAGGGGCCGATCTTTTCCCTCCCCACAAAAATTGCAGTTCTTGATGTCTGACTTGCTTGAAAGAAGATCAAGTCCAGTTGCTTCTGCAAAAAAGGTTAGGGTGCCTGAATTCTCCTCAAAATTTAGCGCTAAGTCTTTGGGCCTTGTAGAAACTCCAGGTGGTATGTTGGTGTCGGCTAATGTTATGTTGCCAAAATCATCACTTGAGGTACCAAGTGCAAAGAAGAAGAGAGGCAGGCCTTTGGGATCCAAAAATACAACTACTAAGGCAACGAAGGTTTCTGCTGAAGAAGTCCTAATTGTTTTGTACTCGGGCAAGCCCCCAAGACCTAGCTTGAAGGGAAGGGACAAAATCTAGTTCATTGTGGTAGGAGCCTATTTACTATGTCTGCTATTTTCCATAATTTATAGGCTCACTTTTAAATAAGTGAGCGATTAGTTCGCATATAGATGGTCTGTCTCTATGTATCACAGTAGTTCTCTTGCTACGACTTCTTGATCTATCTAGTTGAAGGCAGCAAAAGGATATGTAATGGTCATCTTGGCATGCGTTTAATGAAATCCACCTTTCAAAAAAAAAAAAGGAATTCGAAATGACACATATTTTGGTGGAAAATGAACTGAGGAATTCGAGCAAAGAATCCCTTTTTTTTTTTCCCACAGAGTAATTTAAAATTTTCAAGTTGAGAATGTCAAACAAGCGAATTGGATTCTAGAAATTATAATTTCCTCACTTTCAATTAAATTTCATCATTTTTTCCCTTATCCAAACACACTCTTGTATTTCCTAAGAGAAAAGAAAAAAAATTCCCACTAGCTTTCTTTTGTGCTGTTTAGAAATATTGGGAAGCAATTAAAAAATGTTTGTTTCAATTTTGGGGGGTGTATTCAATTAAGAGTCTACAAGATTTTTTTGTATTTTAGAAGTCTATGGGTATTCAACTGAAATTTTAAATATTCCTTTAAAATTTTGATGTATTCAATTAAGATTTAAAATTATCCATTCAAATCTGCTGATATTCAAAAGTATATGGATTTTTAAGGATTTCATTAAATGCTGGATTTTTAAGGATTTTATAGTGCTTTTTATACATATCATAACTCAAAAACAATCCAACCACTTCCCAAAAGATTTTGATGGATTCTTTCTCACTCAAAAAATGAAGAACCTCTTCACCAAAATAAATAAATAAATAAAAAGCAGGTCTCAATAGGTGACACTCATCCATTTTGTTTTTTAGACCTATTTTCCCACTATCTTCCTCTGCCTCTGCTCTCATCTAATAATTTTTTATTTTATTTTTATCACTATAGCTCTAGCTAATGAAGCCATGACTTTCAATGGTATTATTAAGATGATACAAACACACATGATTCTTTTGTAAATTAGATATGAAAAAAATTATGCCATTAGTTTACTACTTTATTTTTTGTGTAACATTTTGACTCGTTAGTTTTCTCTTATTGTTCATATATCATTATACACAACATAAAGAATGGAGATTGTCATACTTTCTTGTCATTGATATAGCATTATAGTTGGATCCATACATCCATTGCTTAATTAAAGAAGAAGAAAAAAAAAATAACCTACCAAAAACATCATAAGGATTTGTAAAATCTAAACAAATACTAGTAAATGCCATTAAAATCAATCAGAGTCCATATAGAATTTAAACAATCCGTGGATTAAGTAAATCCATGGATTCCAAAAACTCAAACAAAGTCTTTTAAAATCTAATTGAATACACCCCCCTTAGTGTTTGATTTGTGTAAGCAAAGGGAGCTAAATCATACTAATATTTCATTTATATCCTCACAGAGGAATGCTATCGAGCTAACCATGTTTTAGACCAACTTTTTTGTTACATATTTACATCTCCACTGTTCAATTTTTGGATCTCTATGAATAGATCGCTTCTTCAAATTTTCAGATAAATTGATGATCGTTTGAGTATTCATAATTGTGATTTACTAATTATGAACACGAATGGTTCAGGCTGAACATATTCAGTTTGTCGATTGATTTGCATAGTTCGGTATCCAAACGATCATCAATTTGGCTGAAATTTTTCAAAAGTTATCTATCCATATGGACCTAAAAACTGAATGGTGGATATGCAGATATGTGACCAAAAAGTTTGTCTAAAAGATGGTTAGCTTCTTAATACAAAGTTAACCGGTTAGCTCTAGAGCACTCCTCTATCCTCACATATTAAAATATATAATTCCACAAATCTCATGAATTTTTTCAATAAAATAGTCAATAATAATTTTCAACAAGAATGTAAATGTTTTTAAGATTTAGAGTGGAAATAGGGCTAAAAAACATGCCTTTCACAATAAAATTTTCTCGCCTGCATCCCTCTTCAGCTGGCTGCGGATGTATCTCTAATCAGGAAGGATGGGCTCTCCCTCCTTTGTGGTCCAAACCTTGGTGGTGATGGCAGGCTTCTTCGACCATGTGGTCTATCTTTTCCTATCGTTAATGTTCTTGACGATGGTGGGGGTAGGGCTGATTTGGTGTTTGACCAGATTCGGAATAGTGGAAGAGCTCTATTTTGGCCCTCAATATATTAGGTTATTAAGAACTTTAGGGCTACTGTTTGTAGAAAGTCGTGGAGGTCCGGGATTACAGCACGCTAGAACAATTTAGTTGGTGTCAATGTCTCTCACACAGCGGAAGCTAGTTTTTAGCTGAAGCCAAAAGGTGATAGTCGAGTTGAACGACCCGGCTCTAAGGCTCCTTACTCGGGTGTCCCTAATGAAGGTGAAATTGTCGGCAGCGGCGAGGTGTTCTTCGGTGGAGGCTGTTAAATAGAAATTAATTCCAATGCTAGGGTTTCCTTGTGTTGGGTTTCTAGGGCTCAAGGTGTGCTGGGCTAGCCTCTTCTTAAGATGGACTGCCCATTTGTTGTGGATTTGGAAGATTTGGGTCTCTATGGGGTCTATTATTGCTTAAATTTTATAGGCAGCAAAAAAAATAATAACTCTGATGAACTATTTATTCTACTTTGGAGTATTTATTCTAGAATAGGTTTTTTAGTGTACTCTTTAAAACAGCAATTTTGGATCGTGTCGTTTTGTACTGCTTGCTCAAATCTCAATACATTGACCTTTTCGATTAAAAAAAAGATACAAATGTTTTGATATTATATAATTAATGCACAATAATTTGAAGGGAATATAGAAGTAGAAAGCAGGCAGGCATCTCCGAGCTTCTAGGAGCGACCTCGATTTTTCGAAACCTAGGTTTCGAACTAGCAGTGGCGATCTTCTCTCAGGCAAGGCGGTCTTCCCTCAGGCAAGGCGGAGATCGTGGAGCAGCGAGATACTGCGGCGGTGTGGGGCGGGGTCTCAGCGTTGATAGTGAGTTGTGGGGAGAGGTTAGAGGCCTCTCTAACCGTGTTTTTTTTGGGGTTAGATCCGGTCTTTGAGAGTCGTTCAGCGTCAACGGCGAGTGGTTGTTGGCTCTTGCCACGACGATAAACGAGGCTAGTTGCTCGGGTGTGTAGATTGGTGCTTCGATCTGGGCGTCGTCGTTTTGCGACTTTGATCGAGGTTGTTCTTTGAGGGCGGCGGCTCAAGGCGATCTCCAGCTGGCTGTGTTAAACTAGACGTCGGTGGACGGTTTGATGATGTGGGCTGGAAGGCTGCCGGAATTGATGGCGGTAGTGGAGGCGGAGTGGCAGAAAAGGATCCGGGCTCCTGCTAGGTTGGACTGGAATGTTCCTCCCTTGTTGGCTTGCTTGTAGATGTTGATCCTCCGTATATATAAGGTGGCGGCAATATTGGCTGTGAAACGAACTGTCATCTTCCGCATCTAAATGAAAGAATGAGGTTCTATTCATACCTCCAAAATTGACATTTGGACATGTTCGTTTTCTCAAGTGATAATTGACTTTGCCAACTCATGTCGAATTACTAATAAGAATACAAAAGAAGGGGAAAAAAATATTTTCGTCCCATAATAATAAATAAGAATCTATGGTTTGTCACAACATAACACCATCATCACAAGGATCAATAGTCTTGAACTTCTTGGGCTGAGCGGCTTATTAATGATAGTTGCATAAGTGGTAAATGTTATTGTGGTTGAAACTCTTTTGCTTCGAAACCATGTTAAATATTTCCAAAGCATGTTGTGGATCTCTATAACGTTTGATTATATTGATGGCAGCATCGTGAGAAATATATTTGGATTTCCTCCTAGCTTCTATCCATATGGTTGTGGTTTTGGAGGGGGATCTAGTTTGTGAGCACTGAATTTTGATAACTAAAGAAGAGAGATCCATGAAACAGATGATGCGATTGTCAAAGGAGGGGAAGTGAACCAACAACACCAACTAAAATGAACTCTTCTTAGATTCTCATGAAAATTGGAACTATTTTGACAGCCCTGCAGTGAAAGCAAAAAAAACTTCAATCTTAACTACATGTAAAAACAAAGCAGCGAGCCTCTCTCATTCCAAAACAAGAAGCAATTTTGCTCCTAATGCCCAGTGGCCCAGAATCCCAATTTGGGATCATCACGAATCCTAAGCTGCATACTTCGAGGACTTTGATTCATGGTCAAGGATTCCGAGGCTATCATCTTTCAATAAAAAAAATTAAAATAAAAAAATAAAAAAATTATAAATTTTATTGAACGATGTGCATTGTGGAAAAGTTAAGAATGTGTAGATAGCATACTGATTATTTATAAAAGTAAGTTAAGGTCTGTTAAGTAGAGAGGTTTAAAAAAGGAAGCCAAAAAAACCCTAACGCGACTCTAGCTGCTCCCAAACCCTATTCTTCCTCCTCACGGCGATACACCTTACGAACCCTGTTTACTGCACAATGACTTCCATTGACGACGTTACCGCAAGCTTCGCGGCATCTCTCGCCCTAGTGGGCTCTGATGTCATTGACATCTCGCACTCGAACGGCTCCGACAGGCGTTCAAACTCTCAGGCTTTCCTTCTGGCCAAACCAATGACAAAGAAACAGTTTGACACACAAGATCTGCAGCTCCATTTCCGACGCATCTGGGTCATTGATGGAGCCTTCAAGGTTCAAGACAGTACCCAAGGCCGCTTTGTTTTTTCCTTTGATCTGAAACGTGATCGAAATAAGGTTTTACGGGGAGGGCCGTGGTATTTTAACAAAGCTCCGGTTCTGCTGCAGCAATATGATGGCCCGGAAGATCCTCTTGTCATCCCCATGAATCTGCTCTTTTTTTGGGTCAAAATCACAGGTATCCCGCCAGCCCTAGAAGAGAAAAAGATTATCATGAATGTTGCTTCTGTTGCGAGTAAGTATTTGGATTTTGATCAAAGACTGTATGACAATAAGAATCAAATTCGGGTTCATGTAGCTCATGCTATTTTCCATCCATTATTCTTGAAACGGACTCTCAAGATCATCCCTGGAGTGGTGAAAGAGATTACTTTTTTCTATGAAAATTTGCCATCTTCTGTTTCATGAACAGGACGTTTGCCCTAATGTTGATGCCCAGGCTGTGCATAACACCACTACACGATCGGAGACATCAAGGAAGTCACTCACATCCCATTTTCCAGGTTTGTTGATCTTCGTTTCCAGAATGGATCGTTCCGATTTCAAGGCCTGCAAACATCGCTACTGCCTCCAGTAGTGCATAACCTATTTGGCACTTCTGCTCTGAACAAGCACCGCAAGCTTATTGTTGTGCGAAGTGAAAACCTAAGGCCTGCTTAGGAAGGAAATGCCCTAGCCTTAGTTCCTGTGGACGTGGAGTCATCAACTGTGAAAAGAAATAGGCCTGCATCACCTTATACGTCCCCAAAGAAACTGAAATTTATGTTTAATGATGGTGAGACTGCTGCTAGCTCAACTATAATGCCTAAGAAACTGAAAGTTCCAGAGTTCCACACCAAATTCTCTGCTAAATCATTGGGTCTCATTGAAGCTCCAGGAGGTGTCTTAGTTCCGAAGGAAGGATCACTCTCTAAGGAATCATTGCAGCTTGTCAAAATGGAACAAAAAAAGAAAAGGCCGGCCTCTGGGCTCGAAAAACAAGAACTCTTCAAAAGGTAAGAAGATTGCAACTGAAGAGGTGCTTAGCATGCTTTGCCCTAGAAAACCTCCTAGCCATAGTGTTAAGGGCAAGGAAAAAATTTAGTTTTTTCTTTTGAAAAGCCTATTTACTTGTCATTGTAACATAGTTTCTAGACTTTCTTTACATAAGTGAGCATGGATACCGTCAAATGATCGAACCTAGAGATGGTAGAGGGTAATGGTCCTTTCTGGCCTGAGAAATATTAATATATCGACATGATAGTCTTAAAAAATAAAAAATAAAAAATAAAGAGGTTTAAATGTCAATTTTAAAGGTATGAATAGAAACTCTCTAAAAGAAAAGATTTGATAACACTTTCAGTAGCATGACATTTGTTTGCCACTTGAAATTATTAAGTCCAGACGGGCTTTGGCTTGAGCTTGCATTCAAGCTTCATGTTGTTTAAATTTCAGTATTTCAGTGATATATATATTTTTTCAAATTTTGCACCTTGGCGGAGAGGGACTGTTCATATGAGAATCCCCCGAGCTTTTTGTAAGATAGATTGAATCACGATATTTCTGAATTAAAGACTAAAAAAAAAAAAAAGATATTTCTTAATTATGTATAGAATGGTGATCAATATTATGTCAACTAAACATCTAGATTTGAATATTTGATACATTGATGCATCAACGGACCAAAGTAATGAAACTGAGAACCAAAGGATGGGAGTAATTAAAAGCAAAGGACCCCCAAATAAACACCAATCCATTCACTCACAAGAAGTCTTAACAAGAACCTCTACAAAGTACAAACTGTAACTCTTGATATATGATTTACACCTGTGTCAATGTTTCAGAATACCACTTACAGATAAACAGGCTACCATTTTACAGCATCATCAGCCTTGTGTGAGCAACGGAGAGCTCGTATTCGCCAACAGTCAAGAAGAAATTTCCTCTTGAACCTCCATTTGGCTTATCGAGTATTCCCTTTCAAACAATAAAAATTCCTGCACATAAGATAGCAAATTAATAAACCAGCTTAATTTATATCGACTGCAACGAAAGACAAAGCAAACTGCAAAGTAGCTCCTGAATGATGAAATAAACCAAACGATGCTCTGCTTTTTGGTTTTATTGAGCCAAGGTGGTGGTTTAATATTTGACCTATGGTGTGGTGGTAAATGTTCGGTACTACCATTGGAGCTGCAAGTCCCCACAAGAGATTTTTTTTGTCACTTGGTTCTTATTTTTTAAGAGGGACGTACAAAATCCCAAAATTGATAAAATTAAAGTGCAGCCGAGTTTTAGCGATGAATCTGAATGCTTCGATTTCAAGCAAAGGATATCTACATTTGAAATTTTGGTGGTTTATATCTCATTTACAATACAAAAATTCCCCAGGTGGAATACTATGCATGTTCTTTGGGCCATTTTGAAATGAATGATTGATAGAAAGAAGGGCACTATGGTTAAAGACTTAAGATGGAACTTTAGCATACCTGCAATTGTTGGTGACTAAACAAATGAAGAAACCCAGCTTCAGGGCAAGCAACTAATTCAATCAACTGATCATGGCTTTCAGGTGCAATACCCAACTCTATGAGCGAGAGTGAGACCTGCAGATGTGACATCCATAGCACCATTAAAGGTGTGCTAGTTCTTGGAATTATAGTTTAATGATTTAATTATAAGAGTTCATATAAGAGGCTTCCACAGAAAAAGTACCTGCATGCATCGAAGAATGACTTCTGGAAGACAGCACCTACGACAAAGGCCCTGCACAATGTATGTTGCTGGACTTTCTAAAGAACCATCCTTGCTTGAATACCAGGCATCTAATCGGGAAATGTCCATTGTAACTCCAGGTTGAAATCGAGGTAGCTCACCTGCAGTGAAAATTAATCAGTTCAATCACCTTTCCAAAATTAGCATCAGAAGAGTAACTTCTGCTTCCTTCATAATCTTACTTCCACATTTTCTTTTTCTTTAGAAATTTGCTATCATTTGTTGAGTAGGCATGAACTTATGATTCCACTCTGTCCAGCTGATCAAGACTTTAGTTATGCTAAATGTGCAGATGTGAGGAAAACAAAGAAAGACCATTTTCTTTCAATAAAACCTTCTTCTTTTTTCCTTGAAACTCTAACTTGGTGATAACTTTTAGAACAGTAACGCGGCATGCAAAAAAAAGTATAACGGCAATCTCAGTATATTGATTACCTTTGAAGCCGGCAGCCATAACAGTACCAAGAATACCTCCATCATCATGTTCCTGTGGCCCAAAACCATCACCTGGAACTGCCAAGCAGCGAAGCACAACCTCTATGCAGCAATTATCCTTTGATGATACGGAGACATTCAACTACGAAAACCAAAAATCCTGTTTGTGAGCAAAATGAAAAAAAACTAAAGAAACAAAA
This sequence comes from Rosa lucieae, assembly GCA_024704745.1. Lineage (NCBI taxonomy): Eukaryota > Viridiplantae > Streptophyta > Magnoliopsida > Rosales > Rosaceae > Rosa > Rosa lucieae. The sequence continues at coordinate 60,626,076 of CM045493.1, read as the reverse complement.
AGAAGATTAATGCATGAAAAATTAGAAATGCAACACCAATATCTTGGACAGCATACAACTCTGATATGAATTCTCACTATCAAGAACCCACGCCAAGATGAAGATTCTTAGTAAAGAAAATCAGCACATGTAGGTCTTTCTTCCAATCAGCTTCAACAAACAATTAAACTTACCATTAATTGGCGGTTTAACACATCTTCCTCACTCACGGAAGAGTAAAGAGCACTCATCAACGTTGTACACACAGTTGCATCTGGAAACAGACACTCACCAGAAGGCAAGCATAGCATTGCTGTGGCATGCAATTCAAGAAATGTAGGTTCCACAGATCCATAGGCATGATCTTCACCAGAAGCTAACCAAGGATTTTCTTTTCCTATAGCCAAAACAAAATATTTGTATGTCAAAAGTTCAATCTGAAAACTAAAGAGTGCACAAAAATTAGCCAATCCAATTATCTTTCAGAGCTTTTTTTTTCACATACAAGAGAAATAATCAACTCAACTTACTCAGTAGCAATGACAGAGATGAATTCAAAGTCTCCTTGGCTGCTGAAACAGCCCTTTGTTTTTCATCCATTGAGAGGTCAACTGGGGACACCTCTGCATTCTCTAATTTAATTTTGAGCCAATTCCGGTATTTTGCATCACAAGAATAATACTCATTCTGTTGAAGACGATTAACAAATATCATAAGCACATACATGGGGATAACACAGAACATATTAAGAAGTTGGAAGGATATATATATATATATATAATATATATAGAGAGAGAGAGAGAGAGAGAGAGAGAGAGAGAGAGAGACAGACAGACAGACAGACAGACGGACAGACAGACAGAAAATGAAGCATACCCAGTCGTGGAACTCTTTCAGGTTTTGAGAAACATCCTCCAAGGTATCAGAAGATTCTGAAAGTTGCTTCAAAGGTTCAGCAAGAAAACTAAGTACTGTGTGGGCACCAATGGGCAGTGCAGGAACTCTCCACATTGAAACCAGTGAAAACTCCCTGAACAATATATTGCTACAAAGAAAATACAGAAAATAAATAAATAAAACAAGGAAAAAAGATACGAAAGTGTAGGAAGTCAGGGATGGAAACAAATTTGAAAAGACAGAAGTAAGTTGCAATATGAATGCAGTAGCTGGTCAATGAGAGGACCCCATGTTCAAATCAAAACTGTGACTGCGTCCTGCAACTAAGCTACCAAAATACCTAATAGAGAATCTCATGGCACTAGTAAACATCACCTCTTTTCATGCAAACATATATATTGCATTTAACACATAACAAAACGTATAAAACACTGAAAATAGTTCTCAACTTCTCATGCTGTTTTCATTTTGTATTAATAAATACCAGAAACCAGCTTTAGGTTCCACAATCCTATTACAGAGCTATTCCTAGAAAACATAGATAGAACTCACCTATGTACTAGTGCTCGCAGAAGAAGTTTTCTGCCGACATCCTTAACATTACTAATGGTGGAGGGGGGTGTAAAACATAGCCACTGGATAACCATCGCTTTTTGAAGACTCTGCAACCGGTGCTGTTCTGCAACACCTGATATCTTATCATATTGACTAACTTTGATTTCCCGAGATCTTGAAAAAACCCTGTTTAAACAGTTTGTGAGAAGCAGTTCTTCCTACCACAAAAGTAAATAAGTCTCAAGTAGAAATGGATATACCTCTCAACAATTTCTTCAAAACTTGCTTTTGAATTTGAATTGTCTAGAGGAGAAAATTGTAAATACTCTATAGCAGAGAGGAAGATCTTATATTTGACATGCACGCTGTTAAGAAGCAACACAGAATAATTATAAACCATATATGAGGTTTTATATAAGAGTGCATGACCCATCCATCCACAGAGCAATATAGGTAAAACAAAATACCACACAACCTAAAATAACTTCTACAGTACATTCTATAAATTCGGAATACCATGCATATTTTTCATGAACAAAAGGTAATAAGAAAACGCACACATGCAATAACCTCATAATCCCTATAAAGAGTCATCTGTTACCTGCTGTCCAGCCTCAATTCCATCATGTGCACGAAGAGGTCAATGCAACGGTGGCGTGCAAGCTGAGAAGCATATATACCCACCAGCTCCTCATGTTGGTTAGAAAAAAGAAACATGGCATACCTGGAATTAGACTCACCAACTGTTATATATGATTGAGCAGAGTGTATCTACTCAAACAATATACTATGCCTTGGTTAAAAAATATAAGTATTATTTTAATTAGAAATCTCAGAGTCATCTAGATTCCTAGTTCATTATATAGTTTCATAAATTAAATTGTACTTTTTCAAACCTTTTTAAGGCTATGGAAGTATGGATGGTATGATTTAATCAACCGCATGTCATCAACCTAAGGATTACTGTTAAGCATCATGCTCATTGGTTTCACAAAATGGTATTGATGTTAATTTGTCAACCTTCTCACAAAGAAACTGGCAAAACTGACTTGAAACTACTTACATGTGTACAATGAGATCACCAATATTCATGATTTTCTCTCTGACAGTATCCTTGAATTCATCATCAAGTAAGTATCTAAGCACAAGCACTAGATGTGCACCAAACCGAATCATCTGAGGATCCCCATGAGGCCTGAAAAACAAACAACGCCCGTTAATCAAACAATATAAACATTAGACAACTACTTTAATCAGTTTTCCTTGGTGGAACTTGTAATACAACAATAAATTTGTTGCCGAAAACATATGAAAGCACATTATACTTGGTAAAACCATGTCCATGATCATCCGTTGAAAAATTTGCATGTTGTGTGTGATTATCTGACACTTTTTCCGGCTATCTCAAATGGATAGGAATTGTCAACTTACGGAGAAATGATCCCATTTGCATAGTTTTGCTTATGGCCATATACAATGGTTTATGAAATATTGTAAGTTCCAGCACTAAAGAAGTCACTCGGACGTCCTTTTAGAGTTTTAGAAATATATCAAAAAAGAGGTGAAGGCAACTAACATTACATTACCTGAAGACATTCTGATCATCTTCTGAAGGTGCAATCCATGACCATATAAGGTCCAGCAATCGTGGGATATCCCCTAACATTAGAATCATCTGTCGAACAATGTGTTATTACAAGTACGCAGATTGGTATGTATGTGTGTGTGTGTGTGTGGAGAGAGAGAGAGAGAGAGAGAGACTTGTATAATAAACAATACATAATAAACATATTCTTCATAAGTGATTCAACAAAAAATAAACATATTCTTCATAAGTGATTCAACAAAAAACATGTGTGTGTGTGTGTGTGGAGAGAGAGAGAGAGAGAGAGAGAGAGAGAAACATGTGTGTGTGTGTGTGTGTGTGGAGAGAGAGAGAGAGAGAGACTTGTATAATAAACAATACATAATAAACATACACTTCATAAGTGATTCAACAAAAACATATACCGATTTAATACAATTTCTTTAAACAAATAACTAACTTGGAATTCCAATTCCAAGGAAGAGAAGTGTTTTACCAAAATATTTGTTGGAAACATCTCTTTGAATAACATTTCTTCTGTTTAGTTCAATTTAGGAAAATTCTTTCTAACTCTTTATTCATTCTGTTTTGATCAAGACTTCAGCCTAACAGAAACATTTGAGAAAGTTCTTGTCCTTAATATTTTCCTTGATATTGTTTTTCTGTTGTTTGGTATAGAAAAATTCCTCTTTGAAGAAGTTTTTTTCTACAAAAAGGAATGCTTGCATACTAAAAGAGATCTCAACTCAACAATTCTTTTCCATTTCAAACACGGATTAGAAAAAAGCTTTCCAATCCAAGGAACTATTTTCTAGCAAAAAAAAAAGACTCGAGTAATTTCCTTGCGATAATACCTCAATTTGTCGTTGTGGTTCCTTGCATCCTCGAGTAACACTTTCGTGGACCAATTCCCTAATTCAAATTAATTACACTTTCGTTACCAGTATGCAACACTGCAAGAAAAGAAAGTTCAAAGTAATGAAACTAGTATAGAAAATGTACCCTGAATGAAGTTTCTGAATGAGATCTAAAAGTTGCCGTGGTTGCTGGTTTGAAACTTGGAGTGGCCAACTTCCTGGTCCACTTGAAGGCTGAACAGCTCCATCACCATGTGCTGGACTTCCATCAATTGCATCTGCAGTGCTTGTAATTTGATCCAGTCTTTCTGGTTGTAAATGAGCCAATTCCAAATCCACCTGAAAATCTAGCCATGACTTTGCTATTGCCCAGCACGCTGACTGCAAATATATTTGGTTAGAATTCACTAGAGGCATCTAAAACTGATGGTGATGATACAAGGTAATGACAAGAAAATCACTGTAATCAAGAATTCCAACAAATTTCAACTACTTCTATAGTACAGCAAACATATTTACCCTACAAAAGAGCTTTGTTTTCTTAGGCAGCACCTTTGAATTAAATATAAAAATTTGAAGGTTGGAAACCTCTAAAAGTAGAACAAAATAGTTGATCATCTTTTGCTGACTTGTATGCTCGAAAGAGATCCATAGCCTTTTGTGTTTTCTTTGACTTAATCAAACAGGTAAGCCCAAGTATTCTTGCTTGTTGGGAAGTCTGTGTTAAATAGAATGTCTATGTAGGAATATTTTGAGTTATTTCTCCTATAAACCTCTGGTGTACTAGAGCGGGACTTGCACAATAATTTTGAAAAGAGAATGCGAAAATGATGTAATACACTGTTACCTATTAGTTAAAAATGATATGAATATGGACCATTAACATTAAATGCGGGGCAAGCTATTGACGATTCCTACCACAGAATTAATAACTTAAAAAGAAAAATCAGTTAATTCAACATATGAACTAAAGGAGAATTGAAAGTTGGTGGGAGCAAATACCTCCCAGTCAGTGCAGATTGGAAGCATGCGCCTTAAATTGCTACATTGTGCCGCATAGACTGCTGCTTCATATTTGCCAGCATCTTGCTCAGCTATTTTCTTCATATTAAAGATAGAAGGGAAAAGTGACATGTTACAATAATTGGGAGGGAAAAAGACAAAAAAAATATAATCTCTAACACCAACAGTGGTCAAAATTTTAATGACAGGAAAGCAACAGATAAGTTTACGCCATTAAGAACAATAAAAGACACGTGAAGATAAGGAAAAACACAATACATTTGTTAAGCTACAAAATGCAGTGAATAACTGTACATATAGTTCAGTATTGACAATGTTGCCAATGTATGACCTTGATATAAAAAGCAATTCCTTTCACCCATACCTCTGATGCACAATAAGAAGCCCATTTCCAGAGATACCATTGGTGGCCAATGCGACTTTCCAATTCAATGGCTTGCAAGGTTCTATTCTTTCCATTCCTCACCAGGGCTTCAATTGACGGAGATTGGTCAGAACCTCCAAATATGCACAAGGTTGCAGCTCTCCATGCCTAACAAAATTTTAGCAGTTCTTAGGACAGTATCACTGAGTACAGATGTAGAGATAATCTCATATTTTTCAGAACTTCACTTACCTGTCCCTTAGACCGGCAAAGGTTGCATGCCTCCTCCAGTCTTCCTGCTCTCAAAAGAGTCCAGACATCTTCCAAAAGAGATTCATCATGTTTCTGATGGGGTAAAACTGTTAGTACTGATTCAGACAAATGTTCATCCATAAAGATTAGTGATGATGTTCTAATTCACTACAATGTCACAAGCACCTATAGGTAACATTCAACAATATGCCAAAAAAAAAATCCAGTCCATAACTCATGTTAAAAGTAGATTTGTGAATCCCTGGCCAACAAAAGGAGTGGTGTTGAAGTTGGGGCCATCTATTAAGTTAATTGACTTTGATTTGAGAACGCCTTAGCCCCTTTAATACAAAAATAAATAAAACTAGGATATTATTGAGGATATCACTGTTGCATTGCAGCACCAGCACAAGCACAAGCATGCTGTCGTATGTTACAACCTAAGGAATCTGAGGTACTTTCCGTACTTTTATTTGCAGTTTGCATATATTTGTGTTTGATTAGAACATATAATTGAACTAGACCAGCACTGTACTGAGAACTCCAATTCCAGGAAGGAAAGGCAGGCAGTCAGAAAAAGCTCTAATTAAAAACCTGGTCTTACAAGAACATACTTTAGAAAGAAAAAAAAAATTATTATGTGCAATGAAGGTACGGGACCAAACTAAACACTAAATACTTCAAAATTTAAGCAAACTTGAAAAAAAAAATGTAAAGAACACAAGAAAAATACTTTGTCATCAGGTAGTAGATGAGCCTGTTCTCGTGTCGGGGCATCAAAATCCAAGTGATGAACAGTATTTGCACTGGATGTTCCTTTCTTAAGATAGCGTTGAGTATGGAACCAAATTCCAGAGCTTGGGAGACAGGCACCAACATGAGACCCTCGCACCTACAAGTATTTGACAGTATCCGATTCAAAATTGGTTAGTATATAAAACTTCAAACAAACATGGAAAGCTAATAAAGAGTTACCACTGTCCATGTTGAGAATAAAAAAATAAAACTTGCCTAACAGATCAAAATATTGACCAGACAATAACACTTGTGCAAAGTTTAAAGTATTCTGGAATAAAAAATGAAGCAGTAAGGGCAACCTTTCTTTCCAGATCAAGTGCTTTGGAAGTCAAGCCTTCTAGCCATTGAACAATTCGTAAGCATAACTGTGCTGTAAGATCGTCCGCAACAAACTGGCAAGCCTCCAAATGTGATGTTGAGGGAAACTGTCATGGGTCAACGTATTTAAATAAGAATAAACTCCTCCATGTACTTTTCAACTTGACAAGTTTAAGGAAAAGAATCGATATGTTTTAGGTCTTCAGGGGAAATGAATTACCAAGATGAGTTCTTTAGGGATCTCTTCGGTCCCTGCACAAAGAAGAATAACTCTCACATTAAAAGTCATAGCTCACAATGTGTATCTATGTGCGTGTGTGTATGAAGGACATCATATAGCATAAGACAATAGCGATGAGAGGTAGATTACCTTTTCCAAAAAGGTACCAGAGGAGGGACCAGGAAGCAGCCTCATCAAGCAGGAGTTGAGCCTTCTGCCTCATCAACTTATCTTCTACAATCCGATGCCGTATGTTGGAACCATACCTACAGAATAACCGAATGGTACATTTATGCGTGAACTAATGTGCATTTGCAATACAAACACATCTTTGCAACTACTGTCAAAATGAGGACATACATAATTGACTCTGAAACATTTCTGCATGATTCTTCGAGTCTTAGTATCAGTTCAGAAAAAGGCATCAACCCTGAAAAAAAAAATTTACCAAGAAACTCTAGTCAAATAGCCAACTAAAATGCAATGTCAAGTTGAATATACTTCGTCACATTACAAAAAAGCGCGAGACTGGAAGGAAACTCTAGTTCAGAAACCTTGAAGAGCAGAGTCAAGTAGAGATGCAAATAGAGCAAAAGTCGTATCTCCATCATCAGCCAGCGAGTCCTCCTCATGCTTGCAAAGCTTCAACGAATACCGCACTGCCTCAGCGCTATCATCCACCTCGGTAACATCAAACAAGGACCGCCTTTTGGAGACGGAACGAGTCTTTGCAGGAGTGCTTTCAAATTCTTGTTTAATATTTTCCAGAAGAAGTGCAGCATTAGTGGGGCTGTGGATATTGCTCTGGCCATCATAGGGTAGCCTGGAGGAAGCCGAATTCTCTCGGTGGGGCGAAATGCTCGAATTCGGGTGCCTTTTCCTGGTTCACATCAAAGCAATGAGTTGAAACAACATTATGTCTAGGATTACATCTCCAGAAATACAAAAAAGTTTTGAATTGCTTCTATTGCTACACAGATTTGATATGGCATTCTAGGTTGCACAGTTTACTAGCTCCGAAATCGTAATCGCAGTCCTAAATATACGAGATTTGAAATTAGAGATAAATTGATTGATGAATCAATACAGGGGGGGATTGAATGATCGAAAAAGGAAAGGAATTTAGAGAAATTGGGGACGAACCCGTAGCGACGAAATTGCTCTCTGGTGGTGAGGTTTTCGGGGTCGAAGTAGCTGGGAGAAGTATCCATTGCCGGTGGGTTGAGGTCGGTGAAGGGTAAAACCCTAGCGGAGGTCAGAGCGCGGGAAGTGTAGTACAATTGGAGTGAGGGTTTTACTTCACAGAGACATGGAAGACCGAATTCAAAAGGGTTTTGCTTGTTCGGAATCGACATGTCGTCTGGACTTCTCCTTTTTCACTTCCATTGTTGGGTCAATTATTTGAAAAACAAATGTCAATTCTAAATTTCTAATTTTGCAACCAAAAAAGCAAAAAAAAAAAGGAAATATTATTGTTGCAGCCTATAGTCAAGTGATAAGGCATTCTTTTTTAGTGAAATGTGGGCCAAAAACCCAGTAAACAGAAGAAAAAGGAAAGCTAGCCAACTCTGGCCCTGTTTGGTTGGTGGAAAGGAAAATGAGAAAGGAAATGAATCATTTTCCTTTTCATTGGGAAAGTGAATCCTGAGGGGGGGAGGAACTGAGGAACCAATTTCCTCTACTTTTTCATTTCCTTTGGGAACCAATTTCCCTTTCTTGGCTGTCCCAAACGCAGGAAATAAAACACTTTCCTTTCCCAATGCCCAGATTCTGGGAAACAAACATGGTGAATTTGGGGAATTTGAATGAGTTTAGGATTTAGTCCGTATGCTAAAATAGTGAATTGTTTTTTTGTTTGATGCAATTGAATGAATAAATAATTCTTAATTTACGTTGATTTTTTGCAGAGCTGATCATTATCAAGTAATTTAACTTTTAAACGGTTAAAATCATGAATTTAACTTGCTTATTGTATGCAAATAAGAGAGAATTTGCAAATAATGGAAACAAAAAACTTATCCTCAAGTTAGAGTGAGAAAGTCTACCTTCTCTCTAGAAAACCTTCCTAACTAAGTTTCCTACTCCCCCTTTACGTTGATTTTTTGCAGAGCTGATCATTATCAAGTAATTTAACTTTTAAACAGTTAAAATTATGAATTTAACTTACTTATTGCTTATTGTATGCAAATAAGAGAGAATTTGCAAATAATGGAAACAAAAAACTTATCCTTAAGTTAGAGTGAGAAAGTCTACCTTCTCTCTAGAAAACCTTCCTAACTAAGTTTCCTACTCTCCCCCCCCCCCCCCCCCCCCCCCCCCCCGGTATTTCCTATCTCCCCTTCACCCAACCACTTTCTTCTCCCCTTCACCCAACCACTTTCTTCTGTCCTGTTCACCCATCCCTTACCCCTTCCATCATATCCAATCTCCCTTCTTTTTCACCATTATTCCAACCTTCCCTCTGTTTCTCCCCAATTTCCAATCCCTCTATTCTTCCTTCAGAAGCTTGTACATATTCCCATTCATCTATATATATAATGTGCCATTAGGTGATGCATTGTCATCCCATGACGAATGGCACGAGTGGTATATTATCCAAAACCGTGGTCTCAATGACAATGCAGATGCTAAAATACCACTGTATGAGTGTGTGAGTTACTAACTTAACTTCCCGATCAAAAAAAAAAAAAACAAGGTGCTAGATTTTAATTTGCAGCAAAATTAATAATATATAATGTGCCATTGGGTGATGCATTGTCGTCCCATGACGAATGGCAAGAGTGGTATTTTATCCAAAACCTTGGTCATTTGACTTGATCAAACATTCTCTTTATATCGAAAATCCCACCGTTTACGCCAAACGTTTATCCGAAGCAGCAGCAGCAGCAATGGCAGTGGTAGCTCGTTTCTCTTGCTTCTTCACTCACCCCAAGACCTCCGCCCGATCTCCACCCTCCGATCAATTCTCCCTCAAGTCCACCCTCCTCGGTAAGCCCACTCACTCCCCCAACTGCTTTGAATTCCAACCAACTCCTCTTAATTTTCCACTACCACTCTCTGCTTTCCCACCTTTGCATTTGTTGGTTACTCAGAATACAATCTTCACATTTCGGGTAAAAAGGGTTTGTCCCAATTCAAATGTAGGTTGGTTCAGCAATTGAAAAGCTTTCTCCTTTTCGTTTCGATTTGTGACAGTGACATACAATTACAATGTGCATCTGTTGCTGTGATTATTATTGGATAACTGTTAACATGAGTAATGCCAAGAACCTGAAGGGTTGGATTTATGCAATATCTGTTCTGTCGGATCGTACTTCTGTTTTAAGATGAAGTGTTTTTTTCGTTGCTAGAACCATGGAAGTCGGCGTTTCTTCCATTTAAAGTCGAAGCGTTTAGAGAGAATCAAATTGAAGTGCTGGAGATGTCGCCGGCCACAAAATGTCAGGTATGATGGTGAGTTCGTCTTTATCAGCTTTTGTTTATTCTTGGGAGATATTTGACCTCCCCATTGCCAACTTGCCGGATTATTCCCGGGTTTATAACTTGTTTTAGATGCGCATTATATACATTTTCGTGCTGCGCTCCAGTGTCTGTATAAACTTCCTGTGGATTGATTGCCGTTCGACTGGCAGATGTAACATGAATTGGCATGAGGAGACTTTTTTAAGTTCTCTAGTTTTACTAAGATACATGTGGTTATTTCGATCTACTGAACACTTCTGCAGGGGGCTACAGAATTGAGATTCCCAGCAATGGAGCTTCTCCTCGGTAACACCTTAATGTTCACTGCACCTTTGAATGCTTTGGCAGAAACATGTGAGGCCGACGACTCTTTTTTCAACATGCCTCTGCTACTGTCTGTTGCCCTTGTAGGGGCCACTGTTGGAGGTAAGATATTACTTGCTTTACAATCAGCATTGTTTATGTTCCGTAGAGTATAAGGGGAAAGATGTATCGACTAGTTTTGTTTTGTTTATTTGGTTTAAATGATGACTTCATTGAAAAGTATTCATTATGTTGTTGATAGCTTAGTTCTTTTATCATAGGGCTGGTTGCCCGGCAAAGGAAAGGGGAATTACAACGAGTGAACGAACAGTTACGACAAATTAATGCTGCTCTGAGAAGACAAGCTAAGATCGAATCATATGCTCCCACTTTGAGTTATGCACCTAGTGGAAGAATACCAGAGAGCGAGGTTATAATTGATCCAAGGAAGCATGAGTTGATTTCTCGATTGAAGGCTGGGAAAAACTTTCTGAGAAACCAAGAACCACAGAAAGCATCTACTGAGTTTAAGGCAGCTCTGGAGCTTGCTCAAAGTTTGGAGGACTCAATTGAGGAGAAGAAGGCTGCAAGGGGTCTAGGTTTGTTTTCATTTCCCTTGTTCGTTACTCCCCTCTCAGTTACTATAACTCAATGTAGAAACCTAATGTTCTTCAAGTTTGGAGCAGTTTAAATAGACACATAAAAAATTATAACCTAATGCACTTCAAGTTTGGAGTGGCCACGTCTTAAAAACAAAACCTTTTCAGTTCCTTTATGCATTAGTTAAGCTCTGTTATTGTATGATGTGTAAATAGAATTTTATGGAGAGATCCCAAATTCATTCATTGACAGGCAAAGAAACAGTTGCAACTTTCCTAAGGTAAATAAATAAGAACAAACAAATAAAACTAACATCATGTGCTAATTTGGTTACAGACTACTTCTGTATTTGTTGGTCTTATTTCTTAGATTCAGTTGGATGCTGGTAAATTCTTATGCTGGCTTTGTTATTTGCTATAAGGATCTCTTTTCTAAGCATATTCTCAGTAATTTGATTTGCATCTCTCAGGAGCCTCACTACAACGACAGGGCCAATATCGAGATGCCATTAAGTACCATTCTATGGTTTTGGCAATCTCCGAGCGAGAAGGAGAAGACTCAGGAAACACAGAAGCTTATGGAGCAATTGCTGATTGTTATACCGAGCTTGGAGATCTTGAGAGCGCAGGGAAGTTCTATGACAATTATATTGCAAGGTTGGAGAAAGATTAAACCAGCTTTATGACCAGAAGTTTGTCACATGAATTACCGAGTTGGTATGGATTATCAGGAGAAAGGTGTGGATGACCTGTCACCTGCACTGGCCTGCGGATCATTTTGTTTTTGGTTCAATGTTAGAAATTGTTTCTTGTAGAATGCCTCTTACCCCGTCTCGTCTTCCCAACAAGGTCAACCATGTTAGTATCACTTTGGTATCTAAAGAAAGATAGTATTGTATGGATGAAGAAATCTTCTGTTAGATGTTGTATTTTAAATTTGTGATTACCTACAGCTCATACTATCACTAATATACGTACTTTGAGCAGAAATGCTAAGCAATTAATAATCCGATTGAAAATTGAAAATTGAAAATTGCACACCAGATGACCAATACATCGTTGGTAATATGCACAACTCCAAAGAAAAATCCTTCATCTATTTACTTAACCAACCATAAGGAAGTGGGTTTTACAAGTAGGCCGTGTTTTAAAAAAGAAACAAGGCTAAAAGAAAGAGGCCAACACTCGTTAATAATAAGCTCTCAACATGAAAATGAAGAAAACAGGAGATCATACATGTTACATATCCATACAGAGACAAGAGCAAGCATATAAGACAAGGTAACAACCACCTCTCCACACAAGGGAGGGATAAACAATAAATAGCTTCCTAAGGGTTTTTAACTCTCAGATAACGCCTGCATGGTGCAGGAATATATATGTAGGCTGTAGCATTTAACTTGTGTATCATTACTGGTAGTACATGAGCTGCTGGGCAGCAGCAACATTCTGGAATCCACCATCATATATAGCCTGGCTTGCTCCAGCAGTGCCCATTCCCATTGCCCCCTGCTTAAGAGGGATCTGTCCCTGGGGGTGCATAAGGGCATGGACACCGCCCATCTTGCTCATTGCTAGTTGCCGCTCATAGGTCAAGAGGTCGCTTGCAGAGAGGCCCGGGATAGGCACTGCTGCAGCTGGAGGAGGGAGTGGGTTTGAGACTGTTCCTGGTGGAGTAGGCTTGCTGCCCCAAGAGCACTGCATGCACAACAAGAAACAACTCAGCAGTCAATATATAGACATGAAAAGACGGAACACTTAAACAGTCAATATCATGAATATGGATCAGTACGAGATTCCCCTTGACAATTGATCAGATTTCAGTGATGTGAATTCAGTCCAACAAGTAAATGCATGTAATACTGTACCAAACCACAACGTCCTGTGTGCCAGCAATCTTGAGAGTTGCAATAGATACAATAAATAGCAGTGAACCCCACCTTTATTTGTCTTCCACACAAATTCGACTGAGAATTTCCCATCTGTATAGCCAGAGCTGCCTCAGCATGGGTATTGAACCTGACAAACCCAAAACCCTTATCACGCTGAAGCCGAACTTCTTCAATTACTCCAACACCAAGAGTGTGAAAGTGACGATGAAGATCAAGCTGAGTGACCTGTAACAAAACAATAGAACAGGTTTCAAATCACTGACGGCACTAGAATTCCTAATGCAAATACTATGTGCTTCAATTTGCTCTCTACATCTATAACCTCTCCACAAAGATTGACAAGCACTAGTACAGAAGTTGAAACTCAACCTCAGTTCTGCTACTACTTCATTGGGGAATAGAGGGATATACAAGAATATCTAATATATAAACACACGCACATATATATATATATATATATATAGAGAGAGAGAGAGAGAGAAAACTAATGGATTCGAAAATGTCTTGCCTCTGGAGCAAGATTGCCAACGTAGACAGTGGTATATTGGGGGTTGTTCTCCGGAGCCTCATTGTTAGTTGCCTCTTTTCCGTCTTCTGCAGAATCAGAAGAGCATATGAGTCTTCCATAGGCAACATAGACAGAGCTCAATCTTTTCACACAACTCAATAAAAGAAAAAAAGAAAAAAAAATCAATTTAACAAAAACCCAAATTATAATCATGCTATTTCCAATCAAGTGAATAAAAAGCATGACCCTGGACTCACCTGAGGAACCATTTGTTAGTTCCACCACACTCTTGGCATCTGAACTCTGCTTATCCTCATTGGTGCCAGCACCTTTTGTTGCCCAGTTGCAACGTATCTGTCTACTGGCAAGCCACTTACCTGCACATTTCACCAAACAAGTTCAGATTATGGTGAGAAGAGATGGAACATAAAAGTAAACGAGGAAGCCACAAGGCTCATTAACTATGAGGTCTTCGGTCAGGCAGCAACAGCACATGGCTGATGCAGCTGCACATTAGGTGTGATCTGTGTAATTTAAAGTGGGACCCACTGATTTTGCAAACTGTTTTTGGGCCCACACCATAGCAACCCCATGTTAGACTTTCTCCAAAACTTGCATACTGGTTCAAAAATTTACTGAAAAATTGCCAGTTGAAGAAACTGCCACTTTGACTTACAACCAAGGGCCACAGAATAAACTAAAAGAACGCAGTGCTTATATACTACCTTGAAACTGTGTAGATGAATTAGTATAAGAAAATTGCTCCTACACGAAAGCCCCCACAAAGTTGTTATAAAAGTCATGAGTGAAAAGTAACCGGTGAACATATATAGAGGCTCTAACGGGATTGCCAATTCTTACATATTATGAATTCAGAAAAACCAAATTGAAAAAAGAAAGAAAGGTGGCTTGGCATGTAAAATTTGTTAACATATGGGTAATTAAAAGGGGTCAGTGACCATATCCATTTTCTCCCTCCCTCCAGCTCCCCCCTTCTGGTTTAATCAGGTTGCACCCATTAGTCCCTTGCACATTCTTTGTTTCAATATATACTTCTTATACAGACAAAACATTTTTCCAAGGAAAAACCAAAAAACTATATCATTGTTCTTACCATTTAAGTCATTTATTGCACTTTGAGCATCCTGAAAGAAAAAATGAAATATGATGAGAATTTACTTATGTACAAAAAACAATTATAAAAGCAGAGGATAGATTGAGGCCGATGCTTTAAAATAGTGACTCTAAAAGAAAATTTTGTAATTTGATCTCATTATGTTTGAGCCGTTAGCTAATATTTCTAAATCTAAACCCTTGCACTCAAAACTCATAATAGATTAAGACAGCAACAAAAGAAAACGGGAAAACGGATTCAAGATTCCACACATTCCAAAAGACCCAAATCTTTGATCCTTTATTTCTGTTCAAAAAGATGCTACCTGTTGGCTCCGGAATGAGACAAACCCAAAGCCTCTAGAGCGCCCTGTCTTCTGATCCCACATAACTCTTGCATCTCTAAGACCAACAAAAAAAATCAAATTAGGCCAACCCAACAACAAAAACAAAACAAAAAACAAAAAAAAACAATCTAAGCATAACCCACAATAAATGGATGAACCTAGAGTTTCATCACATGTCTTGTTTGAAAAAATTGAGAAATTTGAGACAACCATTTTATGAGATGAGACACTTACGAACAACTGGAATAAACAGAAAAGCATGCAAATAATGTAGCATCGGTAACCTCAGGGCTGAGATCACCTACAAAAATGTTGAAGTGACCTGCAAATAAAAAAAGACAGGATCATACAGTAACCTAGCTTATAAATGCCAGAGAATCACCTGTATGAGTTCCCAGGAGGAGAAAAGAAAAGAACGAACCTGATGTATCTTCCCTCTGACCACTGGCATATGCCCAATTCACCTTGATAGGCTGTCCAAACCTGGAAACCAGATAACATGTTGTAAGATAAAACACAACATAAAAATAGACAAGTAAAGAATAATCAGATGGAACATAAATAAGACATGTACTTACAGCTGTCTTCCATTGAGAGACAATATTGCAAGAGCGGCTGATCTGCGATCAAAATAGTGGACAAACCCATAGGATGACTGCAAAAGCCAGGAACAGTGATGTGATCATAAGGTTGTAAAATCAAGTATGCAGATAGTAACTAATTGAGTCCAGAAATGTTCGATAGTAGACTTGTTTGTTGGATTATAACTGTACAGGAAAGAGCGAACCAACTGGAAAGGTTTGGGTGGGGTGTAGATGATTGCGAGCTTACCTTTTCCTTTCTTATAAGTTTACAGCTTTCAACAGCACCTGTACTTGCAAAAACCTCTTGAAGAAGTGGTTCCGTCACCTGGGTATGGATATTCCCAACATACCTGAAATTTCTCAAACAGAAAGAAAAATGGAAGTATTAAGAACCGAAGAGAAGTAAGGGGAGGGGGGGGGGGGGGAATTAATCTACACAAAACACCAACTCCTCAACTCTCAACCAGGAAAGACACAAGACAATGCATAAAGTCACCAGTGTCTCTTAATCTCTTGACATATTGAAGAGAAGAATGAATGAAATAAAACTAAAAATTATTCAATGTAAATCTACGGGAAAGAAACTATGGAGTAACATGACACTCATTTAAGCATGGAGGTGGAACAAAAAAGAAAAAAGAACAAAAAATGTCTAGACAAACACTCACACACTGCGGCAAGTACTTGGATCAAAACCAGGAGGCAGATTTCCACTTGGGATTGGCTCTATCTGCAAAAATAAAAATGTAAAAAGAAAGAAAATAAAAGAAACCTAAAAGCGGAAGCAAAATAAAAGAAGCCTAAATAAAAATAAATCAAAACCCTATCAACCAAACCAGGTGTGCCAACCTAAACGCGCAGAATCAGTTTTAGTAGGTACTTGTACCGAAACCTCACAATTAAAAATTAAAATACTAGTGCTCCAACATGAAAGGGAATGTAAATGGACAAGAACTAAACTTCACCTAAAGAGGGCAACCTCTGGGCACTTCATTCGACTTCTAAACTAATCCAAAATGGGGTACATGGTTTACTTATAGAGTGGAAACTCCTGTCATCACCATCATGAACTTACAAGGACGCTTCAAAATCAGAACCAGCAACACAATTGGAACCAATCAATAAAAACCACAAAAAAGTTCAACTAATTCATTAAATTCCTCCCACTACATCACTACAACATAATGATGACCAAAAAAATTACACCATGCCAACAATGCCTGTCGATTCTAGAATTCCAAGAAAATAATTCACAATGCTAAATTATCAAACTTTCCACACATTTCAATCACCGAATCCCCAAAACATCGAGCTCCATTTTAGCTCCAAAAATCAAAATCCCAATTTTGATCACCAAGCAATAAACAACCAAACCAAAACCATCCGAATCCGCTAGCTTTCGCGAGCCAGGAGCTTCCGAAAGAAGACGGAACAACACTTAACCCTAGCTTTTCCACAATCCAATCACAGACGAACACAATCTAAAGCTCAAAGATGAATCCATCAAAAACCAAGCTAAGGACTCGAAATCCAAAATTGAGAATGAGTGAGAGAGAGAGAGAGAGAGCGACGACGGAGAGGAACCAGAGCTCGAACCTGAGGCGGAGCCAAGAGGCCGGGGTGGTAGAGAGAATGCTGCTGAAGAAGAGCCTGTTGCATCAGAGCTTGCTGCTGCTGCTGCTTCAGCCTCTGGTGCTGCATTTCCTCGCCGATTTTGCCCCGATGTTTTGCCGATCAATTGGACTGGTTAGGGTTCGAGCCTCAAGAGGAGAGAGAGAGAGAGAGAGGCCTCTGACACAGAGAGAGATCATTAATGGTCTCTATTCAGGGATTTTATATATTTACATGGTTTTATTATTATTTAAACGATTGGGATAAAATGCTAACGACCGTGCTGGTGATTTTGGGTTCTGCTACAGCCAATGACGAGCTGAAAAATGGTCTCCAGAGGTCTTGCCACCTGGATACATACTTGATTAGGCACATCTCAACTCCTGGTTCAATTATTACTGGTTTTGGCAGCCAATATTATGATGGGCAGGTTTGGATTCCTAAGTGGCTTGTTTATGGAGAATTACAATTATCATGAAATTTTCATTTTTATTTTAGTATTTGGTTAGATTATCATGAATTACAATTATCATGAAATAATACATGGAAAACAGTGGTGTTCACTTGGTCAGTTGCTGACCAAAGAATTTATGCTTAATAACCCTTAGATTTACATCCAAGGGTGGAAAACAAAACATCAACTTAATAATAATTTTCTCTGCTATTGGATTTACATCCAAGGGTGGTTGAGCATTATTTTTTTGGTCAATAACTGACCAGGTGAACATTTTCGTACATGAAAATAAGTAATGTGTGTGGAAAGAAAATGAGTGGATCATAGCTCAACTCTTTGCGTATAAAGGAGTGGTTCATTATTCATTTTCACTACTTTTTTTTTTGTTACAATTTTCATCACTTTTTTCAATCCTTCAGAAAACTTGTTTTTATTTTTGTTCTAACTAAATATAGATAATTGATAAACGTATTTCACAAAACCTCTAATATGCAAGCTAAACGAGTGAGAACCTCAAATCTGTTTGCAGATATGAGACACAATTAGGTTGTTGAGTAGGTCCCTTTTTTTTTCTTTGTTTTTTTTTTATCTGGATGAGTAGGTCCTTTGATATAACTTTATTTGTCTTCTAGTTCTTGTATTTTTGTGAAGGGTGAAAAACACTAGGCCCAAGTTAAACCTTTTTACCTAATCATTGGGTCACGAACGAGGACAAGACCAAAAGCCCGGCCCAACTCCTATGAACCACCAAGCAAGATAAAGACGTGTTCTGATACAATAGAGCAAGTATAAATACAATATATGCGTCGACATGGAAGAAGGTACAAACATTTTGATACGCATGGAAGAAAGTACAAACATTTTGACCTTGTTTCACTCGAGAGACCTTTTGAACAAACACTTAGCTCTAGTTTAGGATTGCTGAGATTTAAAAAAAAAAAAAAAACTGTTGCTGCTATGTTGTGTGAATAATTCGTTGTAAATTAAAACAGTTTTTTGTTTGGTAAATAATATTTTTAAAAGTGCTGTCAGCACATAAAACAACTGCAGTGTGTTTTGATCCACAATAACTTCTAAAAGCAACATCTGGGCTACTTATAAAATATGATGTCAGTGACCTATAAATGTAGAGGTCGTGTTGGCATTCCCATACGAAGTTGTGACAAAATCTATTTACTGATCTCGGAGAATCACAGGTAAATGCATCTACATATGCATGAGATTGCAACGTGTTGCAATCCTTGAGTCAGTAGTCAGTTTCATGTGGAGTCCAATTTTGGAAAGTAGGTTTTGGGTTTTATGTATTTACGTTTTTAAAGATTTTTCTTATTATTAATGTTCTAGGGTTTTTAGGACTTGTCTATTCCTAATTGATTTTCCTTAAGATTTGTTGGATTTCTTATATGGAAAGTTTATTTCCTAATTAAAGGAGAATTAGGGTAGAATCTTTGTGTTAGAGGTTTGGTCGTTGGTCCTTCATAAATTCAGAAGTATACACAGTCAGTGGGGATGCATCTAGGGACGCAAGAATTAGTTGAGGAGCTGTGAAAAAATGAGAGCGATATTTGGTAATCGTTCAAGTGAAGAAAGAGTTCAAGACGGAAGACAAACTTGGTATTAGTTTTCATCTAATCATTGTAGCCGAGCTAGTGTTATTCAAGTTTGTAAATAACATATCATTCATCATAAGTTCATTCTTATTTTGTGTTCTCAAGAGTAAGAGCCCCGCAGTGTTTTTAATCTCAAAAGTTGAGATTTTCACTGCGTAACCAAAATCTGGTGTTCTGTTTGTTAATTTTGGTTTCTACTGCCCAGTAAGGATTGATCCTTGCATTGCAATCCCCATTTTCCAGAAAACACATTTTGTCCTTGTATTTTCAATAACTTTCAATTAAAACTGTTTTTTATTTATTTACCAAACATAATAAAATCTAAAATTTTGAAAAAGAAAAAAAACTAATTTTTAAAAAACGAAGCAATTTCAAACAGAGCCTTACTCGATCGAGTATCAAAATATCTTTTGCATATATCTCTATATGAGGAGCCTAGAATTGTGTTCTCTTCTGACTTTTTGGCTCATGTTCTGGTTTGATCTTTGAGTTGCGGGGAGCATCGGGGTTGTTTTTGGTGACTGCTGATCCCCTTTTGGAAGATGATGCATGTTGTTGTGCTCGACTAGGGCACTTCAAGTTGGGTTCCAATACAGGAGCAATAGAGATTCGCGCGCCACCATATATATATTATCAAGATATGAACCATCTCTACATGGCAAAACCATAATATTATTGAGTGTGCAAAGATCTATGTCGTCCACTACTGGATATCAATCACCAAGTCGCATTTCCCTTTTTAATTAATGCGTTAATAATGATAGAAGATCATTGTGTTCGCATCTCCATCATAGCATATCTTATGGC
This sequence comes from Rosa lucieae, assembly GCA_024704745.1. Lineage (NCBI taxonomy): Eukaryota > Viridiplantae > Streptophyta > Magnoliopsida > Rosales > Rosaceae > Rosa > Rosa lucieae. Next base: position 60,605,938 of record CM045493.1, on the reverse strand, counting down.
ATGATTTCAATTATGGCAAAGGGAATCTCTTAAGTTGTAATTATCTAATTATGCCTTCTAATCTGGTGTTTCAAACTATCAACTCAAAGAATAATGTAAAAAAATTGTAGAATAGTTTCCAAATTATAATAAAGTTTTTTATGTCAAAGAAGCTGATAGCTAGAAATATGCATGAAATTTGATTCACGTTTTAATCAGGTCAAGAAAAGCTCAATCATGCATATGATACAAAACGGATCAAAAATCATAATAAACAACCGGATTTTATTTTGAGTATAACTTATAATTATTTTCTCTAATTCATACATCAATCTCATGATGTCAGTGAGATTTGAATATATAATTGTTCTAATAAGTCACAGACTCACAGCTAATTGATTTTAAAGAAAAATTTTAACGAGACATATAAACGACATGTAGTTTTAATGATAAATGACAAATAAAACTGGTGGAGTAGATTCAAAATTTTAACGAGACAAATAAACGACATGTAGTTTTAATGATAAATGACCAAATAAAACTGGTGGAGTAGATCCTTATATGATGGATGATTACATATATATACTAGAGGCTCCTTTACGAAGGATATGTCCTTAATTCCACAATTTTAGACAGGCTACCATAAATCCATAATCAACATCCCTCTGATTACTTTCTATAATCAACATCTCTACCATAATCATCCTCCTTTCCTTAAAAAAAAAAACCTCCTTGTAATTACTTTCTATATACAGAGGGGCGGCCTTGATTTGGCATCACAATTAACCATGGGCAGAGCGTTTTTCAACTCAATTTGAAGCCCTTTCACCGAGGGAAATGAAAACCGTTCCTTTGGTACTCTCATTCAAATGGCACCAGGACTTGGCGGAGGATGCGGACAAGGCCGATCCTTCCAGGTTTGATAGTCATAATAGTAATGTTGCTGCTGCTGTCCGAGGTTTATTTGTCTATCTCCATTTTATTAGGCCATTAGGGTCGACAACTTTATGCCGCCTGATAGCGTCCAGATGTTGGTTCGAAGAATCGTAGTTCCATTAATATTTGTTGGAGAATCTGCACATGCCTGTGGTACTTTCAAGACTGTCGAGTGCCGTCATTTCCAAATCTTATTCCTACAACGATTATCCTGGTATCTGACTTTGGCTTTAGGTTTTGGATCATTTCGTGTCGATTGGTGTCGGATAGCTTGGGTTTTTATTAATCTTCACTCCACTCTTTTCTTCGACTTGTATGTCTTAACGAACATAAATTAATTTTGGTTGAACATATATAGTTGCCTTCCTATTTTCATAAATTTGGTTGAAAAGTAAAAAGTAGAAAAGCACCTCTAATAGTTTATTTGTATCTTGTTTTTTTTTCCTCTATTTTAAGGGAAAAATTGCATTTTTTTTGCCCCAACACCTTCCCTACACCTATTTCTATTTTCTATTTTAGAGATTGTAAAGAGAGAAGAAACAAAAATCTTCATATTTACAGCAAACTCTAAATTTAGAGAATCATCTTTTACAACATTTTTATTCTCTACTCTCTTCTTCTCTCTACTTCCCCTTTCAAAAACAATTATATTACTTCTATCATTGATTGTTTAATTATTTTTTAATTTTAAAAATATTATTATATCTAATTATGGATAATAAATTATAGAGAATATTTATAAAAAAATATTGGAATTCAAGTGTTACTGCAATTGTTATATTACTTTTAGTTTAACTCACACATTATGTTTGAACAAAAAATAAAAAAAGAAGAGAGACGTTAGGGTATAGTAAAGTGCGGTAGCGGTGAAAGTTTCTCTGATTGTAGGCTGACATAATGAAGGCGAAGCTTCTCATTGCGGGCCGTGCCAACATGGCATTGGGCGTGCGTTGGCATACGGTGCGATTTCAGATTGAAGGCGGAGGAGGTTAGTGGTGTCTTCAACCTCAGTTTAGTGGTGACACCGATAGTTCTAACAATGTTGGGAGAACTAGGTGATCTGGGTTTGATCGTCTAGCAAAGCAGGGAGAAAGATCGAGGTCAAGTGCGTTGCGGCAGATCAGCGTTTTCAAAATTTGTCAGAACCTACTCTAGTTTTCTGGTTTGTCGAAGTCTGATCAGTGCACCATGGCTAGATGGACTAGACGGCCACCGGAGTCCTAGACGATGTTTGCGGCAGGTTGGCAACGGTGGTGTGTTACTTCCAATCTTCTTACTTGGACTTGGGCCTCTAGGTCTAGGCCTAGGCCATGTCATCAGCCTCTTCTAAGCCTATTTGAGTAAGTCTTATTCTATTCAGAATTGAGTCAGGGTGGTGGGTGCATTGACACCCTCATTCATTACTTAGTGCTTTGAGTCGGCCTAATTCGAGAGTTTGCCTTCTTGGGCGATGTTGGGCTTTTTACAGTCTCCAAAGTCCAGTCATAATTCAGGTCATGATTATATGAAATTGGTAATTATCAAGTTGGACTGGAGAAAGCGGCTTATGGATGATGATTTCGTTCTTATTTGTTTGCTGGGACGTAGCTTCTTGTTTCATTAGGTGGATGGAGTGCTAGTTAATGGTTTTTCTCTAGAAGGCACAAAGTTAGTCTTTGTGTATAGGCTCGCTTTAAAAAAGGAGCTCAAATTGTCTTCTAATTAATGAGTTGCTATGCTTAGATAGGAATTTGATTGTTTCCCTGTTTTTTTTTTTTTTCCTGTTCGTAAGTGCTTATAGTCCTTAGCCTTTTGGCTGTTGATCTAATACAATCAACTTCTAATTTCAAAAAAATATCCTTTATTTTTTGGGGAGGCAGGGGGTTTCGGCCCAGTTTAGGCATTGTTTTTTTGTGTGTTGTTTTTTCTAGATGTTAGTTTGCTCCATGTCTATATATACTTAATTGGCAGGAGCTCTTCTATGCGCCTTTGTAGAAATACTTGATTCCAGCGTGCCACTATGACGTGGTCGACATCTGGAGTTAAGTAGAATAGATTGCCTATAGAGCGAAGTATTTTAGTTTAGTATAGACTACTCGGTGCTCAAAATGTATTAAACGAAGTAGTGGTTTTTTGTACTATTCTATATCTATAATAATGGTCATATATGAAAATCTATGAATCCTTCATTTCTTAAAAAAAAAAAAAAACATGTATCTTCTAGAAAAGCTTTTGGATACTTTAAGTTGAAAATTGAAAGCCGCCGGTGTGATTCATGTTTCACCCATACTAATTACTATGAAGGTCATCTCTTGATGAGCTTGAAAAAAAAAATATATATGTATCTAATAGAAAAGCTTTTAGAGATACTTTAAGTTGAAAATTGAAAGATGTAGGTGTGATTCATGTTTCATCCATACCATAAAGGTCATCTCTTAATGAGCTTAAAGAATTGGTATGCGCAACTCACTCATTAGGGTTTAGGTTGCGACTTCTCGCATCATTACTCGTAAAACTAATCTTCACAATTCAAAGTTGGTACATGACTCTGAACCAAAACTTGTTTGGATTTCCCACATATAGCTTTTTTTCTTTCAAAAAATGGGGATGATTCAGTGCACCGACATAAATGGATAGTTAGATTATATTAAATACACTCTTAAATTATTAATAAAAATATTAATTATAAATATCAAGATTGAAATCATCTTACAAGTGTTAGATTATTGTGCATAGAATAATTTTCATTAAAAAAAATGATGGGATTTTTTACATCTCCATAAAGGGAGATCGATGTTCCCAAAATCCTGAAATGATTTTGAGTTTCAGAAGCACAAATCTAAGAAACTCTAGGCGGCGGCAAAGTCCCACTCGCCAAAACTTAGAGCGCGCGCGTTTTCCGAGCTCTCTGGCGTCCTATATTCCACATGTAAATGGATCGGAAGGCAAAGTTTTTGGTTATCTTCATCCAATCCCAGACAAGTTACGAATTCCTAATTAAAAAAAACTTGCTTTATGAAAGAAATTCGATTACACACTGGAGAGTATTATCATAATCTTCATAAATGGATCAATCTATATCGATTGATCAAACAAATAGTTACAAAAATCAAATTTTGTTGTGAGAATAAATTGGGTTCTACAACAGAGTTGGGAACACGAGCCTCCTCCGCTAAAAAACCCATAATATAAAGCCTAAAATCTAATCAGATCGAGCGCAAGTTAAAACTTCCCTATAGACTGAGTTCAAGCTGCTTTGAACTTTGCGCTCCAACTCGTTCCTCTGCCTTGGGAGAAGCTGCTCTCTGGATGTGGTTCAGTTGGTATGGAGCTACTGCAGTCACTCTGAAATTCAAACAACCAATAAGAACTCCCATCCATAATATTCAACCAATCAGGGAATAAATTAAGTCAAACAAACAAAAACCAATTTGGGAAAAATGAATTTACCTCTCTTTCCTCTTGGCCAGAAACTTGTGAAGCGAAGCCCTTCTTGCAATAGGCAAATCCGACCCAACAGCCTGAGGTGGTGGTTGTTGTTGTTTGACTACAACATTCGATTCAGTAGAGGAAACCACAGCGCTTCCTTTGGTAGCCAATCCCATAATTTCCTTTGCCTTCTCAGCCGAAACGTCGTTGAAAACCAGGACCTGCCGCCGTAGAAGATGGTCATGGGAGCAGATCTGGGCTGATCCGGAGGAGCCTGGCCCACTGGAGTACTCGCCGCCGCTGGAGGGCCGGCCTCCATGGTGTTGAGCAAGTTCATGGTCGCCGGGGCTGGCTTCACTCCGAAGCTATCTCCCTGCAGGTACTGGCTTCTCTTCTCCTTCAAGTACTGGCTGAGGAGGTTGCAGGTCTGCGCAAAGTTGGATCTCTCGGCCATTTTAGAATTTGTGTACTGAGGGCTTTGAGAGTTTGGATTGGAATGTAAGAAAAGTATGGAAGTGTGTTGGAGATGGTGGAGAAGATGGAGCGGAGGGGATGTGAATATATATGGGGGAGTCAAACAAGGTAGCTCTTATCGACCTTGAGCTTTCTTGGTGTCATTATATTCCAGTATAATAATCAAAACTTTTACAGCACGTGTTTTTTGCATTAGGAAAATGCGGGAGGAAAAGGCATAGGAACGTGGAGCGGAATTACCGAAATGTCCTCGTGGTGGGATATATCTTTGGTAGGAGCGGGGGGGTTTATGATTCCGCATTCCCGTGCCGACACGGACCGACCTGGGGCCCACGGGTGGGGGAGGCGGGCGGGTCTCTTCTATTTCCCGTGTCCCTTTCGAGATTCGCGAGCTTTCGGCACGTGGTGCACATTTCGGTGGAGTTCGGCCGGGGGTGGTTTCGTCATTTTGAAAAGTGGACTTCCGGGGAGTGAAGCGTGTCGGAGTTTTAGTAGCTGCGTGGGGGTCTTGTAGTGGATTTCTGCGATTTCACGTGGCTAGACCCAAGACTTTTTGCTTATTCTTCCTTTTTTTTTTTTTGAAATTTGCGGTTTCAAACCACGTAGCAACACGCGGTTTCGTGAGACCCAATCCGAGGACATGTCGTTTTCTCTACTCTTCTAAGGTTTCTATTTTCTAAAGAGAGGTCATACATTTTGAGTGACTCCTTGGCGCTTGACATTGATCTGCATGAGGAGCTCAAGAAGACCGGAAGGGTACTGCTACTCCCCCAACGGAACTCGAATGAAGTGGCTTGGGTTGGATCTCATCCTCAAACACAGGTTAACGTGGAAGTCTCTCATGTCTATACTGACGATACATTTGTTGTGATTGAAGCGTCACTTCTGTTTTTGCTCTTACTGCGGAGATTATTCTCAAATTCAGGTACGACATGGCTTTTAATTGTTGACATGATTGTTGATTGTTGGAGTACGATTACACAAGAAAATTTGTGATTTATGCAAATGAGTGAGTTACAAAGTGACTACCTTAGTGATTTCACTAAAATTATATTATTTTTGCGCTCAATTGCGTTTAGAATTTCAGGAACCCTAAGGCTGTTTTCATCCCATGCATTTGTTACAAGGTTCATGTTCCGAGGCCACACTCCGTCTACTACTTGAATTCAAACCCCTACCTTTATTGTCCCAAGTGAAAACTAACCCTAAGCGAAAGAAACTCTTAGCTCTACCATTTCCATTGAAATAACGAAATAAGATATTAAGGAGATTCTCTTGACCCTATCTCATAATTTATGCGTGATTTAGCCCTAAAAAAAAAAAACAACAGAAATATATTATTTATTGTTGTTGAGGGGTACGTACGTGACCTCTCCTTCTATTTTGAAATTATTTTGTTACAGTTTGTTATATTTATGATTGAGCTTAATAACCAAAAACATATGAATGCGTCGTGCTTAAAATTGTCATTAAAAGCAATATATCAAAAGAATAAAATCAATTAGACTCATATCTATTAAGTCTATCAAATTAAATGAGACTGTATTCGAAAACTAATATGGTGTCCTTTTTTTGGAGATGGCAACCCCATCTCCACTAAACTATTGCAAATTAAAGGTAGCCAAAAACTACTTGCATTCGAAAACCACCGATGTGGATTGCTGCTGCTCGCACCCACTGTTTATATCCAATATTGGTACACTGATCTTCCTAGTTTATTCTTGAGTATACTAATCATGTATGATCGCTTCATTTAAAAGCATAATGGCACATAACGCTTCCTAAACAAAACAATTGCACCCATAATATTAAATCCTTTATTTCTAGATTGATCTATAAATGTTCTCAATGCGCTGTGCTCTATGCACCTCATTATATTATAACACAAAGTTGTCGATCATATATATATATATAATATATATATAATAATTATATACTATATAATTTGTTGACGAAGAACACATATTAGTTTACCAAGACTTCGCTACTTAGCAAAAGCAGCCATATTCAAAACGTGGAATCCTTCACACCATAGTTTAATGGAGATGGGGTTGCCCATTACCGTAAACAAAACATAGATCAAATGTATGCAATTTAATTTGGTTTAATTTGTAGTGGGTAGAGGATTGGCCATAAGAATCTTGAATAAAAGGTCAAATATTTTAGATAAAGCACATGATAAATGTTTACTCATACACTATAGTTTTGTGTGGTGTTATTGAATTGTAGACAGCAGGCCATCGTTGGCGCTACTTGCACGAAAGTTCCATCTCTTTGCAATTTGGTAGTAATTGCTTTGAAGATTCAAAGTTTGAGAAATTGAATAGTTGCACGTCGCATCAAGTGATTAAGACAAGGACCACTAGAATTTTCTATTTGGTCCATGCTCGTAGAATTTTCACATAAACAAGGACAAAGATGAATGAATTTTGAATATCTAGGAACGCGTCTTTTTTCTTTTAGTTTTATTGTATGGAAATGGAATAGGAACTATAGCCAAGTGCCTATCTAGTACATGATACTACTTTTTCTTGTTAAAACATTATAGTCTTACACTTGCATACATTCTGCAATTTAGGATCATGACCAGAACAACTATTTTCCAAGTGTTCATTTTGCATATCTTTTTTTTATTATTTTTTTTTATAGGGAAATTAAATCAGGTTCTGTTAATAATAACGACCTCACTCGGTCAAGTTAGAGGAATTCAAAAATTCCTCGTATTACATCTCAATGCACAGATCAACCTGTAATAGCAGAGTTATCAAAAGCTAAAAAACCAAACTAAAAATGAAAAAACAAAAAGTAAAAAAAACCCCTACACCTATCCAACCCTAAATCAAAGCAATTGACATGACTAGTATTGACGCCTAAAACCTTCGTGGTGTTCATCGTCACTCATCAAAAAGCACACATCAATGATCAAGGGCCAAAATGGGTAGGAGTCGAGCCGAGCTCAATTATTCGAAGCAAAAACAATTAACAATCTGTTGCTCCCCCAAAGGCCCACAACATGCAAAATCCAACAAAGGAAAATGAAAAGAAGATGGGCTAGCCCAGCCAAGCCACAAACAGCGGCCCAGGAAGACGAAGGCCCAAATAGCCAAAGCCCATCTTTTCACACCGTCCCTCCTTAGAACCACCAACAACGAGCCACCAAGAAGATAGCTTCCGGTCACCAGTCCGGTGGCCAGCCCTAGTCCTGTACCATTGTCATAATCTAGATAAGGAGCTCCTAGACCCGACTTGGAAAAGCCACTACCATCATACTTAGATTGCCACCCGCCTGGATCTGATCGGACTGATCAAAATGCGATCAACGGCAAACATCGGAAGCCGCCTTCCTTGGGAAGACTAATCTCTGACGCGACCGATGCAGATCGACCTCAGAGAGACCACCGCCTAGTTAGGAACTCGGATCCACACCCTCAACTGTCTATCGCTGCAATCAGAGCCTTGAAAACTGTCTCAAACCGGGTCGAGATGCAACCATACTATCGCACGAGAAACCTGCAGGAGCACCGCCTCTCTAAGCCATGTTGTCGTTGTCTCGCCTCAATTGCCTGATTTGGGACCACAAGGTCGCCGCCACTACCACGCGAACCCTAGCCCCTCTTAGGCCTCGTTTGGTTCGGAAAGAAAAGTAGTTCCTTTGTTTTTCCCATGGGAAGGGAAATGAAATTTCGGAAGAGCTTTCTATTCCGATGTTTGGTAATATAAGGAAAGTTATCCGGAAAATTGTTAAAAAGTATGTAATTAATGGAATAAAATAATGTGTTGTAAGTAATAAATGCAAGGAAATAAGAAGGGAAAGTGATTCATTTGGAGTATGGAAGGAACCATTTCCCTCTGTTTTCCTTTGCTTCAGAAAAGTATTTCCTTTCTTTTTCCATCTAAACACATGAAATGAACAACTTTTCTTTCCTGATGCTTATTTTCTACGAACCAAACGAGGCCTTAAGGTTGCTCCATAAACCAAGGACTAAGAGCATCTTTAGCAATGATAGCCATTTTTTAGTTAAATTTTAGCTAAAATAGTTAGAAAGTTATTTTGGCTAGCCACTTTAGAAATACGTCTGTATCAATGCTCTCTATTTTAGCTAATTTTGAATTTATATTATTTTTTAAATGATGATTAAAGAGTTTAAATGTATTTATAAATTACATAAAATAACTTAAAATGAATGTTTTAAATTATAGAGAGTCATTTAGGAGTCTAGTGCAGTTGTTAAAATAGATAAAAAACTAAACATGCTCTCCAAAATAGCTAAGGAGCTAAAATAGAGAGTCTGCTAAAGATGCTCTAAAATATAGAATATCAAGGAAATATCGATAGTCCAAAAAATGAAATTTTCGATGGAAATATCGAGGAAATTTCGATCTAAGTAAATTTTTGAAAAAAATGATGGAATTCATTACTGAATTTTTATGAAATGTTTACGTGATCAGTTACCTATAATATTTCGAAAAAAGTGTTTAATGAACTTAATTGTATAATGATTGTATTAATTTGGAGTATAGTAAGATACACTGACATGACAAAAATATGAAATTCTACATGAGAATTCTCAAAAATGATTAAATAGGAGATTAGGAGAGTTACTTATTAATTATATGTTATAAATATTATATAAATGTGGTTGTCCACTGTAAATATTCATTAGTTATGTCCTTATGATGTAAACATTACTCCTATATAAAGGGGTCTAATGAGAATGAAATACGCACTTCTACCTCCACCTACATTTTGTTTCTCTATTCTATCTCTCTTTAATTCTCTAGTTTATAACCCGTTATCAGCACGAATTTGCTTTTATTTTTCTTCTTCTTCTTCTTCTTTGAACTCCATGATAATCCGCAAGCCTTATGGTGCAACATAATTGCTTATGACCAAGGCTAATGATCTATGAGTTTTTCTTCTTTCTCTCCTAGATGAATATCAATTTTCTTTATGCGATCATTTACATATATTTGTATGTATTTTTTATATAATATAATTGTTGAAAATTTATATTTCATATACGACAATGAGAACTATATGTTCCATTGCTCAAGACTCGAGTCCTTTAACCTAGTAGTCTTAGAACCTATAGTTCTATAGACATCACACGAATGTTTTTCTCGTGTGTTCCCTATGGGATCCATTGTTCATATTTATGAACTCTTCGAAACCTTTGTTTTGTATATGATTTTTCTATCATTTTTCATAGAACATACCGTTCTAATAATTATGGATCTTATTATATCTCGTCTTTTCTCTTTGTAGAAAGATGACACGTGACAAAATTGGACTTTGATCCTCTTAAAATTTCTGGCAAGAACTATTTGATGCTAAAATTCACCTTATGGCTAAAAACCTTGGAAAAGCCATCAAAGTTGACAACAAGTCATCTGTGCAAGATCCCGCCAAGCCTATGATTTTCTTGTGTTATCATCTTGATAAGATCTTAAAAGATGATTACCTTACGGTGAAAGATCCACTTGGGATTTGGCAAGCATTGGCTGATCGATTTGCTCACCAGAAAATCATTGTTCTATCTAGAGCATGATATGAATGGACACATTTTGCGCTTTCAGAACTTTAAATCTGTCACTGATTTTCAATTCCGGTAAACATATATGATTACCTCTCAACTAAAATTATGTGGAGAATTTGTCAGTGAAGATAACAAACTCAAAGTCTCTGATTTTTTTTGTAAACAATGGAAAACATGTTGATGACATGATCAACGCCGATCTTATTGACATCGGTTAATTTTAAGCCTATGTCTAGGCGTTTTTTTTTTGTCTCTATTTATTTTATTTAGTCATTTTAAGCCTATGTTTTGCCACCGATTAAACATAATTATGTTTCCTTATCTTTATCTGTTTAATCACATTCATTATGTTTAAATTACCTTTATTACAATTCTTTCATAACCGAATTTGTCATGAGAATTTGTTGCAAGAGTTAAAATTATCATGATAATATTTTTAATTGCCATTATCTTGTAGTTATTGTTATTAATAACTCATTTTATTATCAATTTTATTACCATACTCCGGTAATTACTGTTATAAGTAACTCATTCTATTACCATTATTCGATACTTATCATAGCTATTTATTTTATTCGATCATGATGTCTTATGATTATTTTTGTCATATCTACCTCATATGATTATGTCGTTTGTGAAAAAATAACAAAATTATTTTTCCATCACTGGGACTTGAACCCAGGTCTGGTCTTTTTGGATGCGAACCAAATATCCTAACCAACTAGACTACAACAAATTTATGATTATTTTGTCATAATGTTATATTAATGCATGTATCAATTATTGACTCTAAATGAGTACCCCTCTATTTTTGGCATATGGTACTCACATATTGGTATCAACAATATCAATTATATTTTCAACAAAATTGAGGTATATATTTTCATGAGTTTGACAACTTCAATTTAATTTCCTCTTATTATCTTATCTGATTATTCAATATAAAATTGTCACTTTATAATGAGATCGAAACTACATGTTTCTTGATCCAATTACATGTGGACTTAAAATTCCTCCACTGATTGTTATACAATCAAATAGATCGAAACCTTTTGTTTCTTGATCTCCAATTATGTCAGGACATTTGTCCCTTCTCTTTATGAGTACATGTGAACCTATGTTCACTCCACTTTTAGAACATGCTTCTAATTGTGAAGACTCAAATCAAATGTTTTGAGTATGAGGGCTACGGTCCCTAAATCTATTATTATTGGAGTATATGCTTATACCCATATGGACTACTGTCCCAGACTCAAATTTGAGTATATAATTTTGACATTTGTTTTCAGTGTCAAATAATAATATGAACCATGTGTTCATTAATAAATTCAATTTGAACCATAATGTTCATAATAAATATAATGACAGACATAGTTGTTTTGCATGCATATAATGCAACTATGGACATGATCCATTGCAATTGTTGATAATTTTTCACAATTGTTGCTTCCAAAAGCTAAGGTAACAATTATCTCAATAGCTGCAGATCTTGATTGATAGCCGACTCCAACTGAGCTCATATTATGTTACATATATGGAATACCATTGCATATATTGGTGATGAAATTTCCACCTATTTTATGTTGTATTAATCAACTATGAGTATACTACTGTATACTATATCATGAATTAAAAATTTTCCTTGAGCCAAATAAAAATTATTTTGGCATGACCAATGTATTTTTATTTTAGGATTAAATTTAGTTTACTCCCCTGAACTTTGGGCCTAAAATCAAATTGGTCATTCTTTCTGAAAATCGATTTCGATGGTCCCTATACTCTCAAATGACATCACCCGAGTCCAAAATTTGAATTTGGCTCAAAAGATGATGTCATATGCTGAGTTGGAATCGACATAGGGGCCACTTTTCATATTTTAAACCCTACAAGGAGGGCAAAATAGACATTTCCAATTTTCTAATTTTTTTTTCTCTCTTTTCTTAATTTTTTCTTCTTCTCTCTTTTCCTCTCTCTCCCTCTCTCCCATTCTCTACATCGACGACCACACTTCCACCTCCACCTTCCTTCGATCTGAAGCTCCACACCATGCCATCTAGTTCCTCGTCCTCTTCCTCGATCGGAATCGACGGCGTAGGCACAAGCTTCTGTAACTTCTCTGGTAGTCGAGGCGCTTATCCGGGAGAGTTGAGGTGTTGGGCTCGGAGCGGGTTCGAGCTTTACGGGAGCAGATCCAGAATTTTGTCATGACGAACTGGGTTTCTGGGAAATCCAATTGGGTTTTGTCATGACGAAATTCAATTTCGGATCCTTCAATTTCAGTGAAAACTTTTTCTCGATATGGGTTTGTGATTCAATTTCAGAGCCCGATTTCGGTGTTTCAAGGTCTGGTTTTGAGTAGCAACAGTGGGGTTTCGAGCTCTGCAAGAAGTCCTCCAATGAGAATTGCTTATAGGTGCAGAGTTGCAGCGCAAGATTTTCTATGAAGAATTTGTTATCAAGGCTTTCTACGAGGCTGAGAAAGCACACAGAGGGCAGGTAATTTTGATTTGATTGCTCTGAATGGTTTTTATTTCAGTTTGGGAATTTGGCCAATTGGATTGAGAAGTTGTGTTGCATCTTATTTGCAGCAGTGTGTTGAAACGGTGGTATGCTCGCATTGATTGGCGATAATTAGAAATTTGAGAAGGTGTGGAATTTGGTTGAGAATTTCAGTGTAGTGGATGGTGGGAGCTTGTGAGGTGTGAAAGAGAGAGTTGGGTCACTGGGTGGGGAGGAGAGGATCAAAATTCAAAGCCTAGTCGGAGAAAGAAATCAGAAATTAAAAAGGAACCAATGTTTTTGGCGGCTCCGGTGATTATCAGCAATGCATGAGGTACAAAAATCGATCCCTTTTTCACATTCTACACGATTGTATATATACGTGGTTTTCAATTGCTTGAGTCATGAATGAATTGGTTTTTGGTTGCTTTCGGTACCGACGGACCTCACTGTGCACGATGGTTTTCTGGGATTTTTCTGGCAGCTGTTCAGGAGGTTCTGGGCAGTTTTGGAGCGTGATAACCACCTGGTTGGTCTTGTGAATTCAAGTTATACTATGAATTGAATGGCTGATCGTGATTATTCATTTGGTTGCTATCAATCTTTCCAAGGTCGACGGCTAGATCGGGGAGCCTCTTAGAGAGGCAGAGGGCGGGGAGTGTGGTAAAGGAGCTCGGAGGTGGCGTAGAGGTTGGAAAGCTGGAGAGTGACGACATTGATGGATCGCAGGTGGCGCGGTCAACTTGCCCGTGGTTAGAGGTGGCAAACGGGCCGGCCCGGCCCGGCCCGGCCCATTTTAAGCGGGCCTAGTCGTGCTTCGTGCCGTGCTTGGGCCGGCTCATTTATTATCGTGCCGGGCTCGTGCCGGCCCATTTACTTAAACATTAAGCCCGGCCCGGCCCATGGCCCGAGCCCATATCTTACCGGGCCGTGCTCGTGCCGGGTCAATAACGGGCCGTGCTCGTGCCTACCCACTATAAACACAATTTTAGAATCTTAATTTGAACAAATAGAAATTAATTTTATCTAACTATTTAGAAAATTAAAATAAATTAAGTTCAACAACGTTTTTCTTATCTTATTTTTTAAGATTAGATTTCTAATCATTTTTATATTTCACTATAAGAAAGAAAGAAGAAAAAAAACTCAAAATATATTGTTTTAGTATTTATTATGACATTAATCTTTATTAATATAATGAAGATTTAGTATCTATTATTCTTTTCTTCATTCTATAGTTGTATTATTATGATTAGTCTTTATTAATAAATATTAGAAAAAATACTTATGTCAAAACAAGGATATAATGTTTTGTTTCATTATTTTGACATATAAAATAAAGTATTGGTGGAATTGTCATGAGATTTTAAATAAAAATGTCTATTCAAATCTCATCATTAGTTTTTTAATATATTTTTTAAAAAAATGAAATTTTGTGTTTGTAACGGGCCGGCCCACAATATGTCGTGCTCGGGCCGTGCCGGGCCCATTCGGGCTCGGGCCGGGCCGGGCCAATGGGCCAATATTCTTAGGCCCAGCCCGACCCGTTATTCTAACGTGCTCGGGTCGTGCCGGGCCACTAACGGGCTTGGGCCGTGCCGGGCCACTTTTAAGCGTGCCGGGCCCGTGCCGTGCTCGTGCTTTGTGGCCCGTTTGCCACCTCTACCCGTGGTCAATAGAGAAAAAAGAAAGAAATTAGATTAAATTAGAAATGTCTATTTTGCCCTCCTTGGGGGGTTTAAAGTCTGAAAAGTGGGCCCCTATGTCAGTTCCAACTTAGCATATGACGTCATCTTTCGAGCCAAATTCAAATTTTAGACTCGGGTGATGTCATTTGAGATTATAGGGACCATCGTAATCAATTTTCTGAAAGAGGGATCAATCTGATTTTAGGCCCAAAGTTCAGGGGAGTAAACTGAATTTAATCCTTTATTTTATCTACTATGTCATGTAGACTCATCTACATACATACTTTACATTGCTGTATAATACAACAACAGTTGCATACCTTCCTAATAAGGGCATTATACTTTATTGTATAGTTGCGAGTTGTCACTATAATGGGACTATCCTCCCGCCATTAGGGAGAGAAATATCGTTAATAGAAAATGTGAATTGGTGTGGGATTTTATCTACCATATATATTGGTTTGGGCCCGCCACCTACCAATGGATTTTCAATCCAATATTTATGAACACATATTTTGTGTGGTCAAATCTGATAGTCTTCCCGCCTTTAGGGAGAGGAAAGACTAATGTAACGACACGAATTTATGTGGAATATATCCACCAAGTCCAATGTTTTAATCTCCCTATAAGAGAATATTATACAAGCCCTATAACGCTCTTCATGAGATTATACAAAGATCCACATTTTTTAATTAATTTGTTATTGAGAGACAACAAATGCCCTAAAAGAGGCAAGGGTACCTGATATCAACAAAGCTTATTATAGCTAATGCATGCATATATTTTGAATGTGTGATAGATCTCTAATTGATGATCATTGATGATATCTCATATGTTGTAGCTACTAAATATAATCAAGGTTGTATACTACCACGTTTCATTGTGTCGACAAATTATACTATTGGCCAAATTGGAAAGAGGTAATTCCAATGAATTTGAATATTGTAAACGTGGTGATATATTTGGACTTTATAACCCCTAAAATACATGAGGGTGTTCATTCCAGTGAATTAAAATCACTATGACACAAGTCTCTTTATAGAGACATGGGCTTATCATTCTTCTCCAAGCGACAACTTTTCTATAAGGATAGTGTTATATTAACGAGAGACTTATGACATGTTGTCTTGGCTAATATGAAGATCTTAATGGAAAATTGCTAAAAGCAAATCCCCAAATCCTATGTGTCATTATAAGCATATTGCTTAATCAAATCCTTGACCGATTCATATTGTCAAAGGCAAGTCCATGAATGAATGAGTTTAAAGCTTACTCGTGGAATCAAAAGTTTAAAGCTCATACATACTCATTGAATTAGGGTCAAAGTGACTTATTGCCTCAATGAGTACTATCACAAGACTAAGAAATCGAATTCGAAACCTACTCATAATGTTGCAACATATTCTAACTTTTGCGAAGTTATGAATTTATCTAGAGCTCATATTAAGCCTATATGAAATTATCAATTACACAAATTGATATTTATGGCTAAGTATGTCATACTTAAATTTCAATGCTCGGATAAAGGTAAATGTGTCAATTGTTGTTCATTTATATTGTTATTCTTTGCTAATATCTTTATCTATAATTTGAGCATATGAAATTGGTTTTACTTGAGGTAAGATTTATTATCATAGTTTATTGGTATTACCCTAACTTTTGTAGGAATTGCAATTCAAGATGAATCCCCTTTATGCAAAGCACACATGGTCTCACCTATGTGATCGACACACCATATCTAATATACATGGTGCATGTATTTTATTACATACATGACTGAAGCTTGCAACAATCAGGGGGAGATTCTCATCAGGGGGAGCATTCAAAATTATGCTACATAGGACATATGCGCGTTGTACTCTTTTTCTCCTTTGACCAAAGTTGTTTTTGTCCCACTGGGTTTTTGTTACCTGGTGTTTGGCTTCAGTTTTGTTGCAGCTGGTCAACAATCTCTTTTCTTTCCTGGGAGTGCCAGAACCGTTCAGGTGCTGTCGTTGGGGGTGTCCATTGACCTGACTTCTTTCAAGTGATTGTAGACGAGGAGAGCACCAACCTCTTCACAGTGGTCTTTGTGCCTCGTGATGAGGACTTTTTCCGAGCTTCTTCAATATCACACAATCGATACTCGACGTTGTAAACCAAGCAGAGCAAAAATCACCGGAAAGTGAGGAGAACTTGCTAAAGCGTGACTTTAGCTTGGCTGGAGGGTTTGGTAGGACTGACAGTCGGCTCTTGAGAAGACTAGGATTGGAGTGTGACTACCGGTAAGAGAGGGAGAGGGATTGCTCCAGAGAGGCTTGGATAATCTTAGAGATTGTTGTTGATGAATTGTGTGTTGAAGTGTTTCATTGTAACCTCTATTTATAGGCTACCATGCCAAAGTGGTTGGGCTTAAATAAATGATAGTGGAGCACTAAATGGAGATAGAAATGATGAGTTTTGGAGTGATTTTGAATCACTTTCGGCTCCTTTATTCCTTCAATTATAAATCAGAATAGGCCTTCGACTTCTTCATATCAAATGATACACAATGAGTGTAGATCATTGTGGTGAAATTTCAGAGCTTAATTTCATATGGTTGGGCCGAATACACTGCTGGACTCCTCACAGGTCCAGTTTTCCAGTTTTGCTTCTGTTGAAAATTGGACTGATTGTTTGAAGGCTTTCCACTTGAAACTAGCTCTGGAACTCTTCATAAAAAATGATCGTTGGGATGTCTAGAATTAATCTGGAAATTTTCAGCTCATTTAGATCTTGTTTGGTTAGTCTGCTTCCCCTCCTTCCTTGTTTACCTCGGTTTCTCCTAGCCGAAGTAGGAAAATCTGCTAAAGTTGACTTTGCATTTCCATGCTTCCATCATTTCCTTTTCTCACATAATTCTCCATAGTAGGCTTTATTTAGCCTCTAAATAATATATTTCGAACTTGTCGACAATATATAGCTTGAGCCACTGACATTGGCTCAATTTCTCCAAGACACGCCTTGTCAGGCCAAAATGCTCATTTTGGGTCCAAACACCTGGCAAGGTTTTTGACGAGACAACATTAAGCATGTCCAACACCATATCATTTAGTGGTGGACATCCAAGGGGGAGTGTTATAAATATTATATAAATGTGGTTGTCCATTGTAAATATTCATTAGTTATTATGATGTAAACATTACTCCTATATAAAGGGGTCTAATGAGAATGAAATACACACTTCTACCTCCTCCTACATTTTGTTTCTCTATTCTGTCTCTCTCTAATTCTCTAGTTTATAACATTATAATAATATTTTACAATTAAATACGTATGTTAAAAAAAAATCGGTCTTCAAATAAACAGAAAAAGAAGTAGAAAATGGTCCATTGAAATACATATATATATATATATATATATATATTTTAAATAGAGCCAAATGTTTACTAGTTAGCAAATTAAATAATTAGAAGATTTATAAGCATGGAGGGCGGGATAAGACACAGAGAGCAATACATGACCTTATTAATTTTTAAAGTTTTCCTTTGTAGATGTTATCAGTTTAGTCAAATTGGATAAGGACAAGGGCCAGTTTTCACGAGCCACATATCTCAAGAGGTGGCGATAATCTCGTAATTTCTCTAAATATCACAAAAATTTCTAATATTTCCTGAAATATCGCGAAATTTCGAACATTTCTCCCGAGATTCTCTTGACAAGTCAAAGATATATCGAGACCATAAAAAAACGGAAATATCACTGAAATTTTGAGGATATTATCGATTTTTCAATCCTTGCCATAAACCACAGAGGCCTCCATTCGTTTTACATATCTTTCTAAAACATCAAGGGATCATATTATATAATTCAATCAAATAAATGAACAAAATTGATAAAAGTTAACCATATACTCGTTTAAAGAGACATTTAATTACAATTATCTACATGACATTTAAAATGTGCTACTTTATTTTTTATTTTTGGAAACATTAATATTATATAATTGTCATGTGAATAACCCTAATTAAATGTCTCATTAAAAGAATATTACAGTAACAACCCCTTAAAAGTCTAAGAACACAACTAATTTTTTTTTTGGACAAATTTCAGTTTAGTACCCTGAGGTTTGGGGGTAACATCATGTCAGTCCCTGCCCTTTCAATTTGATCAGCAACACCCCTGTGCTTTCAATTTCAATCAACCGTGTCCAAATTTTACTATGCCGTCCAAATCAGACGTTAAATGCTGACGTGGCAGTGACAAACTGAGCTAGTGGGCCCAGATACAGGGGTAAATTTGACATTTCACTTAATTTCCACATAAAAAAAAAAAAAAAAACACTCATTCTTCTCTTCCTCTGATCCTCCTCTCCCTGCAACTATCTCCGGCGCCTCTGCTAACTTCTGGCAAATCCTGAATTCGATTCCTCGCTTGCTACTATGAGCAACGGTCACACTGCACTGAATCTGATTGTCTCTTGCATCACAAAAATTCAAGCCCCAGCATTGATACATATCCTAATTCACCTGAAAATTAACCAAAAACCCCAAATTTGAAACAAACTCAAATCACCATTTTCTACTGCACTTTACAATCAGCATACAACGCAAGCAACCAATTCCAGTCCAAAAACCAATAACAAATTCATTAACTCATCCAAATTTCCTTCTCAACTCAAATAACTAGTATAGTTACAGCAATCTGATCAAAGCAATAACCAGGGAGAACTCAATCTGAACTTAATCAACCACAATACATTCAACTTCCACATTTTGATTCAAAGTTCGGGATATACCTTCGAAAATCGACTTCGATCAACCGAATTCAGCTCCCCTGACTCACTGCCGAAACTGGGTTGATGATGAACTGATGATGGTTGATGCTGCAATCCCGCAAGCTTCTCAATGTTTGATCTACAAGTCCTGTCAAGCCAGAACAAGCCCAGAAGCACTGGAAAAACTTGCCGGCATCAAAGACAGCCTCAAGGTTGTAGCAACCCCAAAACCAAAATCAGTCAAAATCGATCGAAGACTAAAGTGGAGTGCATGACGAGGGGATTAATTTTCATACCACATGCAAGTCAAACAGTGGTCGGAGTCACCGGAAAATGCAGAAACATTAGAGATCGACAATCTCAAGCCAAATAGAGAACTAGAACCAGACGATATCATGGAGATCGACAATCCCGATGTCGTCTATAGAGATCGACAATCCCAAGCCGATGTTGTCTATGGAGATCGATAATCCCAAGCCAAACACCTCCAATCAGTTTGGCCATTCTCCGATCCATTCCTTGGGGGAGAGACCAAAACGGAAAAAGGAAATCGAAAAATCCCAGAAGACGAAGATGAAGATGCCAGAAGAGTACGATCTAGCCAGGTCGAACGATTAGGCAGAGTATAGGAGGGAGAGAAAGAAGAAGGTGATGGAGGCTGAGGTGAGGAGAGAGCTTGATCGGAGAAGACAGGAGGATGAGAGGAGAGAGAGAGAATGAGAGAGAAACCATCAGAGCTGAGAGAGAGGAGGAGGAGAAAATAAGAAAATATTTTTGAAATGACATTTTTAGCCCTTTAAGTGGGCTCCTCTGTCAAACTTAACGTCTGATTTGGACGACATAGTAAAATTTGGACACGGCTGATTGAAATTGAAAGCACAGGGGTGTTGCTGATCAAATTGAAAGGGCAGAGACTGACATGATGTTACCCCCAAACTTTAGGGTACTAAACTGAAATTTGTCCTTTTTTTTTTTAGAAGATGAAAATTCTATTAATAACCAAACAGATTACAAAATATTGGATCCATAGTTACGGGACCGTCAACATGAATGACTTCCATGAGCCAAAAAGGCTCAACTCCTAACCAAATTTTACGTCCATACTCGCGAGCTACAAGGAGTAGCAACCAAACATTTTCCGATACAACCTAGCCACCAACATTAAGATGAACTGTTTTCACCTATTCGAACACCGCGTCCCAAAACAGCCAGATCACGTGTAAAGGTGATTCACCATCACGTTGATAACCATAAAACACCGACAAAAGACCATACCATGACACAACAGAACGACCATGATACCATAACAATGACATCGACACTCCACTAAAACACCCAAACCCTCGCTCAAGGGAGGAGGGACTTATTAATCCTAACCACGAACTAAAGAATAAAAGCCTAAAAAAACACAGAAATAAACTACCACAAAAAACTTTCCTTCTCTACAAAATCGACTCAAGTTTCACAGAATCAGCCACAACAAAGTTGGGACTGAGGTTGGTAAACTCGACCCCAATTATCTGACATCTAAGCCAACGACAAAACCAACCAGGAGAGAAACTCCATCTTTGAAATCTCCTTCCACTAATGTATTGGGACACGAGGGCCGAGTTTTGTGTGACCCGGCCCAACCAAAAAAAAAAAAAAGCAAAGAAAAAAGAAACATGCCCTGCGGCCCAAAAAAAAAAAACCCCGGCCCTCGTGGCCCACTGTTGCAAAGAGAGAGGAAGCGGCTTAGTTTTTTCTCATGCACAAAAAACATCGCTACGCACGCCTGCATCAACACGCGCGTGCGCTAGGATAATAAACGTTCTCGAAACCAATTATGTTTTTTTTTTTTTAATATTTTTGGCTGCCTTATTTATATTCCATTTTTCATATATTTTCTTATATGTGTTATATATATTCATGGAACCTAAAGCATGAGCATTTTATATTTTTTATTTTTAAGCATGCTTTATACTTTATTGTTTATGCTTTTATTATATTTTGTTATTGAGCATGTTTAGTTAGATAATTTTGTTCATTTGAAGCATGCCTTGTTATTTATGTTTTATATAATTAACTTTAAGCATGATTATATATTTTATTGTTTATGTTTATTATGAAATTTTGAGCATGTTTTTATTTTATTTACGCTTATATAAATTATGCCTACGCATGCTTTGTATTATGTTATTGTTTACATTTTATTTTATGCATGATATATTCTTGCTATTATTATGTGTAGTATATAATTTGTTGTATATTTGTGAAATTTGAGCATGCCATGTAGTTTATTTTTATATATGCTATATTTAAATGTGCTATGATTAATTTAGGGTTATTATCACAAATGGTACATGAACTTATCATCTATTTTATCGATGGTACCTGAACGTCAATTTTGATCACAACTAGTACCCGAACTTTTCGATTTCATTTTAAATGGTACCTAGAGCCACTTTTGGTCACTATTCCGACCAAAAAAGTCAAATCCAAAAAAAATTAAAATAAAAGTTCAAGGAAAGCCTATTACCAAAAAGATCATCGCTATGATCGCAACCCTTGAAATCACCAAAGATCATCATTATGATTGCCTCACATGCCCTTTTTAGTCGGAATAGTGACCTAAGGTGGCTCTAGGTACCATTTAAAATGAAATCGAAAAGTTCAGGTACTAGTTGTGATCAAAATTGAAGTTCAGTACCATCGATAAAATTGAGGTATAATTCAGGTACTATTTGTGATTTTTATGCAACATATCAATTCTGTTTTGCCATGATAATGAAAATTCATGCGCATTATCCACACACAAACTTACTGTGATAAAGCATTTTCACATAGCATCGAAAGAAAAAAAATGTGACCATTACGAATCTTGGTCTTGAAATCTAATTCACATTTTTGGAAAATAATTTACGTGGATGTCTTTATGACTGCGTAACTTATATCTTCTCTCTTGTTTTATGTAGATGCATGGTTGATCCAACTCGACCTGAGTTTGACATTTTGGACTCAGAAGGACTTGAGTACCACCATTGGGTTTCCGATGTATAAACTGCCTTTGTGGCAAAAGACTACACCGCTACCATTACTGACCCAAAAGATGATGAACTATCTAATAAGGTGAAAGTAGATGTCTTAATGTTTCTGAGGTGACATATTGATCCTAGCCTACGCTAGGAGTATCTTCAGTTGAATACACCCAAAGAACTGTGGGATGCCCTTAAGGGACATTTTGAGAACATTCATGACACTTTGCTCCCAGAACTGACTATTCAGTGGAATGGAATCCGCTTGCTTGACTATAAAAATGTCAATGACTTAAAACAAGGACATGTTGTGCTTAAAGGCACGTCTCAATTTCTGTGGAAGGGAAATCACAGAATATAGTATGATCTACAAGACTCTTACCACCTTTCCTACTTCAGCGTTTATACTAGCGAACCAGTATAAGTTGGAGTATGACAACAAAAGAATCACAACCTTCAATAAGTTGATAAGCGTACTGCAAGTGGCTGAGAGACATAATGAGGTTCGCTTGAACAGCAATGCTAGGCCTACTGGGACAAAGAAAATTCTTGAGGCTAATTATGAAAAAATGAAAGGTGGAAAGAACTCCAATGCAAATGGGTTTGGACGTGCTGATCCCTACCCACGTGGCAACAATGCACCATATGGAAAGGGACGTGGAGGTGGTGGAAACAAGGTGCAAAAAGGCACCTAAGAACTCTTTAGTCAAACAGGATAGAGTTGGCAATGAACCATGCGATAGGTGTGGAGTCATTGGACATTGGTACAAGAACTGCCAAGCAAGCAACCTAGTTGCAGCCACTTACAAGAGGTATAGGGAGTCTAAAGAACAAGAGGCTCACTATATGGAAGAAGAAGGTCATGACCCAGATGTCAACCTCACAATTGCAGACTTCAATGGCAAAGAGGAACTTGCTAAGTCAATGGATGCTCTCAATCTTGACTGATCTGCTTTATTCATTTTATTTTCCAAAGACAATTGTGAAGGCATAATGCCTCATTTTTAATTAGACTATTGCTTGGTCTTAAAGAATGGTTTGATGAATTAGATTTCTGAACAAAGACCTTGATTTAATTATCGTTGGCTTATTAATAAATTTTGAATTTTATTCTGAAACACTAAATTTATTCAAATTTATTTACTACACATATTTACATAGTTTGAAATTGCACTATAAAGATGTAAAACAATACATCTAGAGGAAAAATTATTAGAATGAAAAGATTATCATTCTACTAAAATAGAAATACTCTAAAGAATATGAGATATATTTAAAGTCACAGACGCTCTATATGCACCAAGAGCTAATCGAACCTTGTTAAAGTTTCAAAGATATTTGTGCCAACGGTTATCATGTAAAAACATACTGTGAGAATGGCCTTGAATACATTTATATTACCTCTAATAAATGTCGAAGGAAACGTATTTTAGAGAAACTTATGAGTCGATCTTGTGGACTATACCTCACTACGATTCGGACCATTAATCCTATGCTGTCACCAACAATGAAATGTGGGACACTGACTCATACAAGCTTTGGCATGACTGCCTAGGGCACCCTGGTCTTGACATGATGATCCGTATTTTAAAGAACTCATATGGATATCCCTTCTTTCGAGTGAAAAATAAAATGGGACAAAAATCCGTCACACTGCAAGGTGTCGGTCCTAGTACTGCTCAAATGCAGTCATTGCCTTCTGAAGTACCAGAAGCACTACCTCCCTTCCATTATGCCTCATTGACTATTTCAAAGGTAAATCACTCGTTTTGTAAAGCCTGCTCTTTAGCAAAAACAGGATCGAGACCTTCCTATGCTAAAGATACAAAACAAAACATTCCATTCTTACAAAAGATACAAAGAGATATCTGAGGACCTATCCATCCAGAATGCAGACCATTCAAGTACTTTATGGTTCTGGTGGATGCTTCGACACACTGGTCACATGTCGCTTTATTGTCCACAAGAATTGCTGCAAAAATCCTAGCACAGATTATACGTTTAAGGGCTCACCACCCTGATCACCTTATATATCAAGTCTATAAGGCTTGATAACGCTAGAGTTTACATCAAAAACATTTGATGATTATTGCATGTCTATCAGGATCAATGTAGAGCATTGTCACGCCCCGAATTTTGAATAACAAATTCAAATATGAAACATGAATAATAACCAACACAAATAACGTCCTGAATTTTTTTCATAACCAGCGTCTCGCAAATCAAAATACAAACCTCGTAGCAACTATTTCTCGAGTCAAATATTACAAAACCACCATAAATAAAAGTTATGCTCAAAGGAGTCTATAAAACACACCAAAATAGACTAAGTGCTGATGTCAACCCCGCTGCTCTACTCAGCTCGCTCTCGACCCTGATTATCCTGACCTGCAGGATTATCCGCTACACCGTTTGAATAGTGTACCGGGATTGCAACAACACAAAACCCGGTAAGCTTTTTGCAAAGCTCGTGAGTAAATAAGAAATGAATGATTGATTTAATAAATCACAAAAACGCAACTTAATCACAACATTTTCAACACAAATCAAACATTCATTAACAAACTCAAAACAATTTCAAATAAAGTCTCTCCACTCGACACCTCATAACCTCCATCCCGTGTCCATGATCACGAGTAGCCCAACTCGCTGCTTTCATGTCACACAATGGAAGACAAACTCTCCAACCCGTGTTCATGATCATGAATAATCCAACTCGCTGCTTTCATGTCACACAATGGCTAACAAACTAGAGCTCTAGCTTAATCGTAACGTGTCACCTTGGCCTAGGTTCACCTTTACGATATAATCACACATTCCCCACAGTAGCCTATGATCCATTGATCGAACATTTAAAGGTCCCTCAGACTCAAATGTTATAACTATTCTCACATACGCGTTCTCACAAT
This sequence comes from Rosa lucieae, assembly GCA_024704745.1. Taxonomy (NCBI): domain Eukaryota; kingdom Viridiplantae; phylum Streptophyta; class Magnoliopsida; order Rosales; family Rosaceae; genus Rosa; species Rosa lucieae. The sequence goes on along the minus strand of CM045493.1, from coordinate 60,580,759 downwards.
CCAATAGCCAATCACCATATAAATTGTAATTCTAAAACCATCACGCGTTTTAAACAATAATCTAAAACGATCACCATCATTATTCTTTCATTCAATGTCATTTAACATAATATATCATGGCAAATCTCAAACCAATGACATATCATAACCCAATTTATCACACTTTCACACCTCAATGTCACACCATATCATATAAAATCACGTAGATATATATATATATATATACGTAATCATCTACTCAGGAATGACCACTAATACCAACTATAGTTCACACGGAATAAAAACCAAGAATTTTATTTATTATATACTTTAAAACTCAATCCTTAAAACCATTTTTCATGCATAGCAATTAATTGTGCAATAAGGAAATTCGGTTCAAATGAACCATGTGAGATTTACTCACCTCAAAACTCCCGCTGCGTCTTCTTACAGCTCAAAATATGATTCACAATCGTCTGCTAACAAATCCGTCAAACACCTAATCAAAACGATATTAAACTTAAAGCACAATTCAAGAAATGCACTTATACAAAGATCCAACGGTCGGATCTTCACCCGTGACCACCCAAAGTCATCGGGACAGTCCTACGATTATCATATCAAAACTATAAGTCTATCAGATGGTCCGAATCTTCACAGATCACAAATCAAACGATAGAAATCGAATGAAATCGTAAAATTCATAACTAAATCATACGATATCCAAAATTCACATGCTATATATCGAAATGATCGTATAAACATGTAGAACATAAAAATGGGTAGAAACTGCCCTTGGGACCCCCGGAGGGCTGGAAAAGGCCGTCGGAGTTAGGGACAGATCCGCCGCTGACCACCGCCTATGGTGTCGGGACCGAGCTTTTCCTCTTCATTTAATCATTTTGAGCAACTTTCATAACTATCATGAAGTCTGAAAACGAAAGGAAGTGATCGAAAATTACCTAGAACAGTCCGGTTTGGCCGGAAATTTTCCAGAAAACGGCGAAGCTCCGACGAGCGTGAAATCGATCTCCCCAGGTCCGGGCCTTCTTGTTGCTTATTCAGAAAGTTGAGACGAGTCTAATGAGCCAAGAATCTTGAGTTTTGGTGGCTGTTAGCTCGAGATATTCACTTCGCACTCAAAACTGCCGGAAATGGAAACAAGCTTCCTGCCGCTGTTACAAGCCGTTTCACTGCGCAAGGTTGCCACAGGCAGCTGCGCAAGGTCAATACGAAGCCGTGGGAGGTGGTTTGGTGGCCGGAGGAGGGAGAACGGAGCCGGAGACTTTGTGCTCTGTTTTCGGTTCTATTTCGGGAGGGAGAGAGAGAGGAAAACCGAGTGGCTACCAAAAATAGAAACCCTAGCTATTTTTGGAAATTTCCAAAAATAGCTAGGTATATATACCCAAAATGGAAACTTTTCCAAACGCGATAACTTCTTCATACGAACTCCATTCTTGCGTTCCGCATATGCACAAACTTGTATCGACGGGCTCTACAACTTTTGTGAAGGAAGTTTCCTCAAATTCCGTACGTAAAAAAAGTCGACTTTGTAACCCCCCTAAAATGTGCATTTCAATTAATTATTCGCTCGAAATACTTACACTCCATCCACTAACCACGAAACCATCCGATAATCACTAAATTAAATTCCACAAAATCCTCAGAAATATAGTCACAAATTTCCGGGGCATCACAAGCATCCTGTACCCCATGTGCATACACAAAATGGTTTCGCAGAAGCTACCATCAAAAGGCTACAAATAGTGGCTAGGGCATTGGTTATGCACACCAACCTGCTTATATCTGCATGGGGTTATGCAATATTGCACGCAGCTTTACTTATTCATTTCAGACCCACAGCTAACCAACCATTTTCTGCGTATCAGTTGGTAACTGGATATGAGTTTGACATTTCACACTTACGCATATTTGGTTGAGCAGTATATATGCCTATTGCACCCCCACAACACACTAAAATGGGTCCTCAGAGACGATTAAGTATTTATGTTGGATACGAATCCCCAACAACTATCCGCTATTTAGAACCCTTGACAGGCGATCTCTCTACCGCTAGATTTGCGGATTGTCACTTTGATGAGACAGTCTTCCCGTCGTTAGGGGAGATAGGAAAAAGGATTTTCCAATGGAACGACAGGAATTGTCGTGGTTTGTCCCCACTCTGTCTCATTTTGATCCCCGCACTTCACAAAGTGAAAGTGAAGTGAAAAGAATAATCGATCTTCAGAACGTAGCAGATTCGATGCCTGATGCGTTTACTGATATCGCAAAAGTGACGAGATCACATATACCAACTGCAAATGTGCTTGCAAGGTTAGAAGTCCCCAACAAGGGGCACGGTGCTGCAGATAGAGGCACTGCAACCACACTTAGTGGAGGTGTGGTTGAGGCTGTGGCTCCCCAAAGGAAGAGGGGGAGGCCACTTGGTTCGATTGACACTCACCCAAGGAAGAAGAAGGAGAGTAAGGCACAAACCAATCATCAATGTATAGAATCCCTCTCATGAGATTGTCTCTGATTATATTTCTGTCCATGAATCAATACTGGAGGACGCTTCGATGTTCAAAATGATTCCAGAGAACAAAGAAATCTCAAAGGATTATGAGAGTGCGTATGAGTTGATAGAAAGATCTTCCATACACATTGATGATATATACTGTTACTCAAGGAATCATAGAGCACGATGATATCGAACCACGCTCTGTTGCAAAATGTCAACAAAGAGCAGATTGGCCTAAATGGAAAGAAACAATCCAGGCAGAATTAGATTCTCTGACAAAGAGACAGGTATTTGGTCCAGTAGTGCTAACCCCACCAAGTGTAAAGCCTGTAGGATATAAATGAGTCTTTGTCAGAAAGCGTAATGAGAAGAATAAAGTCCTGAGGTATAAGGCTCACCTTGTGGCGCAAGGTTTCTCACAACGCCCTGGAATTGACTACGAGGAGACATACTCTCTAGTAATGGACGTTATAACGTTCCGCTACTTAGTTAGCTTAGTAATTTCCAAAGGACTGGAAATGCAACTCATGGATATGGTTACTACATATCTCTATGGGGATCTAGATTTAGAGATATATATATATAAAAGTGCCTGATGGCCTTACATTTCCCAAGTCAAGTGACTCTAAACCATGGAGTGCTTTTGCAATTAAGTTGAAACGCTCACTTTACGGAATGAAACAATCCAGGAGGATGTGGTAGACCTGTCTAAGTGACTACTTGACTGGGAAGGGATATAAGAACGATGAAGTATGCCCCTGCGTATTCATAAAGAAAACAAGTTCCGGATTTGCAATTGTAGCAGTATATGTCGATGATATGAACATAATAAGTACTCTTGATGAAATAAGAGAAACCGCGAGCTACTTGAAATACGAATTTGAGATGAAGGATCTTGGGAAAACTTGATTATGTCTAGGTCTAGAACTAGAACACCGAGTTTTGTGGAATAATAATCCACTAGTCTGCGTATGTCCAAAAGTCAGGCAATTTAACATGGACAAAGCGCATCCTGCTAGCACTCCCATGATCGGTCGAAGCTTGGATGTAAAGAAAGATCCATTTCGTCCAAAGGAAGATGACGAAGAAGTGTTGGGAGCTGAAATTCCCTATCTAAGTGCAATAGGCGCATTATTGCACTTAGCCCAATGTACTCGACCAGACATTGCATTCTCAGTGAACTTGTTAGCTAGATTTAGCTAAGCTCCAACGCAACGTCACTGGAATGGTATCAAGAACATTTTCGATACCTAAAAGGAACCGTTGACTTGGGACTGTTCTTTCCCTACAGATAGACAAGAGGGACAACAGATGGAACTGTAATCCCTAAAGGAAATGTTGATGGCGAAGGCGCCACTCATTACACAGAAACACCAAATGACGTTTTGGTTGGTTTTACTGATACTGGGTATCTCTTTGACCCACATAAAGGTCGTTCCCAAACTGGTTATGTATTTACCAGTGGGAAGACGACGATATCTTGGAGATCAACCAAGCAAACCCTTGTGGCTACCTCCTCGAACCACTTAGAGATCATTACTCTACATGAGGCGGTTCGTGAGTGTGTATGGTTAAGAGCTATCATCACACATATTTGAGGGACTAGTGGTTTGAGTTCTACCACTGAAGAGTCTACTTGCATTAATAAAGATAATGCAGCTTGCATCTAACAGATGAAGCTAGGGCATATCAAGGGTGATAATACAAAACACATATCACCAAAGTTTTTCTACAATCAGCAACAACAGGCCCTCCTCAAGATTCAAGTGAATCAAGTAAGGTCTGAGGAGAATGTGGCAGATTTGTTCACCAAATCATTGCTTAAGGCCATATTTGAGAAACATGTGAAAAGCATACGAATGTGAAGACTTTCCAAGCTCCCTTGATTAATGTAAGGATCAGGGGGAGGTGTAGACATTATGGGGAGTCTAACACACACATGTCATCCTCAAATGTAAAAGGTGCGTTGTACTCTTTTCCTTTGACCAAGGTGTATTTTTTGTCCCACAAGGTTTTTATTGTTACTTGGCAAGGTTTTTAGTGAGGCAACAACTCATGCACCATTTCATCTTTTACTTGGCACAAGGGGGAGTGTTAAAGGAAAAACACATTATGTGCCTTTGTCAAAGTGATTGACGGAGAGGGAATTAAGTAATTAGCAATCACCATCAATCAGCATGGATCAAGGACCAATCAGTAGTTAATGTCATCATTGTAATTGATATTTCCGTTGTAATTCTCCCTATATAAATGGGCTCTGAAATGAAATGAGTAGACCAATTCCAATCCCAATTTTACTTTTACATTTTTTCGTTTTTTGGCAGAACATAACAGATAGCTTGTTTTCCATATGTGGTCAATACACTTTTGGCACAATTTGTTACTCTAGGTTTTATTTCAATCAATTTGCTATCTTATATTTTATTTAAGCAAATTTACGACCCTTCTGTCAAATTTAATATTCTAGGTTTCCAATATTAACCAATATGCTTCCTTAAATTTTTAAAATTAGACGTTATTTCTATCGTATATTTTCAAAATTAATCAATGCTTGGATGAAGGAATGAACGAATATTTATTATGACGAAATGGTATCTCCTTGCAGAAGGCATTTTTTCTTGTACTATAGTAACTTGGCTAATTTTTTAAAACACAAGGTAGCAAATTAACAGAAATAATACTCAGAGAAGCAAATTGGCTAATTGTGAATATCTAAGGTAGCAAATTGACACTGAGATGAAACTATGATAGCAAATTGGCTATTAAGCCCACTTTTTATGAAGGTGTTTATATAATCTTAGCTGGTACTCTTAACCAAATGCAGTTACTAATTTTTAAAGTGGAATAATAATTAATTGAAACATATAGTACCTAATATTGTGAATAAAGATACTTGACAAATAACTAATTGCTAAATTAGCTTAACATAATAACCAACGAAAGATTTTTGTCTCCATTGGCTCCAAACAATAGAAGAGAGAACCTCCTCAGAAAAAGTCTCACCACCTTCTATTCACATTTTTACTTTTATCTTTTTTTTTTTCGTATCAAATTTAAGACTCTTCTCATTCACCAGTACCTAATGCTCTTGTTCGTTATGAATTTTGCATGAGTTGTCTCAGCTTATGAATTTGAGAAGCTAAGAAGCTAGCAGAGGCATTAGGCAGGTATCTGGTTCACATTTCACAATGTGAAAATGACTTGACTCTTATACCCTAGTATCAGATTCAATTTTCCAGTACAACTACAACTGAAAACCCAGCTTACCAAAAACAAAAGAAACGGTTATAACGGTTTTTCGAAATCCTGACCAGTTCAAAGAAAGAGAAGGTTCCAACTCATATGTGTCTCTGTGTCTCTTCCTTTAGGGCCTCTTCCTCATTCTGAGGCTCTCTAGGCCTCTCTTCCTCATTCTGAGGTCTCTCTTGCTCTCACCCCCGAAAAAAAACCAAAAAAAACACAAACCCCAATTTTTGATTTTTTTCCCACACCATGAACACAACGAGAAAACCTTAATCACTAATGGCTGCAGCTGCCGGGCTCAATCTTCACCGCCCGTACCTCCTCCTCTCCATAATCTTCTTCTCCCTTCCTCCATTAACATATTCGATAACCGAAGCCGAAGCGTTGCTCAAGTTCAAGCAATCCCTCACCAATGCAAACGCTTTGGATTCTTGGGTCCCTAACTCTGCACCATGCACCAAAGATGCGCAATGGGCCGGACTCGTATGCTTTAATGGGATCGTTACGGGTCTTCGTCTCGGGGGAATGGGGTTATCTGGTAACCTAGACTTTGAATCGCTGTATGAAGTCAAGGGTCTTCGAACCATGAGCTTGGTGGACAACAATTTCTCCGGCTCCATCCCTAATTTCAACGTCATTGGCCCCTTGAAAGCTATCTATTTGTCCAGGAATGGGTTTTCCGGCGAGATCCCATCGGACTTTTTCACCAACATGGACTCATTGAAGAAAGTGTGGCTGGACCAAAATCAATTCAGCGGGAAAATTCCGGTTTCTCTGGCGGAAAGTCCCAATCTGCAGGTACTGCATCTCGAGAACAATCAGTTCAGCGGGAGCCTCCCGGAAATGAACCAGAAGTCGTTGAACACCCTCAATGTGTCTAATAACAAGCTGGAGGGGGAGATTCCGAAGAGTTTGGCTAAATTTGATGAGGCTGTGTTTTCTGGAAACTCAGGTCTTTGTGGGCAAAAGGTGGGCAAAGAATGCAAAAATGTAGCAGGGGAGCCAACACCATCACCCTCACCCTCACCCTCACCAACGAGTTCTAATGACAGCAATGAGGGTAGTGGCTCGAAATCGAGTTCGAAAAGTAAGGGGGGAAGCTCTACAATTGTTATTGCATTGTCAGTAACTTGCGCGGTGGTGCTTCTCATTCTTATCCTTCTGTTGTTTGTCAGATCAAGGAGGAAGAAGGCAGATGAGAATTTCGATACTCTTGGAACCCAAAATAGTCAAAGCACTGATCATTCTCCTCCTCAAGAAAGAAACGTAGAAGCAGTTGAGTTGAATGTGGCGGAGATAAATAACAAGGAAAGGGAAGTGGTAGTTGAGCCATCTCCATCAGTTGGTAGTGCTAAAAAGGGCGGCTCGGAGCGCAAGAGTACTTCCAGTCATGCTAGAGGAGGCTGCGGGATGGGCGATCTAGTGATGTTGAGTGAAGAGAAGGGAGTGTTTGGGTTGACGGATTTGATGAAGGCCGCGGCAGAGGTGCTTGGCAATGGGGGGATGGGTTCGTCGTACAAGGCTGTCATGGCGAATGGGTTGGCGGTTGTGGTGAAACGGATAAGAGAAATGAATGCAATGGGGAGAGAGGGCTTTGATGCAGAGATGAGGAGGTATGGGACGCTACGTCATTGGAATGTCTTGACTCCTTTGGCTTATCACTACAGAAAAGAAGAGAAGCTGTTAATCTATGAGTACATCCCCAAGAGCAGCTTGCTTTATCTGTTACATGGTATGATTTGTTCTTCCTTTTAATTCCTAGTTTTGCATTATTAGCACAAAGAACAATGCGCGCGGTAGCAAAATAACAACTAGGGTTAACTTTTTCTTGCCAACAACATGTTATGTTGCTAAATTATATGTCTGGCTCATGCATCCATTAGATGTAATCTTGTTTGCATTCATGACCGAGCTTAACAATATAACATGTTGTGATAAGAATCTAAATGTGACACTAGCTAGCTAGAACTTGATACCTTACAAGATGGAGCTGCAATGTTGATATTGTATAAACCAACTTGCATACTTCTTTTTAGTGCTGCAATGTTGATGTTTTCTGATAAGGATAAGATAAAATTGCAGGTGATCGTGGACCGTCTCACGACCAACTTCACTGGCATGCTAGGTTAAAGATTATTCAAGGCACGGCAAGAGGGATGGGTTTTATCCATGCTGAATTTTCAGCCTATGATTTGCCCCATGGGGACCTAAAGTCCAGCAATGTACTAATTGGCCCCGACTATGAGCCATTGCTTTCAGACTTTGCATTTGCTCCAATGATCAACTCTTCACATTTGCCACAAGCCTTGTTTGCATACAAAGCCCCAGAAGCTTTAGAATTTGGCCAAGTATCACCCAAGTGCGATGTGTTTTGTCTAGGAGTCCTCATTCTCGAAACCCTAACGGGCAAATTCCCTTCTCAGTATCTCAACAATGGCAAAGGTGGGATTGATGTAGTCCAATGGGTGCGGTCAGCTATATCTGAAAGGAGAGAATTGGAACTATTAGACCCTGAGATTTCAAACGAAAAGGGTTCAATCAGTGAAATGGAGAAGCTCCTCCACATTGGTGCAGCCTGCACGGAGAATGATCCAAGGCAACGGTTAGATATGTTGGAGGCTATTCGAAGGATAGAGCAGATAAAGGCCATCGAAACTAGTGAAGACGCTGCTAGAACAATACAAGTGCTACCGTCACTTAGAGACGGTTGTGCAGACTCTTCTTTAGTAATGCCAAAGACAACTCATGCACCGACATTGCGGGAGGGGGTAGCAGATATCCACGCACCTGCAGCTGCTGAGACCGAGATTAGCAGACTGCCATCAAAGAGCTTCCGAAGCAAATCGGGGTGACGAGATGATGGTAGCGATGTTGCGTTCTCCATATCGTAAGGAGTTGCGTTGTTAGGCAATGAGTGACGACCTCAAAGAAGATCAAAGTATACTTCAAGGAAAATGAGAGAAGAGTGGCCTCCGCACTTGTTTTCTGGGGCATCATTGTACAAGTAATAGGGGCAAGAAAGCAAGTGTGTACAGAATGGAAGATACAGGGCCCTGTATACAGCATTAATATATCTTGTAACGTACCTATTACCTTTCTTTGAGTTCTATATCTGGGTTGTTCTCCTTGTTAATTAGAACATACTGTACCTGCATGTTGCTTCTTCTGTAGTCATTTCCTTCTAAAATAGATTATAGATTATAGCCTGGTTGATAAACCAAATATGATTTGTAAGCTGCATTTTTAATAGAGAAAAGAAATTATCTGCTATATATAGCTAGAAATTTGTGTTCAAATGTTCAAGGAAATCATATATTCTCAGTTCCAGCCACTCCACTACCCAAAAATAATTCCCATTTCTAGGCAATAATATCCAAAACATATGCATTTCCGCATAAATGTTCCTTTTTTTCTCTTTTTTTTTTTTTGGCAAAGAATATTGTTTTTCTAAAAGCTTGAAAGGAGTAGGACAAAGAAAGGAACATGCACCGCCCGGAAGTTAATAATCCGCTTCAATTATAAAATCATATATCTGATAACAATACCCATTGATCCTAATCTACAGAAAAGAAACACATGAACAAGACTGGTCTAGATTTCTTGACATTCAAAGACCACACCTGAGGTTAGAATCAAGGGTTAAAGCACTATTGCTTCTGTAAGCAACCGATGCAAACAGTCCTTTTGCTCAGGGTCTTCATCTCAGCTTGGCAGGAACTGATCGAAGAGACCAACACCATCTGAGACTAAAACTTGAAATTTGAATTCAACACTGACATAATCAAAATATCTAATTGAAATTTATTTTCAAAACTGAAAAAACACCAGCTTGGATTACATACCTTAAAAGTTCAATTCAAAACTGGCTAGCTTCATCTTAGATTGTTTTTTTCCATCCCATATCATGACTATCATCCAAAAGTCTCAGATTAAATGGCCGTACAGTTGCTTTGGAGAAACCAAATCCCCAATATTGACAATAAAAGGAGAAACTCTTGGCTTGCTGCAAAAGGATAGGAAGAGTTGGTATACATATTCATGGATATCTTTACAAAGAGTGCAACACTAAACATCTCTAACAGAGTAGCAAAATTCAATTTTTAGCTATATATAACTATTTTTGAAGCAAAATTCAACTTCAGCAGACTAGTTATAGCTAAGTTAAATTTAACTTTAGCTAAGATGGCTAACTATATTTAGCTAGTGAATCATGCAAAGCTAAAACAAAAGTTATATTTCTCTCTCCTCTTTTGTCCACATGTTAGTATTCGATTCGATAAAACATAATACATCACTTTCAAATAGCTACTATTGTTGGAGCAACATTGTTAAATCAATAGTTATATTTCACAACTTTAGCTAATTTTTTTTTTTAAAAAAAAACTTCTACTTCATGCTCAACAGAGGGTTGTACCTGTATTTGAAAGCCATTAAGAGTTAGCCCCAATAAGCTTACACCACCACTCAGGAGGACAATTCATATTTCGAAGGCACAAACTGAAAGCTTCTTTTGTTGACATAAACCTGTAGATTTGTGGGCGAGCCGGTGAGTCATAAAGTCATGGATTTGCTCAAAGTATATGCTTTCCACTATATATATTTTTTTACTTTGCCTTACATAAGGTCTCTAATTTTTTAATGCAAAAGATCTATTAGTGTTTCAAATTTGACAATAATATTGAATGACATAGAAACTTCACCAAGTTGCATGTATTTTCCTTCAAGCAATTAGACAACATACTAAGTAAGTTGAAAAGGAAATGAAGGAGGTAGATCTTGCTGTAGCTTTTAATTTTTACTTAGTTTTAAGTATAAACAGCTGTCTCTAATACCTTTTCGAGATGCTAACTTTAGAGACAGACATCTAATTTGTCACTCAAACTATTAGAGACGATTTTGGGTAGTTTTTAGTCTCTAAAGATCTTATAGTGGCAATTTCCATCTGTCTCTAAAGGCTGTTATTGGTGTAGTGCAGAGAGGACTGTATATATGTTCTTTAACAATTAGACAACAATGAGAACCAACAAAAGTTTTTTTTCTTTCACATATCACATTTGAATAATCAATAATTTGAAAAGTTTACCTTACCTTGGTGCGGAACTTCATGAAGTCAAAGGATTGCTGAGTGCTTAATAACATAAATGCATGTAAGTAACCCTCCACAGGGACACGCCTTCTTCTATGTGTGTCAATGAACTAATCAATGCAAGAGAAAAATTGTTTTATCTAATTGATGCGTCATTTGACAAGTGACTGAGATCTGCATAAGCTTCTGACAAGTGACTGATATCTGCATAAGCTTCTGACAAGTGACAGAGTTGGCCACATATTGTTACACCATTGGTTTGGAAGACAACTCAGGGAACAAACTGTAAGCTTCTTTTGATGAAAGGAAACCTTGGAGATGGCATGAAAGGCCTACTAGTTTAGCCGACTTAACTACTATCCTCATCTGATGTTTTGGAAAGCCTACGAATCAAACAAGTACCATTTTGAATGATGCTGTAGTAACATGGAAAACTATATATCCCAATCATGCTCTATTTCTTTTAAGTAATAATGTCGAATACCAAAGATTTCACTAAGTTGTAGGAAGTGTGTATCTTCCTATAGTCCAAATCCCTAATAACAGACTCAAACTATTCATAAACTTCACCCAGTAATAAATTTTTTCAAACCAATTAACAGAATTTTTAGTACCCATGTCTATCAAGCAGTGTTTACATATGTCACCATAGGAATGAGAAAATAATAACCTCCAATTTAGTGAAAACCTCCCGAAATTGTTTGCCAAAAGCAAACTAGATGCCCCTGTAGAAACAACATACTTAATGAATTTATTTATTTTGCTTGTATATAGTGAGTACATAGATATAGAAAAGATAGAGCAGAGGAAAGTGAAGGGTTTAATGCATTGAAAGGCTGGTGGTAGCATGTTTGAAGAACATACCTTATTTGCCTCAATGTGTGTTGAGAATCTGTCATGATATGAAAAGATTTAGATGTAAATGCTAATTGTTTCTTTGCACATTTGTCAACTGTTGTAATTTATTTCATGTTAATGCTTAGAATCTAGATTATTCCACAATATAGATGGTAGATTGATTTACTATATATCTTGTAACATTCGGGGTGATAGGATATTTCTATCCACCTAAATAGATGCACAAAATTGCCTATAACTTAACCCTACAAGAATGTTGAAAATTGTATAAGTAAGTAGGGATCGTTCCAGCAAGAGATTGTGGTCTAATCACTAATCTAAAGACTCAAAACAAAATAAATCCTAAACTCTTCGGTTAGAAAGATCTGACTGGCAGACGACTCTAAACTACTCTAAATGTCACGAAAATTTACAGACAAACTTTAGACAAGATAAACTAATTACTGAAAAAGTTTGATAATTTTTGAAGGTGATTTGGTTAACGAACTAATTAAATAAAAATGAAACACTAAATGACTCCGAAAATAAAAAGACTTGATTCAGGGTTTTGAAAATCAAAGATAAAACAAGTTAGAGGAATTGCATCCACCACCAATCAATCAAGTAAACTAATCATGTTCAACCTAATTTCATTTATTTATGGATGAAGATGCTCAAGTTAACCCAACGCCTGAATTAATCTATTGTTTTTCCTTACTTGTATTCTAGGTGAGAGACGCTCTACACCTAACCTATTTTCTAAAATGCAACCTAGGTTGACGCAACTCTAGATTTAACACAAAGAATGATTACGCAATAGAAAAATGAGACATCACGAGGCATCTTGAGTACGATACGTCTCAATTAACCTAGGAACCTAATCACTTGCCTTATAGACAATTTACTACTGTAGAACTCTCAATGGAACCCTCGAAGTAAGGCACATGCAATGATCATTCATAACAAGAGAATCCTAAACATGCAATCTAAGTTGCGCACCAAAGAAAACATGCAAAGGAATCATCAATGTGAATATAGAAATTAGGTTCTCATCCAATAGATAAACAAAACTAATTGAAAGTCATAACAAGTTTACAATCATGATTTGGGGCTTCAGCAACCCCTAACTAAAGAGTTAGTTTCTCATAGAAAGAAAAACAAAAACAAGCTAAATAGCAGAATAAGAAGTTGCAGGAGAGAGGAAAGAGAGGAAGAGAGAAGAAAGGAGAGAAGAGAAGAAAGCTTTTTCAGATTTGCACAGCTTTTTTATATTGCTCCTTGAGTCCTCTTTCATTCCTTTTTGGTTTGAGACTCCTTGAATTGTGGAGAAATGAAACTTCTTGATTCCCTATTTGATTTAGGATTCTCTACACTTTGTCCAATGAGAATTTGCCATGTCATCATCAATATTTCTGCGAATATCTCCATAATTTGCTGTGATATCTTCATGGATTGGGCTCCTCAATCCATCAAGGTCACTTGCTAGAGCCAGGACTTCAAGCTTTTCTTTATTTGCACATCTTTCCTCAATATTATCTTCTTTTTGTATATTTGCTCCGAAAAACCTAATAAACATAAAAATAAATAAATAAAGGGAAAATAGAATAAACTAACAAAGATTAATATAGGGATTAACATTATAAACGTTGCATAAAATGCTCCTATCACGGGGTTGTAGTGATCATCAATACCCCTTACCATTTTTACATGGTATCAGAGCAAAATGCTCTTAGACCAAAATTATCAAATTATTTTCAACTAGTGTTGGAATTTCTTTGAGAAGTTTTTAACTTCTCTTTTTATTTATCATGGCTCTACCATCCATAAATTGTAAGTATAAATTTAGTTGTGATCAAATATAAGAATACATTCTCAGTACAAACAATACTTTAGGCATGCTTTGATGAAAACATATCTATAAGACAAGTGATCTAACCTTGCTGCGACATTGTGAATCTTCTCCTCTGATCAATCCTTGATACTAAACTCACTGATGGGGCTGAGTTGATTAATAGCTTGTGATTGATAGAGCAGGGACCCTATGTCTGTATATATAGGAATCGAACTTAGCTCCTCCCATAAAGGATACTAAGTCCTAAACCATATAGCAAAAGTAAACTTAAGTCATGTACAATATGGATTTAATCTTAAGATAGATCTCCATAACCTTATACAATATTGATTCATATTGTTAGAGGTCATAGGGATTAGAGACATCATTCGATCACTTGTCAATTACTTATTCTGCTAGTAGCAAAGCTAAGTTGTTGCATATTAACTTAAATCATGACATGTCCATATGTAATTTCTTACATAAACTTCAAGCAATTGCTCCTAATCTTACCGTTGAACAATGCCTATAAATTATGGCCCTAGTAAAGAGTAAGGGTGTTTTTCCGTCTCAAGCAAATGAGCAAATGGTACAAGTTTACCACATTTTTCATCTTTTCCTAGGGGGGTGTATTCAATTTAGATTTTAAATGATTCTGTCTGACTTTTTATAATCCATGGATTCTGCAGAACCCACAGATTGTTTTAATTCCATATAGATTTGAACATATTCTACTGTATTTTATTAGTAAGATTTGTTTGGATTTTAACATATTTTACTATATTGTATTAGCAAGATTTATTTATTTTTTTTACTGGTTACGAATTCATATATAAGGATATCTTATATCTCAATTCCCAAGCATAGTTCCCAGGTGGTTTCATCATATTAAGGTTTACATTCCAAACCATTTCATACATGTATGACATGTATGGATTAGTAAAGCAATTCAACTTTGAGCGATTGACTAAAAGTCCAATAATTAGGGTGTTTAATATCCGGTAGGCTCCAACGACGGAGATCTCCATCCTCCTCGATGTACTTAAGCACCATTTCCACATGATCCCTGTCCTCAACTTCTAAAGAACTTGCATCCATTCCCTAATTTTAAACAAAACCAAAACGAAACTTTATCTTAAACATCCCATTCATGTATACCTAAATTGCAAGTGAAAGACTCAAAACTTCAACTTACATCATTGCATTCAATATCAGCAAGCTTAGCAGATTAGTAATCATACACAACACCTAGAGCCACTCTTGTAAGGATATCTTCTGGAATGGACTCTGACCAAGGCAGATAATTGGCAATCTGTTTATATACTAGCAAGATTTGCATATCGACAACAAATATCACATTTTTAAAATATTTGATCTTTATCAACTTATAATTTTTAATTTTCATTGTAGTAACCCAAAGAAGTAACCAGCATACATGCATGACTTTATTTAGTACATCCATTTTCAGATTAGACATGGGGTTTCTTAGAACAAACTTGATTAGACACTGCAACCATTTTCTCTATGCTGACCCGACATTGCAGATGTTGGCAAAAGCTTGCGTGTATTTCATTCTGCATATGTCGATAGCTTCCCACAGCGACTCTGCATAGGAAAGAACTCCAGTTCAACAACTGAGAGGTGCAATCAATAAAGTGTGTAAAAAAAAAAATCTGATAGCTTGGAGAACATACAAACATCTTGAAGCACTCCCAGTCATTCACTAGATGTTGTCCCTAAGGCCTAACATTCATCAATACTTTTGAGCTCTTCTCTCCCCTATTTTGGTTATACTGTAGTCCACATGCATGTTTCCTTCTAGCAGTTTCATTAAGTCACTGTTTTTGAGCTTCTCATGAGAGCCAGGTTGAGCTCTGTTTACCTGAAGATTAAATGGAGGTAATGTAAAACATTTTGATATTACTTGGAGTTCAGTACCCAGAAATCAACTAGTTTATAGAGTAAAATAAAATTTCAGAATTGAAGTTAGGAAACCTTTTGCTGAGAATGAAGGAGGGCTACATCACTTATCTCAATGTGAATGTACCAAAATCATAGAAGCAACAGAGTACTGATTAGCTTTTGATTTAAACTACTTTAGAAAGTCACTAGTTAGACAGCAGCATATAAACAAAAACTCTAAATTTCTCTTACCAATTCCTCCATCCAGAAAATACTATACAAGTCTTCCAAACAAGTACCGAATTCTTTAGGAACATGAGGATCAACATAACAATTTGTTGCATAGCTATTCTCTTCTGCATTTGCTGCTGTAGTAGCATAAATGTTCATATTATTTGGAACCAAACCCTCAAACATACTCCCAGACTCACAAGCTTTAAGGTAAAACACCTTTTTTTTTTTCTTTTTCTTCTCCAGCCAGAGCGTAAAAAAGTTCTTAAGTTTATAGTTCACCAAAATAATAGTTGAAACCTATAGTGAGGGCAGATTGTATATCAATTACTACTGAAGTGCAAACTCTCACTATACTTTTGTAACCTTTAGCAGCGTGCTTCTTTTTCAGCACATGTATTAGATGATTTAGATCTTTAGCATAAACAATGTCATTGTCACTAGGCATCATTGACTGTGTAGAATTGAAAGACAACTAATTAAGCTAATAACCTGTGATCCCAAAGGCATATGTGGAGCACAATACAACGTATGCTCAACCTATACACAATTTTGACAACTAAACTATACAAGCTAAACTCTATGAGTCCATGATGCAATCTTCTAAAAATGGGAATAGGTGGTTGTACAAGTATTGGTATATTCATCCATGCATCAATGATCAGCGATCCTTACTCACCCAATCCTAACAATCACCCAATTAGCGATCCTTACTCACCCAATCCTACCAATACAAAGCTAAACAAAAATTTCAGCCTAAAAAAGAAAAAAAATCCAAAAGAAGCCAAGCAGTATTTCAACCATCAATATATTCAGAATCAAATAGATAATACGCAGCCTTGGTACATGAAATCCTTAAGCTAATCAAAAACGTTCTTAATGTCAAAAGAAGAATGATATGTCCACATTAACTTTCTAACCTGATCAAATTAGCCAAAACCAAGTGATAATTTCCCCCAAGTCAGGTTGAGGTCACTTCGAGGTGAGAGGTAGAGGTCAGTTCATCTTCTCTCTTTGGCGTCTTTTTCATCTTCAGAATGAGAGAAAAAAAAAATTGAAAGACGTCAAAATCTCACGTCTAGAGGGTGGATTTCTGATAGGGTTTGGTATTTATACCAAGCACCCTAGAATCCTACAAAATCAAGCATTTAATAAATTCCTTCAAAATCATTGGGATTTTGAATACCACCATAATTGAAAGGACTTTTAAAATCTTGATTGAAAACCTCAAGATTTTAAAGGACTTTTTAAAATCTAAATTGAATACCACAGAATTTTAAATGAATCTTAAAATACAAAACAATCCTATAGAGTCCTTATTGAATACACCCCCCTTAGTCATTGGACCATAGATAGCGAGACAACATACCATATTACATCCATTCCTAATTCTTTATCAAATTCTGTTCCTACACCTTTGTTTCCTTCCTGTCAAATTTATGGTGAACATGCTCACATTCTTTCAATTGAGAATTTTTCTTTCAATTTTAATCTTCATCTAAATAAGGTGCTTTGTGCTTCAAATTTTAAGATTAATCTTCTCAGTAATTAAGCTTACAAATCTCTTAAATGTTTCATGACCTTTTTTCTTGATATGTGTCTTTTGCAGGACTTGTTTACGAAGAAAATTTTCGTCTTGGGTAAGGAGCATAACGGTCTCTATTATCTCACTCCAAATTTAGTCACTAAACCTTCACGTACATATTCTTTTTGCCAATCATGTAGTCATTTGTTCTACCTTGTGGCATCAACGTCTTGTTCATCATTCTCCAAATCGTTTGAATTGTTAGCCAAAATAATTTTCGGTGTTTTTAGTAGTCTAGATAAAGTATGTGATGTATGTCCGTTGACCAAGCAAACACGTCTTCCATTCAATTTGAGTACTATTTTCACAACGAAACCATTTACTTTCAACATTTTGATATTAGGGGTCTTCACAAAATTACATCTAATTTCGGTGTAAGGTATTTCTTAACAATTGTGGATGATTTTAGTAGATGCACCTTGTTGTATCTTATGCATACCAAATCTGAAACTCCAAATCTTCTAAAATATTTTCTTACCTTTACTGAAACACAATTCAATCAAAAGGTACAACACATTCGTTCAAATAATGGAAGTGAGTTTTCATCTATATATGCATTTTTTTCAAGCTAATGGCATCATTTATCAGCATTCTTGCATTTACACCACCCCAACAAAATGGTGTTGTGGAACGAAAACATCGCCATATAATCATGATTGCATGTGCTTTGCTTTTTCAAGCTAATCTTTCATTAGAGTTTTGCGGAGAATGTGTCCTCACAACATTTTATCTTATCCACCGTCTACCCGCACCACTTTTTTCGGGTTAATCTCCATTTGTAAAAATATTTCAACGTGTTCTCTAATATTCTCATATTCAAATTTTTGGTTGTCTTGTAGATGCCACTAATGTTCACCTCAAACACAAATTTGATCCTCGTGCTCACAAATATGCCACTAATGTTCACCTCACATATTTGTGTCGTTGGATTTCTTTTGGTCAAAAGGCATACAAACTATACGATATAACAACCAAAAAGTTGTTCACAAGCAAGGATATTATTTTTCATGAGGACATATTCCCTTGTAAGTAAGATTCTCCTCCTCTCTCTTTGCAACCTTCTCATGATACAATGCTTTCTTATATGCTTTCTGATAATGATATCTCTCATGAACCCTTGGCTATATCTAGGATTGCTCCCATTGAACACCCCTTCCTTAAGCAGACAATTCTTTATCTCTAGATGCCTTGTTCGACCATAAGATTCATCCTATTGATCAATTACCTGCTCCAGTTGACAAATCTTCATCTCTACCACCATGTTCACCTCACTCATCCCCTCCTGTTGACAACTCTTCATCTCCACCACCATTTTCACCTCACTCATCCCCTTCTGTTGACAACTCTTCACCTCCATCATCACTTATCTTCCCACGCCTAATGAGGATATTGTCCCTGCACTTTGCCGCTCAGAACGCGTTACAACACCAAATTCAAACTAAAAGATATGTTAATTTGTTCTCATGCTATATTGTCTACCCAGGAAGATTCATCGTTTTTGTGGCTTTTCCTAATAAAGGTATGCATTATCCTCTTTCTAACTGTTAGTGAAATGTTTATTTGATTGGCATTTCCTAAGCGCAACAAGCAAGAGTCATGTTTTTATGTAATAGCTTTCTACTCTTAGATCCTTAGAAGAATAGAATGCTTCAAGTTTCATGCACAACTCTCATCAATCAAGTATGTCTTGCATACATATGCATGCTTGTAAAGTGGTTAGAATTGAACTTGTCTTTAAGTCCTATTATAGGATGCGAAAATCTACTCAATCCTAATGTATTGATGTACGAATTTTTAGAAGGTTTTATCCAAAGCATTCAAACTTTCTTAAATTGGTTATGGGCTTTTCCTTTCAAACGTCTGATTTCCATGGATAAAAACCTCTTTTGAAAAGCCTTTCCGTAGTAGAAACCCTAGGAGACCCTAGTTCATTCATATCTTATAGATATATGTGTTTTTCACGTTGTTAGAGTCGGCACACCATAACAGAAAATATATCACTGCTACGTTTATAAAGAGCTTTCTGATCTTTCATCCTCAGAAAGTATTGAGCCAAAATTGTTGTTGAGAATTCTTCATGAGCTGTTCCTTGTTTAGCTCTTGAAGGACTATCAAATCCCAAAGCTTTTTCTGTCAAAAAAGTTTTTTGGTTTTATGCTTCATGTGTGTTGGTAGTTCATGCATGATTTGTGCCTTGAGCTAATTGACAACGGAGGTGAGAGTTGTGCCATCTCAAGATTGACAAAAGAGAACAAGTTCGCTGATATGAAAGTAGCAAAGACTAGAAGACACCGCTGCCCACTAGATTGGTTTTAGTAGATGAGTTGTGTAAGATCTTTATGTACTTTCATATTCATATAGTGGATTGTTCACCGGCATAGTGCCCGCAGTTGTTTACCTCTTTGGAGGGTTTTACTGCGTCAACAGATCTTGTGTTATGTGTGATGAGTTTACTTTGAATGGTTTGGCTAATTGAGTAAAGCATAACGACTTATTGAGATTGATCTGCAGTTTCATTTAGGATTCAAGTTGTGTTGCTATCCTATATTAGGATGCGAACTGGCCTGCACTCCTAAGACTGATTCCTAAGTTGACATATTGATAAGTTCTGTTAGTTGGGAAATACATATCTATTCTGTAATTTCACTAACTGCATTTTCTATCACAGCTTTTCTTGATCTCACCGTTCTTTTATTGTTAATATTACTCGAGATGTGGAATTTAACACTTTTGCAAAGGCCATTAAAAATCCTCAATGGCAAGAAGCAATGATCTCTGAAATTCATGGTTTGGAGGCTAACAACACTTGGAGCCTTACTCCTCTCCCTCCCCGTAAGAAACCCATTAACTGCAAATGGGTGTACAAGATCAAGTATACCATATGGCACCATTAAACGCTATAAGGCCCACCTTGTTGCCAAGGGTACACCAAAGTTGAAAGGGTGGATTATTGTGACATTTTTTTGCCCACTGCCAAACTCACCACATTTAGGTGTGTCCTCACTATTTCTACCTCCCAAAATTGGAGCATTTATCAAACGGACGTACAAAATGCATTTCTTCATGGTGACCTTCATGAAAACGTTTACCTGCTTCTGCCACTTGGATTCAATCGACATGGGGAGAATCTGGTATGTTGACTAAATAAGTCATTGTATAGTCTCAAACAAGCTTCCTGAAATTGGTTCTCCAAATTTTCCAATGCTATTCAAAAGACTGGTTACAGACAATCTAAGGTTGATTATTCATTATTTAAAAGTGTGGTTAGTAATTCTTTTATTGATGTGCTCATTTATGTTGACGATACTTTGCTTACTGGAAATGATCTCAAAGTCATTGAACCATTAGAGACATTTCTTCAAAAGGAATTTCGCATAAAGAATCTTGGAAATCTTAAATATTTTTTGGGCTTATTCAAAACAAAAAAAAAAATCTTGGGCATTGAAGTCTCACGGTCCAAGAAATGAATTTTTGTTTCTCAACAAAAATATGCATTAGATATTCTACTTGATGCATGTCTTACAAGAGCACGCCCATATCATTTTCCTATGGAAAAAAATTTAATGCTTACACCTACAAATGGGAAAATACTTAAACATCCCACAAGTTATCGGAGATTGATTCAGGAAACTCATTTATCTCACTGTGATAAGACCCGATTCTGTGTATTCTGTTTAGATTCTTAGCCAATTCATGAACCAGCCAAGGAAACCTCATATGGAAGCTGCCATGAAAGTATTGCATTTATTAAGGGAAATCTGGGTAGAGGTCTTTTCGTTCCGTCAGAAAATGATTTGGCTTTAAAAGGTAATTGTGACCCAGATTGAGCAAGTTGCCTAACAACAAGAAACTCAACAATGGGATATTGTGTTTTTCTTGGTAATTCATTGTCTAAGAAGTAAAATAATGTGACGTGTTCATTAGCAGAAGCAGAGTACCGTGCTATGGCTATGACTTGTCGAGAATTAACTTGGTTGAGATACATTTTACAAGATTTTTGGGTTTTTCATATTAAGCTTGCTTTTTTGTATTGTGACAACCAAGCTGCAATGCATATTGCAGTCAACCTGGTTTTTCATGAAAGAACAAAACATATAGAGATTGATTGTCATGTGGTTCGAGATAAGCTACAAGCCGGATTGATTTCAACTAGATATGTTCATTATTCTCTACAAATTGCAGACATTTTCACAAAGCCCTTGGGGAGAGACAATTTAAAAAAATCTTTAGTTTTCAAGTTGGGACTTCATGAGATTCACTCTCTAACTTGTGGAGGATTGTTGAGAATCTTCCATGATATGGAAAGATTTAGGTGTAAATGGTAATTGTTTCCTTACACATTTTGTCAACTATTTTAATTTATTTCATGTTAATATTTAGGATCTAGATTATTCTGTACTATAGACGGTAGGCTGATTTATTATATATCTCGTAATATCCGGAGTTGTAATGATCATCAATAAACCAATTACTACTTCTACAACGTGGGAACTTTAAGCAATTAGGAATTGTTTGTACTCTAAGTTGGTCAATTCTCAATAATTGTATCCCCAAGTAATTAATCGAAAACAAGTTTGGTCAGTGCTGTATCAGAAAGAAGAAATAGGACTTTCATAACAAAATTACACACTAATTGTCCAGTTCAATGTGTTTGTGGAAAACTTTAGTTCAATTTGCCTAAAACATTTTCTTGCAATAAACAAACTTAAAATGAGATTCTCAATCTTATACTATTAAAAGATGAACAAACAACCAGCGATAGTGCTTAAAAGACAACATCAACGGTACAAAATGAGCAAGAGAAAGCAAAAACTTCATATACTGGGGAACAAAAATCTCCAGTCTACAAATACAACAAATAGCAACCAAAATGGAGAATCGAAAATCTATACAATTAATTTTTCAAATCCTTCACCAATTGTACCAAACTTGGCAAACAATCCCAATATCAAACTGTAATTTTCAAAGAAATGAAATTAAACCCTAGGCAGTGAAAAAGAGAGTGCGTACCACATGATGTATAAATCTCATCCTATTTTAAACCCTAGTAAGACCCTCATCCTCTCTGAGGCAGTATTTTCAAACCAATCCAACATTAATTAATCCAAACGTCAAAAATGTTAATTTTATATGTATGCTTGAAGTAATGATTGACCTTCTTTTATTTAGTCCAAAAGAAACAATTAGACCTTAATACATATATACATGCTAATTTCACTGCACTAAAAGTTTCGGATTGTTAACCACATTATGGTGAAATTTGAAACTTCAATATTTAAGTTTGAAAAGCAAGCATTACTACTATGATGTACTATTTTTATTGTTAAATATTCGAGTGTTTAGGGTTTAGGTCCGGCTCTGTGAGTATAGAGGCTCAAGGCGGAAAAAAAATTCAGGGCCCCAAAACAAATGCTCAAAACATTACAAAAGAAAACAAAATCCCAATTTCAAAGTATCACTGAAATTTGACTCGTCTTGCATTTTTAGATGCAAAGGTCCTAATTAAACTTACATAATCAAGTTTTCCAACAATATCTTTTTCAATAGATATCATAGCCAAACCACTTATTCTCTCTTGTGACATAGTAGACCAAAGGTAAGATTTGATCAATTTCAACTTCGAAAAACTTCTTTTTGCAGAGGCAACTGTGATTGGTATAATTAGCAAAATCCTATAAGCAATCCAGACATAATTTGGATTGATAGGAGCATTTTAATGCGACGTTTTAATAGTTATTTCCTCATATTTACTTAGTTATTTCCTTAAATAAATCCTTTTGGTTTAGGAAAGTTTCTATTTCCTATTTTTAGAAAATTTCCATTTCCTGTTTGTAGAAAGTTTCTATTTTTCATTTTTAAGAAGTTTCTATTTTTAGTAATAGTTTCTATTTTCAGGTCCTTGGAGCAAACAAGCTGAAATGAGCTAAAAAGAGGAAAAGGGAGCTAGTTAACGTTGGAGGGAGCTAAGACAAGACATAAAGGGCTGCATAAATGAGCTGAAATGAAGAAATGAAGTTTTCCTGTTTCAACCAAGAAATCCTGTTCAGAAGAGGAAACTTTGTCAAGCAAGACTCCTAAGCCATCCAGGAAGCATGATGGAAATAATGAAGGGAAATGACATTGAGAGAAGAATCCTGGAGGCACTAGGAGACTGTAAGGCTTGAAGATGACACATGAAGGCCCAAGAATTCTCTAGATTAAATTGGATTTTCGGCAAAACAATGAAGGCCCATTGGAATTAGGGTTTTTGACGCACAAAGAGATATTTTTGGAGGATATTTGTGTTGTTGCCGTGAAAAGGGAGAGAAATAACGTGAAAATCAAGAAGAAATCAAAAGATTATGTTGGAGAATATTTAGGGAGAGTTTTAAGGAAAGAAGAAGTGTGTGCAACAAGAAAAGGTTCAAAACAAGTCTAGATTCATTCCCTACTTTTTCTAAAAGATATTTTGGCCGAAATTGGTGAAGAAAATCAGAAAAAAAATCCTATATATTTCGGCAATAATATATTAGGGACTTATTTTGAAGACTTTTGATTGGTTGGACAACATAATAGGGCTTACATGGCAATTTGTGATTGGTTGGAATTATGTGGCATTTTCAGATAATTCCTTGGGAAAATAATAGAAGATTCATGAAACTTGGAGTGCACTTTGCCGTCCCCTATATATACTACCCTATAGCTTGATGTTAGACACACTTATTCATTCAGAAAATTCACACCAAAAACGTCAAGTATCTTTCTCTCTCTCCATCCTCTAGTTGCAAGCTCCACGGTTTTCAAGGAAGGAAGAAGAAGAGAAGAAGGAGCCGTGTGACCTAGCCTCCATCATCCACCTTGAAGACTTGCTTCCAAGATTCAAGAATCCAACGTCAAGCCCTCCATCTCCATCTCCAACTCACGGTGTAATTCGTTCTCTTTCTTTGTAACCTTTTAGGTTTTCCTTGTTTGATTTTCGTTGGATATTTTCTAGTTGACAATAATGTTAGAGCAAAGTTTAAAGCCCAATTCTTATGATTGAATGAAGTTTTTGATTTCTATGATTGAAATTCTAAGTTGTTTTTGTGAGATTGTTCAATTGAATTTACTTGATTGGTTCGAAACTTTTAGGGTTTATGTATAATTGGTGCTAGATTTAAGTTAATGAATCATCTAATAGTTTTGTGAACTTAAATCAAAAGTAGTAAAGGTTTTGGACAAAAATCGAATTCAATTGAAAAGGATTGCAAATAGATGAACTTATTTATACTAGATTGTGCACTTAAGTTGATAACTTTTCCCTATGTGTATTGCGTTGAACATGTTTTGATTAGCTAGCTTTCTAGACTTTGATTGCATGTTTAATAAGATTGATCTAGGTGCTTTCACTTAGGTTAATTAGTAAAAGAAAGTAAAATATGGAAAATCATTTGTTTCGAATGTTTTACATGATCAACTTCTTTCTCATGACTTAGATGATCAATTATAGGGTTCTAATCGAATATGATTATATGTAATTGGTTTTGATCTTTGTTTCTTACGTTTCCTTCTTGTATATGTATTTTTGTATTTTCTTACTTTTATTTAGTTTAATTTTTGAAACTCTAATGTTAAAACCCCCCTTAATTTCGTTACTTGTATATATTTTTGTAAATATTATACTTTATTTTTATTTTAATTATTTATTTGTTTTACAATGGCAGGTGTACCCTCAATTAGGTCTGTCAATTCCGACAAGACCCGATAACACGACTCGAAACCCGCACGAAATAAAGCGGGTTGAACCCGCACGATTAAAAAGCGGGTCGGTGGTGGGTCAACACGCCATGACCCATTTAATAAATGGGTCGGTCACGGGTCAACCCGCCAACACGAAGTGAACCCGTATAGCCCAATTGTGCTATGTTTCTTCTTGAAATTTTAGACGTTCAGAGTATTTTATCATAGGATTAGACAATTTTAAATATTTCACTTTTTAATTATTGGATTTAATTATTTATGAATTATATATAATTATTTATATTCTTCGTCTTGTGGAGTTTTTAGTGAATTTAATCAATTTATACATTTTTTTAGTTAAATGAGACCTATTGTTAATGCTTAAATGAGTCATTTTGTCTAACAGGACACGACCTATTTATTAAATGGGTTAAGACGGTTGGAAACAGGTAACCTGTTTAATAAATGGGTTGGGTTTGGGTTTAAATTTTTGACACGATTATTAAATGGGTTGGGTTTGGGTTTATATTTTGAGACACGACAAATACCTTAACCTCACACGAACCCAACCCGACACTACCCATTGACAGCCCTACCCTCAATCCCCGGATTTGAACGATCCTTATTTACTATGTACTAACGATGATATTTTCAGGGTTAAATTATGCGCTTGCTTTTAGCGTATCATGGATAACAGCCATCAACTTCTTTTATATAATTCAACAAATCAATAGCTCCTTTTGTTTCATTGGGAAATCTTGACTCAACATTCGTAGGTCATGATATAGATCATCTTCATTAAGATCAGAAATCTCGCCATGCTTCAATAAATTTGTAACATTTAGCATAAAAACTCTTCAAACTATCTCTACGTACAAACCTTCACTTGTCCAAATCAACCAAAAATCCAAAATTCTCTTCAAAAGTTTTAAATTGTTCAAACCTGGTTTAGAAAAAAAAAAAAGTTCAATAAACTATATAAACATCATGCTCATTAACTGATTATATTAAATTTGAATGAAATTGTGCTAACTTGGTTTTGAATGAAGAAATAGCTTGATCAACTAGGTAGAGAAAATAGTTGACCTTAAAGGATTCTGCAGCTGATTGTGTTACTGCTTCGCTAGAGCTGTCACGCCCTGATTTTTAAACAAAATTAAAAATAAAATAGAAACCCATGATTATACATGTGTGATGGTTCAGCCATCAATATAAAATAACTGGAATTTTTTTTTCTTTTAAGCCAAGTACATACTGATGCCCTGAACCCACTATATCAATACAGACTCACACCGCAGAGTCAAATATTACATAAGTTTACGAATTAAATTGCCACAACAAAATAATAAGTAAATGCTCCTCAGAGCGTATTACAAGCGGAAGTCTTAACAACAATA
Source organism: Rosa lucieae (assembly GCA_024704745.1). Taxonomy (NCBI): domain Eukaryota; kingdom Viridiplantae; phylum Streptophyta; class Magnoliopsida; order Rosales; family Rosaceae; genus Rosa; species Rosa lucieae. Next base: position 60,554,449 of record CM045493.1, on the reverse strand, counting down.
AAGTGAGAAAATTGGCTTCCTACCGCAAAGCTGCAACTATCGAATCTCAGCTTCAGCCACGATTACCCTGACCTGCAGCATTAACCCCTACACCATCAAATAGTGCACCGGGTTGCCACACAACAAACCCGGTAAGCTTATGAAAGCTTGTATGAGTAACTCAAAACATAAACCTCACAACTCATACCAAAACAAGGAAAACCTTTTAACTCGAGAAAAAGGAACACATACCATGCTTTCCAAAATAATATTCTTTTTCCAAAAGAAAACAACATCAGTCACCCCATGACAAAATCATATTAATTGAAACTCTGACAATTAAAATATGATAAATCCAACCTGGATAATGAAAATCAACAACACAACAAATCATATCTATTGTTAACCTAACACATTGAATATAATACTTCGGTCCAATCTGGACAATAAAAGTCAACTTTGTGACCAAAACATATAAATTGTTGCCCCAACAATTAAATATGGAAAACAAGTCCACCCTGGACATTAAAAGAAAGAATCCCCGAAACTCTCTTTTAAAACACGTACTCTTTAGCATCAAGTAGCTTCCCGCTACTCCCTATGAATACAATGGCAACAGACTACAGCTCTAACTGATCGTATCCACTCACCTGGCCAAAGGCGTGAAGTCCTGATATATATGCCTGAGGTCACTCCTAGCAACCCCGGATCCTTAGGTCCCTGACCTTCAGATCAAAACATTTAAAAGCGGTCACTTAGGACCAAAATGTTACTTAACTCTCAAAAGGAGATGTCACCCCTTGACCTCTGAATCCTCTGATCCCTGGTCGTCAGATTCAAAACATTAAGTAAGTCACTCTAGACCCAAAATCATAAATCAAATCAAAAGGAGAAATTCTCAGATCTTCAGACCCTCGGTCGTTTGATCAAAACATTTCAAATCTTGTTAAAGTAACTCATACAAAATTGTAATACTTTTCAAACAATAGAAATTCCCAATTCCCAAGACATTGTTTCAGGGAAAAGTCACATAGAAAAACAATAGAGTGAAACCCATCAATCCACATTGTTAGTATTCCAACAAAACCACCAAAACATATATATTTCACGTAAATACACACACACACACATGTAGTTATTCACTCAGGAATGCCACTAATACCAATTATAGTTTGTAGTTAAATAAATAACTTCCAAAACGATAAGGTAACTTTGTAAATGAACATTGTGGGATTACTCACCTTTGAATCCTGATGCGTCTTCTATACAGAATATAGATAACACAATCACAAAATATTCATCCAAGAATACTTCGTTAGGTACCTAATCACATAAGGTCACATCTCAGTACTCGAAACACTAAGTGATTAAAGTTTGAACCCCTGTTTGAACTAAAACCGTGAAAGTAACGCCAATTGAGGTGAAACCTCATCCGAGACCACCCAAAGTCTCTGGAATACTTCTATAACCGATTTGACAAAGATACAAGTCGATCGAAAGGCCTGATTCTCACAGATCGAAAACCGAACAATTTGACATCGCCATGCTCATACGATCTCCTAATGCTACATACCATATATAAAAACGCTCGTATAGATGAGTAGATGATAATAGGCGAAAGAAACTACCCCTAACATGACCAGAAACGCCACCAAGTGCCACCATAGGCGGTAGCACATCGCGTCAGCCAAACTCAAAATCACCACAATCTAACCATCCAAAATGTCAAGAAAACCAAGAAGAGCATCTTTAATACCTGGAGCTTGAACCAACTCGGTCTAGATCTTCGCCGATCGTCGTCATAAGCCAAATACCACTGTTCACCATGAGTTCACTATGCTACGATGTAAATCATCCAAAACCACTACCAAGGGTCGAAGGAGGAAGCTCCCACGAACCTAACAAGATAGGTTTCGTGCTTGGCCGTCGCCGGAGGAGGAAAATCCTGTCGGGTCTGCCTTCGCCGTTGTGATCCGCAAGGTACACTTCAAATCACCACAAGCCACCACCGTAGGGAGGACCACACGGAGGAGGTGAGCCTGTCTGTGTCGGTCTCGTGGTCTGGGGTGGCTGGAAAAGCAGGGTCTTAGAACAGGGTTCGGGTTGGGTCAGATGCAAAACCTCTGGATCCTTGGGTTTTGATGAAAGAGAATGGGAAGAAGGGAAATTTCCGAAAATGTAAATAATGAAATTCCCAAAACAGAAACCTCTATTTATAGTAATTTCCAAAATTAGTAGAAACTTCTATTGACCATAACTTTCTCATACGAACTCTAATTTCTGCGTTCTACATATCCACGAACTCGTATCAACACGCTCTACAATTTTTGTGAAGAAAGTTTTCTGAGAAACTCAACTTATAAAAAGTCAACCTACGACCCCTCGAAAATAAAACGTTTCGAGTAATTATTCGTCCGAAATACTTCCACTTCAACCTCGAAGTACATACACATACCAATAACCACTGAATTGATTCAGGAAGATCCTTGGAAAATGATAACAAATTCTGGGGTATTACATTCTACCCTCCTTAAAAAAATTTCATCCTGAAATTTAAACATACCGCGCTAACAAGCACGGATAAATCATACTCAAATCCAATTCTCATTCCTCAACAAGAAATGCTCTCATCTCGAAGTACAACTTATCTAGATCAATAATAGATACAGGTACCCTACATGGTATCACAACAATAGGAAACATTACCACACCACTTGGTGGTACCCAACCATTTCTTGTATCCCATCCTCATACACTACCCAACAAAGACTCTGTGACCACTATACTCATAGGCTACACAAGAGTCTAGAATCCTATTATTACAACAATATCTGTATCACTTCATCAATAATGCAACCCTTGCATTACAAGAATCGAAAATTAAACCTTTATTTCAACTCAAATTAACAATGGCCTATGCATCACAACTCAAAAAGTGTCCTATGATCTCAGAACACGAAATCAAGCCATCATTGGAATCACAATCAAAGTGGTATAGATCCTCTAATACCACAACAATAAAGGATGCATCACACAACATACCACACTCAAAAGTCTAACTATAGACAACAGCACACCGAACACAAATACAATACACGGAAAGAAGTACACTACTATCATACATCATTCTTGCAACAAAAGCTGAATTAGATAAGGTACATTCTTCCCTAGCACCTTGCTGACTAATAGCAAACACCCTCGCATGTCCCTGAGGTAGTTGCCTCTGCTGATTTCGTTGTCCCCCACCTTGTGCCTGGGTACAATCCCTGGAGTAATGCCCTGCCTGGCCACATCTAAAGCGTATTATATTCTTCGACTTTGTGCAACCCCTGGCAGTATGGCCCATCTCATTACGATTGAAACATCTCAGGGGTTCCATCTACCCCACTGGTGCAGCTGCTTCCCTAGCTGGTGCCTGTTGATGTGTCCTCCGCCTCTTCCAGAACCCACCCTGATTGTCTGTCCCTTCACTGCTCTCTGTAGTTGCCTTCCCTTTCCCTCGGGAATCCCTTAAAGCCGACAACTCATCCTGGCAAGTCTTGTGTTCCTGTTCCATTGCCATGGCCTTAGCCACGATGAGTTCCATAGTACGCAGCTCTAACATAGCCACATCATGCCTAAGGGAAGGTTTTAGTCCCCGCTGAAACTTCTTGACATCCATCGGCCTCACAAACCTGTACAATTAGGAGAACCAAGCTTTGTAGTCCCTGACACTCATGTCCTCTTGGACTAAAGCAATGAACTCCATCTCCAACTGCTCCCTCACCAAGGCAGGAAAATACTTGTTCCTGAAAAGTCTCACAAAACCATCCCAAGACAGAGTGGATACATCACCTACCCTTCGTGTGCACTCCCACCACACACGTGCTTCGCTTTGAAGCAGAAAGGCGCTATCTCCCTCTTCTCACAGTCAGTGCAGACGACCATCCTAAAGTAATTCTCTATGTTATCAATCTATTGATCTGCCAACATGTGGTTTGTACTCCCTTGAAATAGAGCAGCTCCCAGCTTCATAATCTTTCTTGCTAACCTTGCCAAATGAGTGGCATCCACCACCTCAACAATAAGTGGAGCAGACTGCTCAATTTGTAATGCATCCCCCTCCTCCTCATGGTAAACCTCTTCCACAGGAGGAATCCTACCTCTTCCTTTGGCCCTACCCCTGCCTCTAGGTTTACCTTGGTCCCTAGCTCTACCTCCTTGTGAATCCATTACCTAACAAGCATACCACACTTGGTTAATACTTGCATAACTCCTAAATACAAGTATAAGTTTAACAACATGACCTCAAAATAAAAAAAACTATTCCTGTACGGAAGGATACAGTTTTCCCTGAAAACCATCCTCAACACTCCACCAGAGTTCAATCCAAAGGTTCCCATTCCTCAAAAGACTGCAACTCAAAGAAGCTACAAAAAGTTACACAACTTCACTAACAGAGCAGACCAATACTCTAGCGATCTAACACTCTAACCCACAAATAACACTCCTACATACACAATTATTATATCAATACTGAAGAGCATCAGATGGGGATCCGCTGCAGATGGGCCATCACTCGAGTAGTACTGATTATCACAAAATATATACCTTACGCTCTGATACCAAATTGTCACGCCCTGATTTTTAAACAAAATTAAAAATCAAATACAATCCCATGATTATATATGCTTGATGATTGAGCCATCAATATAGAATACCTGAAAAAGTTTTTTCTTTTAAGCCAAGTACATATTAATGCCCTGAACCCACTATTTCGATACAGAATTGCTTCGCAAAGTCAAATATTACATAAGTTTATGAATTAAATTGCCACAACAAAATAATAAGTAAATGCTCCTCAGAGTATACTACAAGTGGAAGTCTTAACAACAGTAAAGTCACAAAATTGACTTCCTATAGTAAAGCTGCAACTATAGAATCTCAGCTTCAGCTACAACTCGATCGAAAGGCCGAATACTCACGGATTGAAAACTGAACAATTCGACACCGCTAAAAACCCTAATATGCTCATATGATGTCCAAATGCTACATACCATGTATCAAAACAGGTGAAAGAAACTGCTCCTGACATGGCCAGAAACGCCACCAAGCGCCGCTACAGTGATGGCACACCGCCGCTGGCCAAACTCAAAACCACCGCAATGAAACTGTTTAAAATATCAAGAATACCTAGTAGAGCAACTTTTATACCTGGAGCTTGAACCAACTCGGCCTAGATTGTCCCCAATCGCTGTCACAAGCCAAATATCACTGTTTATTGTGAGTTGACTATGCTCTGATGTAAATCGTTCTAAACCACCACCATGGGTCGAAGGAGGAAGCTCCCATTCTTGCAGACTTACATCAATTGTCAACTTCAATTTCAACCTTTTTGCCAACTCCATCCAACTTGTCATTGTGCAAATGTGATACCTGCTTCTTTCATGACTTTTAAGTTGATCAGAAATATTGTGCCAATCATTCACACCTTCATCAGCTAATTTCCCCACAAGATGCTTCCTTGCAAACAGTTTACAACAAAAGCAAAAAAACCTTATCCAAAGAAACCGAATATACCAACCACTTTCTATCTTGCTTCTCTCCATTTGGTAATTCTCTGAAGTAATGCTTTGAAGAAAAACATATGTCACATTTACCTTTTGGAAAGATGACATTATTGTCTCTTTTCGGGCCTCTTTCAACCAAAAAATATGTAATATTTTGGTATGTCCTATTCTAATTCCCTCGATCATCCATGTCAAAAAGAGTTTCCTCACTTGAATTTGTAGTGTGAACATCTTCATTGATAATGTCATTAATTTCAATCCCTAAAGAATATCATATAGAAAGCCTCAGGGCTCATGCATATAGCAAATTTTCAACAGAGAATGAATAAAACAGAGAAGCAAATCACCAAAATTTCTTCAAAACTGAAAAGAAAAAGCTTCAAAGATCTTACCTTTTTGCCTTTTTGGAAGATAAAATTAACTCTTCAATCCCTAAATTCAACTTTTTCATCTGATCCTCTCATAGTCTCCTACTCTCCTTCTCCTTTTGGGTTTTCGACTTTTCTTCTTCAGCCACAGTTGGAAACTTTTTGGGATGTTCAATCACAATTGGATTTTTATCTTAGATTGAGAAAGAGATTCTTCAAAAACTTGAATTTAGAAAGAGGAAGATCATCTACTCTCTGCATCTCACTTTGGTCGATATTTTGATAACAGAGAGTGAGAGACTGAGAGAGTTAGTGTTTGCGTTTTCATAGACGCTAAGTCGCTCAGATTGTTTCGTTATATTTATTATTATTATTATTATTATTATTATTTCTTTAACTACATGCCTGCATAATTTTATTTTTTTTAGGCCCCTAAAATCTGAGGCCCTAGGCCCAAGGCCGGCCCTAGTGTCAAATTATGAAACTCTAATCTTTGGCTTTGCACCTTGAATGTAATCAAAATTATCAATCAGTTTTGATATTTCAAAACTCTCGCACTTTTTTTTCCCACCTTTTTTTTCCCACGTGTTATTTTTCTATCTAATTTTTTGTTATGTTCGCGCTTTTTGTAGTTCCACTTATGGTGAGAAAAACATGAAACGAAGAACTCAATTTAGATTTTGGACTACAAATTCCAGGTGCAAAGCGATATATGATTATATAAGCCCTATTATGATGATAATAATGCTCTATCCTTACAACTTGTGTGCAAGCAATACTGGCATCTCCTTGGATTGGAGGCGAGAAAGAGACTTTCTTACATGCATGCTGATTCCATGTTGATTGAAATAGCCTGCATATAGTCTTTGCTTAAAGTATTATGTCCAGAAAGAGAAATGGTATTTGTTTATATGATTCAGGTCAACCCTTCTCTAATTCAGAGACCATACAGCTGGTAAACAACAAAAACCTAAACAATATTAAATGTCATAACAGCTGGAGATAATGAGATGTGGGTTATTATTATAGAGGCCTAAATATATTTAGGGTCTCGTAATCTGACACACAACATTGGCAATTTGTCATAGCATGAAAGGAAAACCTGGCCACAGATCAACAGCGTCCCATTATAAATTGTCAGCTACTCCATAGTTTATGATCTTTTGTACCTTAAGTGATATATACCAATGCTAACACATTGAACCAGGTTCGCATTTAACACTATTTCTATTATAATCAAATTTTTATTAATGAATGAATAATAAAACCATATCTAGGCCAAGGGAAATATAAATAAATATTACAAGACAGTTGTAAGATATCAGAATTAAGCCATTCTATGACACAAGTATTTTGGGAAGGAAAATGCTTGAGATCCCAAATTTATATACAAAATTTGGATCCCAAATTATGTGGCAGCCGCCATGTCAAAGTTTGGCTTTGAAAAGACATTAATGAAGTGAAATTTATCTATTTTTATTTTATAATTAATATTACATTAGTCTAAATTAAAGATTAAAATCTAATTCCTTCACCCTTTTTTTGAGAATCTCCTCCACCCCCACCATACCAGTGAGATCACTGCCATGAAAGATTTCAATCTCAAGTTCTCAACCCTTCTCTCTCCTTTGTCGGAAAAAAAAAAAAAAAAAAAAAAACCCTTCTCTCTCTCCCCCATTTGAAATTTCGCAACATCTTTAACTTCTTCCTCTTTCTCTTTTGCAATCCTCTAATCATTCTTTTTCTTTTCTTTGGTCCATCATGATTTTTTTTTTTGAAAGGAAAATAACTTCGCCATCTTTTATTGATTAGGTTTTGTTTGCAGCGCTAGCTGCACTTTAATATCATATCCCTTCTTTTATTTTTTCAATGAATGATACACTTTTCATTCTCCAATACTCAATCAAAAACTTATATGATAAAATTTCTTATCATTTTTGCATCATTGAATCAAGTTGTCAACGAGTTTTTCATAACTTCCTATTACATAGATTGTGGAACCTCAGAGGGGTAAATCAAACAAACATATTCCTCCCAAAACTATCTTTATGAAAAGCATAATGATCTTAATTTTTTATGAATTTGGTTTTCAATGTCCTTGAACTCAATCCCCCCAATAGCAAGAACACCAGGAAAGAACAGGATCCATATATAATTTCCTTGAGTTTCATTTACAAAGCAACTGACTTCAAGTACTAATGTCTTTGATTCAGAATCCAAAACCCCCAAAAGAAGGGGGAAAAATATGTATAGTATAAAACTTTCTCAAGAAAAGAGTTAAGAGTTGAACCCATTTCCTGAGCAAAACCCAGAAACCAAAAAGGTATTATAGAACTAAAGCAAGGATCTTGAGAGAGAGAGCGAGGGGGGGGGGGGGGGGGGGGGGGGGGGGGGGTGTTAGAGATTATACAAAATGACTGCAATGACATATCTCAGAATAAGCACATAAAAACTTATATACTATAATTGGCATATTATGAGTGCTATAGTAGTCGCATCCTAGTTTAGGATTGCGACAGTGTATCTATCCTAATGTCTGCAGATTTACATAACTATGACAGATATATGATTGATATAGTAATCTGATCCTAAGTTAGGATGCGTAAGTCATTGCAATCCTATAACACAATAATCTCATATGTAAGATAATGACTATGTCAGATACAAGATTGTTATTAAACAGCAACATGAATCATAAATGATAAGGATAATCTACAGTAGATAAGTGTAAATTCAAAACAAGATTTATAAGAGCATGTGATACTAACACGATGGAGTGCCACTGTCCATTGATGCTTCTCCAAGATCCACTCTTTACTCAATTGTTAAATGGGACAATTATTTGAGTGTGTGTAGTGTTCTTGCAGGGATCAATGTAGGCTGTTCAATCTCCTTATATAGACAAGGCAAATGAGGCAGTTCCTTCCATCAAGGAATTGTCATGTAACTGCCATATTTTTGTCTGATTGGTTTGATCCAAATAACCATACAATTTGAATTTCAAATTCAAAACAGATCATTATCATAAAACCAATTCTCGATTACAGGTTTTATGTATTTATATGTGTTACTATTTGGACTCAAAACATCTCACATATATCAGCCTAAGAAATACTGCTGATATCTAGTTCTAATGAGTTTTACAATCTCCCACTGAACTAGATATCAACAAGATTGTTTATATATATGAGTTGCTTCCAAAATGTGCACCTGAGTCCAACAACACAATCTGTTTTTCAAAGTTCTGTCAATTATACTTAACTGCATTGAACTAGAGAAAATTACTATGTTTTCATAAAACATTGGTCTTCTAAAATCACAATACAATGAGAGAATCACATGAACTACCTCAAGTATGATTTTGTACATGTTTCAAAATATACAGTAATCGATTTGTAATACATGTATGATCCAAAATCATTTCCAACTTGATAGAGAGCTGTATCTATATTTGCTGATTTCATATCAGCATTAGAATTTCTGCATATGTACATCCATAATCTATACAGCAAATGAATGTTGAAAATTTGCTTCATTCTAATAATGAATATCAGATAATGAATTTCATGAAGTTGATTGATTAAAATAAATACAGTCATACAGTTTATTTATATAACTAATTCACATGAAATGCATCACACATCTATAGAATCTAAGACTCCCATATTCTTCACATGATTGATGAACACAGAAACTGGTAACGCCTTGGTTAAAGGATCTGCCAGTTGCTCCTTTGTTCCTATCTTAATCACCTCCACCTCATTGTCTCTAACACTTTCTCTAACTGAAAAATATTTAACATCTATGTTTCTAGAACCAGATGTTCTTCTGTTATTCTTTGAGAAGAATACTGCTGCAGCATTATCACAATAAATAGGCAGAGGTCTTTCTATGGAATCTACCATCCCCAATCTCAATATGAAATTTCTTAGCCATAAACATGTGCAGTAGCTTCATAAATGGCTATGTATTCTGCTTGAAACGTGGAAGTGCTGTTAAGGATTGCTTGTTTGTTTTCCAAGAGATTGCACCTCCAGCTAGCATGAAAATATAACCTGATGTGGATTTCAAATCATCTGAGTCTTGCTTGTATGATGCATCAGTGTAAGCTTCTACTCTTAATTCCTGATCCTCCAATTTCTTATACACAAGCATATGATCTCTTGTGTTCTTCAAATACCTCAAAACTTTCTTCCCAGCCACCCAATGTTCATGTCCTGCATTTGATTGGTATCTTGACAACATATTCACAGCAAAAGCTATGTCGGGTCTAGTGCAAACCTGAGCATACATTAAACTCCCAACTAAGCTAGCATATGGTATCTTCTCCATTCCTTTCCTTTGCAATGCATTTTGAGGACACTGACCTTTATGCAATTTATCACCTTTTGACATAGGTGATTCACCAGACCTACATTTCTCTAAACCAAACCTCTGCAGCATCTTATCAATATAGTTTTTCTGAGACAAACCAAGTGCGCACAAGCTTCTGTTTCTGGTAATCTCAATTCCAAGAACATAATGCGCTTCACCCATGTCCTTCATATCAAAGTTTTGCAGCAAAAAATCCTTGGTAGATTTCAGTAGATTGATATTGCTACTGGCTAGCAAAATATCATCTACATATAGGATCAAAAATACCACTTCACTCCCACTATCTTGCAGTATATACATTCATCTAACTTATTCTCTTCAAATCCAAACTTGGTAATGACTTCATCAAACTTTAGATACCATTGTCTGGATGCTTGTTTGAGTCCATAAATGGACTTTTGGAGTTTGCAGACTTTCTTCTCATCATCAACAAATCCCTCTGGCTATAACATATATATCTCTTCAAGCAAACTTCCATTCAAAAAGGCTGTCTTGACATCCATCTGGTGCAACTCCAAATTGTAGTGTGCCACCAAAGCCATGATCACTCTGAATGCATCCTTTGTAGAAACTGGAGAAAATGTCTCATTGAAGTCAATACCTTCCTTTTGATTATACCCCTTTGAACCAATCTGGCCTTGTGCCTCTCCACTTTTCCATTTGCATCCTTTTTGGTTTTAAAAACCCACTTGCAACCTATGGGTTTCATATCTTCTGTTCTATCAACCAAAATCCAAACTTCATTTTTGGACATACTCAAAATCTCATCCTGCATTGCCATCTTCCATTGCTCATTATGCTTTGATTGCATAGCCTCTGTTAGTGATACTGGATCTTCTTCCCCCAAATCAAGTTCAGCTTCAGTTAAGTATAACTTGTAGTCATTAGAAATTGCTGGTTTTCTGGTTCTAGTAGATCTTCTCATTGTTTCTGATGCACCAGCAATATCAACTTCTGAGTTTTCAACACTTTCAGATTGCTGAACTTGATTTTCATTTACTGCTCTGCTACTGTGTTTTCATTTTCAGATGCCACTACTTCTGCAAGTTGTGTCCCATTGTCTAGGGCTGGTATAACACTGCAATCCTGATCTGGGATTGATGCATTGCTGCAGTCCTGATTTAGGACTGATACTTCACTGCAATCCTGATAAACGAACCATTCTTCATATTCTGATGTGTTTGTTCTATGCTTGAACCTTCATCTATCTTTTCAATATCATCAAATATTTCATCATAAAATGTGGCTCTGTGAGTTTCAAAAATTCTAGTGCCTCTTCTTGAGTTGTAGAACTTAAATCCCTTCGATTTTTCTGAATATCCAATGAAATGAGCACTGACAGAGAGTGAATCCAACTTATCATTCTTCTCCATGTGATAGACTCTTGCTTCTGCTTTACAGCCCCATACATGCATATGATTCAAGCTAGGCTTGTATCCACACCAAATCTCAAAAAGATTCCTTTAACAGCTTTACTTGGTGTTCTATTGCATATGTAGTTGGCCGTCTTTAAGGCTTCCCCCCATAAATACTTTGGAAGCCCTGATTTTGCAAACATGCTCCTTACCATATCCATTAAGGTTCTGTTTCTTCTTTCAGAAACACCATTTGTTGAGGTGTGTATGGTGTTGTATATTGAGCTTTAATGCCACATTCTTCCAAATACATGGCAAAAGGACCTTTGTGTTGTCCTTTCTCAGTATACTTTCCATAGTATTCACCACCTCTATCTGATCTTACCATTTTGATAAGTTTTTCAGTTTGTCTCTCAACTTCAGTTTTGAACACTTTAAAACATCTAAGACTTGAGACTTTTCAGAAATTAAATAAACAAAGCAATACCTAGAAAAGTCATCAATGAAGGTGACAAAATAACAATTTCCACAAATAGTTTGGACTGGAAAAGGACCACATACATCTGTATGAATCAGTTCAAGCAAGTTTTCAGCTCTTTTAGAACCATAATTTCTAGCATTATCATCTTGCCTTTCAAACAACTCACACAGGTTTCAAAATCACCGAAATCTAATTGAGGTAAAATACTTTGCTTAACAAGTTCTTGTAGCCTAGACTTAGAAATGTGTCCCAACCTCTTATGCCATAGAAAAGATGAAGAACTAGGATTGCTCTTCCTTTTGGATCCTGATGATTTGGTTATTGACAGAACATCTTGAGTTTGGGATACTGCATTATTGACACAATCGACTAACCAATGACCATCTATCAACTTAGCATCACCAAAACAAACATTTTTAAAATAGAAATACATGTCTATATTATTACTAGAAAAGCCATAGTCACCACCTAATACAAATTGAGAACCTGAGATCAGGTTTCTCTTTATTGTGGAATACAGTAAACATTGTTCAATACTAATACAAACTTATTCCTAAAACATAATTCAACAACTCCTACTGCTTGAACTGCCACCCTTTGGCCATTTGCTGCACAAACTCTTGTCTCATTCCTTCTTGGGATTGTTATCCTTGATAATCCCTGTAATGAATTGACAATATGTATAGGTGAGCCAGTATCAAACCACCGTGAGTTGCAAAATTAAAAACTTTAGACTCTACAAGAAAAAAGTTTTTGACAGAAATATACCTTTCTTGTTCAACCAATTCTTGAATCCCTCACAATCCTTCTTGAAATGGCCTAACTTCTTACAAAAGAAACATTTCTCAGGACCTGAGAGCTTGAGAGACTTACCCTTATTCAGATCAGTTTTCATAGGGTCTTTAGAAGTGCTTCCCTTGAACCTTTTATTTCCAAAGCTTTTCTTAAACTTTGGCTTTGACATGAGATTGATACTCACTGCTTTGCCTCTCTTATTCACTTCATCCTCCTCCTGCACACAAATAGAGATAAGTTCATTTAAACTCCATTTTTCCTTCTGTGTGTTGTAGAGGCTTTTGAGGTGGTTGTATTGTTCTGACAGTGAGTTCAATAGCAAGTGCACTAGAAAAGAGTCTTCAATGGTCACATTCAGACCCTTAAGTTTTCCAGCAATGTCAATGCCTTGCATTATATACTCTCTTATGTTTCCTTGACCATTGAATTTCATTCTGATCAATTTGTTCATCAGATTTCAGTTTCAGCCTTGTCTGATACTTTGTATTTCTCTGCAATTGAGTTGAAGTACACTCTTGCATATTCTGAGTCTGGTATTCCCCCTTTCACAGCATCTGTCATGCTTTTCTTCATACAAATCATGGCCATCCTGTTGTACCTATGCCATTGTTGGAACTTGTCCCTTGTTTCTTTGTTTGCATTTGCAGGTAAGTCTGCAGGTGGTTCCTCCCTCAGAACATTATCAAAGTCCAGGATTCCCAGGTTCAGCTCTATGTCACTCTTCCACTTCTTAAAGTTCAAGCCATTGAGGAGTTCAATTTGATTGATACTCATGGGAAAATGCATGGCTGTGATACAATGAATTTAAATCAATCATATTGTTCTAGTGAAATAATTAATACACCAGAAATATATAGGTCCCAAATGTTAATCCAAATAGCATCTTGATGGAAAAATACATACTGATCAATAAGCTATAACATTTTCAAGAATTGGTATCATTTGTGATACACCGATCTCTAATGTCACATGAATGTTATTGAAGCATATATGTAAACTCAAATAACCAAATGTTTGGAAACTAATTTCTTTGGAAACTAGTATCAAATTAATTTTAAGTATAAGTGAGTCTATGTTTTCCGTTGATAAATGAGTCAGTTTATCCATTTAACAACAACCACTTTGATGGTATGATATATATGTATGAATAAGATGATCCAGAAAACACTTCAATTTGCATATAATCTTGAATACATGGCTACTTTGGCAGCATAATGTGTTGTATCATATATGCAGTAATTTCTGAAAATATTCTATTCTGCAGATCTTCAAGATTATTGTCATGTATTATCTTGTAGATAAGTATCGTAGATAAATTATGAATCATAAAGCATGATGACCTTATTAACTTTGCAATGCAATTTGAAAATCATAACATGAATATCCAAGGGCACCACTTATGCAGAAGTTAAACAAATTTAAATTGCAGCAAGGATTCTAGTTCAAGAACCTGTTGTGCAGTAATATGTAAAGACTAAAACAAATACTTAAACAATCTTTATTAGAGCATAGTAGGCTCTGATACCAATTGTTAGAGATTATACAAAATGACTGCAATGACATATCTCAGAATAAGCACATAAAAACTTATATACTATAATTGGCATATTAGGAGTGCTATAGTAGTCGCATCCTAGTTTAGGATTGCAACAGTGTATCTATCCTAATGTCTGCAGATTTACATAACTATGACAGATATATGATTGATATAGTAATCTGATCCTAAGTTAGGATGCGTAAGTCATTGCAATCCTATAACACAATAATCTCATATGTAAGATAATGACTATGTCAGATACAAGATTGTTATTAAACAGCAACATGAATCATAAATGATAAGGATAATCTGCAGTAGAATAAGTGTAAATTCAAAACAAGATTTATAAGAGCATGTGATACTAACACGATGGAGTGCCACTGTCCATTGATGCTTCTCCAAGATCATTCTTTATCTCAATTGTTAGATGGGACAATTATTTGAGTGTGTGTAGTGTTCTTGCAGGGATCAATGTAGGCTGTTCAATCTCCTTATATAGACAAGGCAAATGAGGCAGTTCCTTCCATCAAGGAATTGTCATGTAACTGCCATATTTTTGTCTGATTGGTTTGATCCAAATAACCATACAATTTGAATTTCAAATTCAAAACAGATCATTATCATAAAACCAATTCTCGATTACAGGTTTTATGTATTTATATGTGTTACTATTTGGACTCAAAACATCTCACATATATCAGTCTAAGAAATATTGCTGATATCTAGTTTTAATGAGTTTTATAGGTGGGGAATCAAATTGAGATTTGTCTCTGTAATTGGATCCTAATCTCTTTCATAAATCATTGTAATCATACAAATAGATGAGCATGATAACGCAATGCCTAATGATATAAGACCTTGCTCTTCTTGATCATTGCGAAGCACAAGCCATGAGTTCGAGGCAATGGATTGTAATATGGGGAAGCAACATAAGATTTGCAACATCGAAGCTGATGATGTCTGTGGAAAAAATCTAAAGAACATAAATAACAAAATATAAAAATCCACCTCACCAATTATCAAAATAAATGCCGATGACATGGCATACGCCACCTCATTTGGTATTGAAATTTTGTAATATTTTTTGGGGTCTGTAGCACTACCCTTTTGGGAATTGTTTTGGAGGCAAATTAAAATTGAAATCATTTGTATCTTTGGTTACAGGAAATATCCTTTAGCTGTAACAAAAAAAAAATCCTTTAGCTATCTGATTAAAGAATCAACTTGTCTTATTTATTAATTTCTTATAATTTATGCAGAAAATGATTGCAGTTTTTATGTTTTATCAATGGTTTTTTCGTCTATTTACTCCATTTCTAGAGATTTTTTTCACACTTACCCCATTAAGTTTTTTTAATTCCTCATTACCTAAAACACTCTAAGGAATTCTTCCCTAATACCCTATTAAGTTTTTTTTTTTTTAGACTATTTGACCTTCACCCATTTGTTACTTGTAGAGAGAGAGAGAGAGAGAAAGAGAGAGAGAGAGAGACCATAGGAGACTTCACTGGAGTCCTGTCACCGGCGGCCGGATTTTGGTCACCGGTCGCCAGTTTCCAATCACCCCCCGCGGGAATCCGGTCACTTGCCGCCGCTTACCGAACTTCTCTGAAAACCTCGTCAGAGGTCCCCAAAGAGATCGTCAGAGATCTCATAGGTCGTCTGAAAGGTTTATTGCCCTCAAATAGACCTGTATTGCCCCCCAATAGACGTCTATTGCCCTCCCCCCCCTAAAAGAACTTTCAGTCGCCGGAATGGGAACTAATCTCCCTAAAATTAGACAAATAAAACTTTGATTAAAGAAAAAAAAAAGATTACATTAATTCAAAATATTTATTGCCCCCCCCCCCCCCTCCCCCACTCCCAAAAAAATAAAATAATAAAACTCTTTTTTTTCTTTCTTTCTTTTTGGGCCTTCTGCCCCGATTACGAAAAAAGAAAAAAGAAAAAAGAAAAAAGAAAAAAGAAAAAAGAAAGACTAGACCTAGAATTCGACTTTGGCCTAAACCGTTTTAGCGGGTCGGGCCCACCTGTGAATGTCCAGCAATCTCCTCATCTTTGGTGGACGGAATTTTGAGCTCCTCCATGAGCTGCTTTATCTTGAGCTGCTGCTTCTTCATGCTGAAAGGGTTCAATCCTTGCACCTCTTTCGCCGCTTCTTCCAATTAATTGGGATCAGAGTGACCCAACGCCTACTACAACATCGAATCGAGCGAGGAGAAGCTTTCGTCAGTGTCGGCAGGGGAATCGTCTCAATTGATAGGGATTGGAGTAACCTAACGCTCACTGCAACATCAAATTGAGCGAGGAGAAGCCTCCATCGGAGTTGACAGCAGAATAGAAGAGAAGCCTTCGGCGGCGCGTTTGTCGTCGAAACAGAAAATGGACAAGTATGGCGAGGAGTCTGTGATGGTCCGGATATGATTTTGTTCAGGTTTGAGATTCGAGTCCGAGAAGAAGACAACTCGAACTCGGAAACTGTAGTCCATGAGTGTCACCGGAGCTAACAGGGACGACAAGGAGAGAGAGAAGAAGAAGTAGTAATTTTGCAGAGAGAGAGAGAGAGATGTTGAGTGGCATAATAGTAGTTGTTTAATTAGGTTGAGGAGAGAATAATAATGATTTTAGTTTAAATTGGGTTAGTGGGAATAAAAATCTGTTGCTGGGGCAAGTGGGATACTTTTGGCCAATTTTGGTGCTTTGGGTCAAGAACCCTTTATCAATTGCATAATCTAGAAATAGGCGACAAATTATGCAAACCTCTATGTTTGATATTTTACCTTCTAATTTTGCTTGAAATTTTAAATATGCTCTTTTTGTTAAACCTAAAGCCTCAATACCTTCTCCCACCAGCGAGTCAGCCATACTCGAACTAATCAACAACTTCTTTAAGCTTCGCGAACATAAGTGTAAGTGTCTATAGTGATTGTTAAAGTTTGAATGTTATATATCGTATTAGACATCACATCCTATTCATGTTACCTATCGCGCTCAGAGCTAACTTTGAGGCTGCTGGTGGACCTCGAGAACTCTGAGTTCTAGTATATTTTAGACAATATATATGAACTTTGAGCATTAGGCAAATGTGGCATGTGTTAGTGTAGTGGTAATAAGGCCTTCTGTGGTACCCACATAAAGAGAATTCTTAGGTTCACTAATTGAATGAATGAGCATATTCACCCTCTATTGCGATTAATGCTTTTTAATTTTATAATTTTCTAATCCAACCATTCATGTTGCATAACATCATACAAAGATTAGCTCTGTAAAAAATTAATCAAATTAAAGACCTTTTAGTTATTCATTTCTATGAAGTACATGGACAGTTCATCATAATAGTAGCAAGTATTGCTAGAACCATCCATTTGTTTGATTCAATTAAATAATTAAACGATTTTTGATTCGATTGATTTTTTTATAGTAATTATCTTTAAATGCTAATTTAACACATGGAACGTTGGATGATAAATTTATTAAATAAAAGTATGTTAATCGACAATAGAGGTGAAGCTCGTTCACTCCATGGGTGAACCTGGTGAACCTAAGAATTATCCACCATGTAATTGGGGTTCAAATTCCATTATTTCAAATCTCAATTCCTTTTTCTTCTTTTTTTGAAATGGGGCTGGTGCGGCAGCCTTCAAGCCCTGATTAATGAAATTGCAGAATACAAGGGGGGGACATAGAGCCTGAACCCCATATTACAATAAGCATAAAGAGAACATCCTGAAATAATACCAGGACTCTCCACATAATCTATGTATTCTAACAAGCACCAAGTAGCAAAGAGTGCACGAATGGCTACTCTATTTGCTTTCACAAAGCAGTGACATACCGGAAAGATAACTCTATAACGAAGAAGCATCATTACAAATAGCACAGCTTTCCTTTTTCTTCTTTTGTTTTGCATGTTTTGGTTCATTTTTCCTTTTATAAATCTACAAATAGTAAAATAAATTTTATATATTTCTTTTTATTGTGTTATTATTTTTTACAGTAATTAAATTTAACAAAAAAGAAAGATTTTGCACAGCTATTTAAGAAAAGAATTATTTAAATTTTATGTAAATAAGGTCACATTTTACCTCAGACCTCTACAATCTCCGGAATGGCCATGCACACGCTCATACACGTCATTTCACTGAGCTCCAAATTCACAAAATTGGGTTGTTCATTGAACCCTAAATTATGCAATGTATGGATCATCTTATGTCCAATTTTAAGAAATTGGAG
Organism: Rosa lucieae; assembly: GCA_024704745.1. Lineage (NCBI taxonomy): Eukaryota > Viridiplantae > Streptophyta > Magnoliopsida > Rosales > Rosaceae > Rosa > Rosa lucieae. The sequence continues at coordinate 60,535,778 of CM045493.1, read as the reverse complement.
GTGCATATAGAAATTTGATTATTGCAAATTTTAACAATGGATCATTATTTATTTTGCAAACCAAAGAATCAAATCTGGTGCGGCCATATTTCCACCAAAATGATAGTTCACTTTAGAGGTACTTCCCTATCATTTGCACTCTTAGTTTGCTGCTTAATTGTCTCCCCATGCCACTATCTGATTATCTATAATCATACCTTTAATATATAGTTGATCGATTTCAACTTTGTCGACCTAGGTAGCTAGCTCTCTTTATCATTGTGAATTGCTTAATTAGCTGAAATGAATCTGCAGACAGAAAGCAGTAGAACCTCAAAGCATGCCTCCCCTATACAGACATACATAGAGCAATGAATGAACACACAGCCCTGAAACACTCGTGCAACTATGAGAAATAGTTCTAGGTTGTTCTTGTAGCCTCCAGGCTATAGCTCTAGCCATGAGCCACCTACCAATACCATACAGCTTAATTAGACTAATTTCAAAAGACAAGGAATATGTTTTAATATTAATTTTGATATAAAATATTACAGCTTAATTAATTAAAATACTAATTCAATATTGTTGTTAAGATTAATATGCGTGTACGTGCAAGCATGCATGCACGTGAATGTCGGCCTATTTTGGCAGTAGATTAGTTGACTTCATTAATTTCGATCATCGGTTTGATTCTTGATTAGTTTAGTTTTTGGTTTTGTATGGCCAATAACGCAAAACATGACGATCAAATATTAAGTTTAATTCTAATAGTGTATTTATTAGCTAATTAGCTACAGATAAATCTAGGCCAGCCCAGCAAACCATGCTCGTCCTTCGCTGGCGCATTATATGTATAGAAGCATCGGTATGAATCGTACATCCACAGGTTTCCAGCTAGAATAATAATTAGGGAATAGTTTTTCGCTAAGTTTTTAGTTTTCTTTGAACAAATGGGGTATGTATGTAGACATGCACTTTCATTGAAGAACTTGACACAGTTCAAAATGGTTAGAAAGTTGCAAACAACCTCTAGCTAGCTAAAACAGTATCAGCTTCACCGGCGGCCGGGGCTCACCCTTAAGTCCGGCACTCCGGCGGTATGTATGCAAGGCAAACAGAGTGCCTGTGAATACCATGCATAACTCGAGGGAGGGTGCAACCCAGTGTACGAATTATCCATTATTAGACCACATTCACCGAGGGTGGCGAAGCAGACGAGAAGATTGAAGGCGAGGTGTGGATGGGTTTGAGGAGGAAGAAGATGAGAAGATGGGTTCGCCGGCAAAGGACTGCTTCTTCCTCCTCCTCCTCCTCGTCTTCTGTGTCTGGTAGTGGTGGTGGGGAGGAGGAGAGAGCTAGTGGGGTATTAAAGGTGGAGTGGGGACATGGCTGGAATTAGTGAGGATTATGACATAAAATGATGAAAGTGTCCTTCAAAAATTATCAGCTGGCAACCTCTGTAACAGAGCTAACGGCTCTAGATACCTATTTTCGGTTGGGCAAAGAATCTCAGGTACCGTATTGATATTTTTTGAAGTTCAGGTACCAAAAGTTATGTTTTTACAAGATGGAACTATTATTATAGGGTTTGGAAGCTGACCCTATTCTAGTACACAAATGAAATAACTCAAACACAAAAATTGCTGACGCAGTGTAAACCTCTCCACTGAGGAAACTTCACTGCGTGGCTTTTTACGTAGCCAACACGAAGAATCAATCCAATATGAAATAATCAAGTTTACAGTATACAAGTAATGTTTGTTCACAACAAACACTTTCACTTAGCAACAGATGCTAACTTGTTTTACAACTGTTCTAACTTCTAATTTATTCAACATCAACTACTAGCCAATCTGTATTCAATCATCCTCGTACTCAATCTTCTCACTGATCTTGAGAATGAAGTATGCAAGTGATTGATTAAGCAATGGAATACATGAAACAAAAATACTGAGAGTTTTCCAAGACCGATTTGAACAACAAAACCAGTAGTTCAAGTAAAAACCAATTTTATGCAAAACAAAAAAACTCTCTACGATAAATCAGTTTGAAAACCCTTTGATAGGAGCAGGACTCCCCCTCAAACAAATCGTATCTTAAACACAGAATAAGATAAACATAGAAGGGTTTTAAAACTGATTTGAGCATGTAATCGGATATGCATATAAAAAGAGATTTTGAGATCAATTAAAATCAATGCATATCAATTTAGAATCATGTAAATATGATATGTATTAAAGAGACCTTTATCTCAAGATCAGTGAGATAGCTTCCTTGAAATTCTCTTCATGCGATCTTCCTTTATTTCCTTTGTTTCTGCGAGCAATTAGGAGAGATACGCTCCTAATTCTTTGCATGTCTGTTGTCCTTGAGATCTTGGGAAAGTCATGTGTTGAAGGGAGTAGTCCAAGTACTTACAAGTTATAAGAAGGAAAAGTTCGGGTACCGTACGGACTATTTTCTCTATAAAGATTAATTCAAGTTAAATCTGTTGCAATATGTCTTACGGAGAATAGAATAAGCTCTTGAAGAAATCAACAAGTCTTGGGTTCCAAATAGTCTACAAGTACTTGGAAAAAAAGGTTCCTTACACCTTACTCTGCAATTTAATTCTCAAAGAAAAAAAAAATCCGCTTAATTTTCAATGTGAGTTTCTTCGAGGTTTTTTTAGTAGTGAATATTATAAAATCGATCGATGAAATTCCCATTTGTTATTTCTCATTTCATGATAGTCCTACTAATCGTAAATCCTTCATTAATTGTACGTATTATTCTGGAATCGCTATCATCTGATTGAACTGGTGCAGTGCATAATTATTAGGAAGGAAAATGTTTGCTGCTGGGACCCTTATACGACCATTGTTGATCCTTTGAATTCTGGTTTTTACTACGGGTTTGAAATTCATATAAGGCATGTTTTTATTTGTGGTAACCGGTTGCGATGGAAGTAGACAAAACGACGAAGAAGAGTCAGTCGGACGCGCCGTCAAGATTGTAAAGAGGGTAAATATGATTCATAACTAGTTTCAAAACTTTGAATGAATGGTCAACATTCAAACTTTCAAGTCTTAAAGAAAACATGAAATATGATTCATTTATTAATCCTTCACTCTTTCTTGTCTTAGGTTTAAGTATAGTATAACCTCGTCTTTATGTTAACGTCCCATCTTCACCTTGTCGTGTTGGCATTACCAAACTCAAAGAACCAACCTACCATTATTTCATCACTTCTCACTACAAAACTCTTAATTTTTCCATCGTCTATAAATGCTCATCTCTAATCTCTAATAAAGAATTAAAGACCTTAGAAGAAAAACTTTGTTTGATGATTTGTATATATGTTGAATATTAATGAAAATTAACTAAATTTTAAGATACTCTTTTAATTAACCATTAATTAAAAAAAAATCTTATTGAGTCATTCAGATAATTAGTAAAGAGAATTTAATTCTTGAATTTTAGAGAATAAACTATAGAACCCGATAAATACTTATTCAGAAAACTATGTGGTGAGAGTACTATTGTTAAGTTAATACATTTATGGGTGAAATGGTAAACCCTATTATCTCCCTAACGGCGCTTCTCTTTGCGCTCACCCTAATGTGGCTTGTATGCGGCGCGCGAGAATCTAAGCCGCTCCGACCACATTGAACCACCAAGAAGTCTCTCTCTAGTCCTAACAGAGGTGGCTGGCCCTCTCTACCTTAAGGATAAACCTCCTTACTTCTCTCGATCTTCTGATCGAATTGGGGGTGATGGTGATGATCCAAATCGGGTGGAACCTTGGATCAAGAGGACCATGACGCGAAAGGGCGGTGGTTTTGCATGAAGATTAGTGACTGTGCTGCTCTCGGGGTGCGGTAAAGCATGATTTTTGGTATTGCCAGATTCGGTGATCTCGGGGGGGGGTAGGTTGTCTGCAACTACGTTTGGGTGTCCTGGGTGCCCAAATCAATGTGGGATCAAACCCAAGTCCAGTTTTGGGTGAGTTCGACGGAGGAGACGACGGGGCTGTTTGCTCCTCTATTATGAGATTCCGACTCGACCAACTTCTATCTACTCTATCTCCTGCCCAGACAGCTCTATTGCGTCTCTGAACAACAGCCTGGGGTGGGAGAACTCGGATTGGATCCGCAATGGGGGGAGCTCTTGCTTTGGTACCCCAGAAGGCAATCTAGTGGCCTTCAGCAGTTCAACGTGGCTTAGGGCTGAATGGGCTTATTGGGCCTCTATCTGGGCCTGGAACCATGTTGGTTTCTGGGTTTTGACTTTTAGAGGTGCTATTGCCATCGAAGCTATGGACCGTTATACGATTGGAGGTGAACTATGGCAGAGGTGCTACTGCCCTAGTGTTTTGGGCCCAAATTGGCTAGGGCAAACTGTTGGGCCCGTGCTTCGGGCTCTTAAAGGAAAGTGTGATAGGCTCGGGCTTTTCCTCAATGAGTCAATTCAGATCTTCAAGAATGTGGGCAGCTGTGGGGCCCACCTCACCCTGCTGTTAGCCCTAACCTCTCTATGGACCGGGCAACGATTGTTTTCGGAAAAATCTCCTAGCCCTAGCTTGAAGGGCAAAGGAAAAATATAGGTAGGTGTGGTAGGGGCCTATTTACTATGTCTTATTATTCTCCATAGTTTATAGGCTCACTTTAAATAAGTGAGCGGTTAGTTCGAAAATAGATGGTCTATTTCTATATATCACAGTAGTTCTCTTACTACAGCTTCTTGATCTGTGTAGTTGAAGCAGTAGAACGATATGTAATGGTCATCTTGGCATGCGTTAATGAAATCCACGTTTCTTTCAAAAAAAAAAAGTTAACTTTGTTGAAGTATATGCTAACTTTGTTGAAGTATCATATCTCAAAAACCGTAGCTAATTCATAACTAGCAATAAGAACAACTTTTGTGCACTATTTGATACAAAATGACATTTCAGATTTGCTTTTTCTGTATATTTAGAATATTGTTGATATTTCACACGTCGGAAGTGTGATTATAAATTTATTAAAAAAAAAAAACACACACCACACACACAAAACCGAAATATTCTAGAGCAGTAATTTTCGTTGTCATCCAAAAAGTAATTTTAAGATTTAACCATCTATGGAGGATGTTGGGACGTCGAGTGTAAAAATAAGTAGGTTCAGAAGTTTCCCATGAAATTGGATAGTCCAAGTAGGATTCACTTCACTTGAGTGAAGTCAAGTGTTGTTTTAACCGTACGTATCTCATCTCCGCCGGATTGGAGCTTGACTAGAAAATCAACTCCCCCGATTTCCATGTAGTCTCCAGTTCTTTCACATTTCTACAGTCCCTCTCAAACCCCTCTATAACCCCCCCTCTTCAAAGTTCAATCCCACACACAACAAAAAAACAATTAAAACTCACCCAAAAAATAAAAATAAAAATTAGACCCTAAGCGCTGCCTTTGAAGACCAATCTTCTTAGGTTCTCTCTATCATTATCTCCACTACTGCAACACCCAAAAAGTCAAGCTTAGCTTAGCTTACCTCAGCCTCCGATGGAAGCCTCACCGCCGTCCTCCCCGCCGGAGCTCGACGCGGCGGAGAGGATCATTCTCCGCTGGGACTCCACCGCATCTGAGGAGGCCCGGGAGCGCATGATTTTCGAAGGCCACCGCGACGAAGTCGATCACTACTTGCAGGCCGTCGATGAAATCCAACGCTCCATGTCCGCCGCCTCCCTAGCCGCTGCTTCCGAGGACGAGCAGGCCAAGCTCAACTCCGCTATCCAGATCGCCATGGCTAGGCTTGAAGACGAGTTCCGTAACATCCTCCTCAACCACACCTCCCCCATCGAGCCCGACTCCCTCACCTCCTCCGGCGTCGATCCCGGCTCCTCCTCCTCCTCCTCCAGCCACCGCTTCTCCACCGATCACGGCAACGACCACAGCGCCGCATTCGAAGTCGACGACTTCCCTGCCGACGACGACGACGGCGGCGGCTCCACTCCCAAGTCCTCCTCCGCCGATGAGCTCCTCCGCCGCGGCGATTCGTCGACCACCTCGAGCTACAGGTCCACCAGTAGCATCCGGGAGCTCGATCTCATCCCCTCCGATGCGGTGATCGACCTCCGCAACATCGCCGAGCGGATGATCGCCGCCGGCTACTTGAGGGAGTGCATCCAGGTCTACGGCAGCGTCAGGAAATCGGCGGTGGATTCGAGCTTCCGGCGGCTAGGGATTGAGAAGCTCAGCATTGGCGACGTCCAGAGGCTTCAGTGGGAGGAGCTCGAGGCCAAGATCCGACGGTGGATACGCGCCGCCAAGGCCTGCATCAGGATCGTCTTCGCCAGCGAGAAGAAGCTCTGCGAGCAAATCTTCCAGGGCATCGGCACCGCCATCGACGACGCCTGCTTCATGGAGACCGTCAAGGGCCCGGCGATTCAGCTCTTCAACTTCGCCGAGGCCATCAGCATCAGCCGCCGCTCGCCGGAGAAGCTCTTCAAGATTCTCGACTTACATGACGCTTTGCTTGACTTGGTTCCCGATATTGACTCTGTTTTCGAATCCAAGTCGTCCGAGTCCATTAGGATTCAGGCGGCCGAGATCTTATCGAGACTGGCGGAGGCGGCGAGGGGGATTCTGTCGGAGTTTGAAAACGCCGTGCTTCGTGAGCCGTCGAGGGTTCCGGTACCGGGTGGTACAATTCACCCCTTGACTCGGTATGTGATGAATTATATAGCTTTGATTTCTGATTATAAGCAGACTTTGAATGAGCTTATTGTGTCGAAACCATCCACCGGGTCGCGGTACTCCGGTGACCCCACCACGCCGGATATGGAGTTTGCTGAATTGGAGGGGAAGACCCCCTTGGCTTTGCATTTGATTTGGATTATTGTGATTTTGCAATTTAATTTGGATGGCAAGTCTAAGCACTATAAGGATGCTTCCATAGCTCATTTGTTTATGATGAACAATGTTCATTATATTGTTCAGAAGATTAAAGGGTCCCCCGAACTTAGGGAAATGATCGGGGATGATTACTTGAGGAAGATGACAGGGAAGTTCCGGCAGGCAGCCACTAGTTATCAGAGAGCTACTTGGGTGAAGGTGTTGTATTGTTTGCGAGATGAGGGGTTACATGTGAGTGGAAGTTTCTCTTCTGGGGTTTCAAAGAGTGCTTTGAGAGAGAGGTTCAAGTCTTTTAATGCCATCTTTGAGGAGGTTCATAGGACTCAAGCTACTTGGTTGGTACCTGATTCCCAGCTTAGGGAGGAGCTGCGAATATCCATCTCGGAGAAGTTGATCCCTGCTTATAGGTCCTTTCTTGGCCGGTTCAGGAGCCATATAGAGAGTGGGAAGCATCCAGAAAACTACATCAAGTATTCCGTCGAGGACTTGGAAACTGCTGTCTTGGATTTCTTTGAAGGATACTCTGTGTCCCAGCACTTGAGGAGGAGATCTAATTGATGATAATGTGATTAGTTGAAGTAAGTTTTGCAAGTTTAGAAGCTTAGGATACATTCTTTGAATTTTTTGTGGAGTGTTCGGGTGATGCGGTGCTGGTCAATCTGATATCTGGGCTTCATTGAGCTTTCCATTTACATTAAAAGTCATATATGGTTCAATATTGTGTTGATTTGGAGGAACTCACATTCTTTGTGAAGATCTCAGTTGTAGCTCTCTACAGTGGCCAAGAATCCAAGCCCGGATGCTTCTGCGCTGTAAGCATGCCATTTATGATTACTACCACGTCTTAGATTTTGTTCATATTGGAATCCTGGTTTGTGTGTGCTCTTTGTTTCACTCTTTTAATATTAAGAAGCAGTTTCTTGTAATAGCTCCAGGTGACTTGTATACTGTTGTCACAATTTTTAGCCTTCGATAAGGCAAATTGGAAAGTGGAATCTTGGATAACTCTTGACTATCATAGCAATGTCCAACACACCCCTTTAATTCAGGTGTGATTTCTAGACCTTATTGCTTTTTCTGGCCATGGTGAGATGCTTTTATGGAAAATTGCTTATAATTTTAGCAAGTACATGTAGAATAAATGTCAATGAAGTTCATTCAAAGTTGTTTATACTTCTCAGCAACTACTATACATATCACTGTCCCCGCCCAAGTCACATTCGCTTTAAGAAGTACTGGACATCTGGACTGCCTATGCATGGTTTGTCAGTCAAAATTTCTACCAGAAGAGTGCATTTACATTAGTTTCACCTAGAAATTCATGCATTAAATATGCATCTTACTCTGTGCATTCATCAGTCCTCTGGAAATGGTCCTTTTCAAGGTGCTCATGCCGTCTCGTTTCCAGATTTCTTGATGTGAAATGGAATCTTTATATTTGTGGTTATTATTATCAGACGGGAAGGAGAGTTCGAACTTTTGACCTCTACCAATGTGTCTCAACTTAACTACTAGACCAAATACTCAAATTGTAGTTGGCTGAATATTTATGTAATTGCAACCAATACGTTGATGTAATAAAGGATCCGAGTACATGTAAGGATAGATATATGGATGGGCTGATATCAAAATGGGAAAGTCTGCAATAAATTAGTTGTAATTGGAAATAAGGTTTAGTAACTTTTAGTTCATTGTGGTAAATAGGGATTAATGTTTGTACAGTGAATCTTTTTTCAAAATCTAGTTTTGTCCAAGCAGATCTAGTTAAAATAAGTTGATGAAATGTCAGTTTTTGAGCTTTTCTGTTGTAGTTCTATATATGATGAAGTTCGTCATATTCTTGGCTTAATTAGTGTATGATCTAATCTTATAATGGGATTCTCTTTACACTGGTGCCCGGACTACACTCTTTGCACTGGTGCCCGGACTACAGTCACCTTTGATGAGTGCGCATTTTCAACCAATTAACGGTAAGTGAAGAATTTCCAGCTCCTCATGTTTAAGCTCCTGACATCTTCATGTCCCCACATATGAATTTACACATCTGATGTTTCTAAACTTGACTTTAGACTCATGAGAAGGTCTTAGGTACGGCACCCGCACCACGTGGCAGTGGGGCGGGCCAATCATATCCCAAGCAGGGGGGTATTTTAGGTATTGCATATCAAAAATCAGGGACAGTTTCGGAAAAGAGAGAAAAATTTGAGAATTTTGATTGGAGGGCCGCACGGCCCCACCACGTGGCAGCCCCTACCCAAGACTTTTTCTAGACTCATAACTATATTCGTTATTCAATCGAATTGAAAATAATACTTATCCAATCCTTTTGTTTAATAACAAATTACATATAAATTAGGGGCCGTGACCACTTACCCAATTTTAGTTCAAAAATTGCTCACGTACTCCACCAATAGTTTTTTTAACCCAATTTACCCAATCTAACAGTGTTTGACAGTATTGCCCTCATTTTAATTAACAAATTACACTCATATCTCTCTCTTCTCCCCCTCATCGATTTCTCTCTCTCTTCCTCTAACCTTGTCTCAGGCTCTCTCTCTCTCTCTCTCTCTCTCTAAGCCACCACGCCCACCACTCCACCGTCGATGTCGGCCTCCACCACCGCCGCTCTGTCCCATCATCGGTCCACCAGAGGATGACGCCATCCAACTCCACTATCCCAACCCTCTGGGCTTCGCCGGTTTTGTTCGTCAGATGTCCGAGAAACTCTCCACGCCTGAATGGGGTCTGGGCTTCGCCAGTTTTGTTTGTCAGATGTCCGGGAAGCTCCGAAGCTCCAAGCCAGAATCGAGTCTGGGCTTCGCTTGTAGGTCTCGGACGACGTCAAAATTGTGGTCTATTGGGGGGTAATAGACAAATTATTGCCCCCTAATAATTTCTTAACTGTGGTTAATTAATCACTGAAATTAGAGTTTTGATAAGTCTTATGTTGTTTTGAGTTTATTAAAGTACAATAATCTGTCAATGATAGAAACTGGTGATTTTTGGGGTGGTCTATTGGGAGGCAATAGACAGATTATTGCCCCGCAATAATGTCTTAACTGTGGTTCATGTATTACAGGTTATTTCAACAAAATGCTGCTAGATTCATTAACCAACATAATTAGGTTTATTGGGGGGTCATAAACCTGACACCCCCCCCCCCCCCCCCCAAATAATTTTTTTATAGATGGTCAGAAGTAACTCAGTTTTGTTTTGAATTAGTTTACAAAAGTACATGTATTCAAATTCAATACTTGGTGAATTTAAGTCCGCAACGAATTGGCTTTTTTTCACACTCTCCACTTCACTTGAACCGCTTCACCCTAGGCCTCCTGGGTGGCCTCTTAACAAGAATAAATGCACCTAACAACAAAAGGATCACCCATATTCATGCAAAAAATAACAAAACAAATATATTATTGCCCTGCAATAAACAGATTATTGCCCTGCAATAAACAGATTATTGCCCTGCAATAAACAGATTATTGCCGCCCAATAATATATCAGAAATACCAAAACACATTAGAAGTAGTCTTTAACAAAAAGGAAAATATCACTGAACACAATTATAGAGACTTTATAACAATTAGGACACATTATTGCCCCCCAATAATCTCGACTCCGGTTGACGATTTTGCCCACAATTCCAGTCATTTTGCAACAATTCCAGTTGACCGTTTGCCTTCACACTGATTTGACTCTGATTGCAACGACTCCGGTTGCAGTCCGGGACCGGAGATACAATCAAGTTGCGATTTGTTTGATGATCAGTCGCTGGCGAGAGAGATAGAAGCAAATCGAAGACGTACCCGATTTTACTGGCGGTCGTCGATTCCTTCAGAAGGTCCAACCCGGCCTCGCCAAGCTTCTCAGCGACGAGGACCGTCGGCTTGGCATTGAGCCTGGCCGCATAGAGCACGACGACGAGTTTTGGCGCGGCGATGGCGAGAGCTGGCGTCGTGGGCGACCTGTTGGAGGGATGGAGGGAGGGAGAGAGAGATCCGACGTCGTCTGGAGAGGGGGAGCGAGAGAGAGAGAGAGAGAGAGAGAGGGGCAAAAAAAAAATAAAAAAAGAATCAATTAGGTATTAGGGAAATAATCCCTTAGAGTGTTTTGGATAAATGAGGTTAAAAAACTGTTAGTGGAGCAAGTGGGCAATTTGGTGCCTAAAATTGGGTAAATGATCATTTCCCCTATAAATTATTGACAAAAGATGACTTAACATGTACATTCTTGAAAGACTGAATGTAATAACCGAGTTTTGTCTTCTCTAATTAAAGTGAAATTGTGGCAGACACCTTTCCTTGTTTTAGGCAAGAGAAACCGGTGCTTTATCACTTTCATGATTATGCATGATTGAAGAACAGATCATTAGCTAGCAAACAGACAACTCTCTCTCATTTCCTCTGTTTCACGTCCGAAAAACAGAGCAAAAGCTCTCAATTCTCTCTCTCGCTCCATCGGCCACCAATCTGCACCAAACCACCTCCCACAGCTTCAACTCGATCTTGCCTTGCGCTGCAGAATAATCGGAGACGACGGCGGAAGCCGGTTTGTTTTAAAAACTCATTTTAGTTCCAAGCTTGATAACTCGTGCTTCCGGTCACAAATACGCACCAAACTTCATCCACGAGCTCGCCTCAACCTCCTGAAGCTCCCAGAAGCAACCTTGCACTGCGGAGTGGTCTGTAGCGGCGGCTGCAAGTCAACCCCGACCTAGATCGAACGAAACTTTCGATCCGGATATCTCGAGCTGTAGAGCTTCTTTTTGAGTGATTCTTCAACTGGGGAGATCGCCTTGAGTTGCTGAACAAATCTCCATAAGGAATCGAAGCCATAGGTGGAAGTTTTTACGTCGAACTCAAGCTCGCCGGATTCTGGAAAAATTCTGACCACCTCGACTGTTCTAGGTAATTTCGACCCCTTCCGGTCATTTTCAGACTTCATGCTAGTTAAGAAAATGGTTAGGCTTGATGAGATGAAGAGGAGTAGCCTGGCCCCGACACCATTGGCGGTGGTCGGCGGCGGCTCTGCCACTAACTCTGGCGGCCTTTTCCGGCCACCTCCGGTGGTCAAAAATATGGTTTCTATACATTTTTATGTTCTACATGTTAAGACGATCATTTCGATACATTATACGCAATTTTTGGATATTGTATGATTAAGTTATGAATTTTTACGTTTTCGATCGATTTCTATCGTTCGATTGATGATCTGTGAAGATCTGACCATCCTTTGGACTTGTAGTTTTGTTATGTTGACCGTATGACTGTCCCAGTGACTTTGTGTGGTCATGGGTGAAGATCCGACCGTTGGATCTTCGTATAATTGAAAGAAAAAAAAAGTGGATTCGAAAGGCGATTTGTGAGAATCCGACCGTCGGATTTTCTTATAAATTTGTGAAGATGTTAGTAAGGATGATTCAGGAAGATCCAACCGTTGGATCTTCGTGATGATTTTTAGAGGATGATCCTAAAGGCGATCCGTGAGGATCCGACCGTTGGATCATCATTTAATTTCGATCCGACCGTTGGATTATCGTTTGAGTATGTTTTTGAGTTATTGGCTAAGTTAAGGTCATGTTTGATTAGGTGATTGACTGTCTTCCTTGGGTGAGCGGTTTCGGTGTGTATTGTGTTAAATTGAAGACGCAACGGGAATTTAGAGGTGAGTAAACCTCACGTGGTTCATATTACGAACCGAGAACCTTTAATTACTTTATTTTCTGTGGTAATTGTGTGAAAATATTTATGGAATAAATATTTGTTTTAAATCATATGGACTTGATCAACTACGGTCCATAGGTAAGTAAAATGATTTAATTATACAAAATGAATTTCCCGATTTTCTTGTGTGAACTATAGTTGGTATTAGTGGTCACTCCTGAGTGGGTGATTACGTATATATATATATATTTACGTGATTATATACGAATTGGTGTGACATTGAAGAGTGTGAAATGGTGATAATTTATTTATTTTGGATTGAGATGTGACGTACCATATTTATATTTGATGAACATGATTGATGAGTTCTTGTTGATGTTCATGATTTATATTGGAGGAGGTATAGAGTGGAGAATATAGGGTTCTAAGGACAGATGTCCGAAGTTCGACGGTTAAGGATAACCGGAGTGTTTGTGTTCTGAGGACGGGGATGTCCGAAGTTCGACGGTTTATTATTAACCGGAGTATATTGTTCTGAGGACGGGGGGTGTCCGAAGTGCAAGGGTTATTAAACCTGGCGATATGTCGTTTACTTGCACCTAGGCCAAGGTGACTGTAGCGACGTGGTTAGAGCTCTAACGTATGGTCAAGTTGGACCAAAGTGGTGTTATATGGGTTGGGTGTTTGTAGGACCAGTGTGGTGTATTGTGATTTGAGGATTGTGAAAATGTATTCCTTGTGGTTTTCCATGAGTGGTTTGATGTCTCTTTGCAGACGTAATACTGTTGAATTTTTACTTGAATTGTAAGAATTGTAATTTAATAAATCAACAGTTCCTTCTTGTTTACTCATACGAGCTGTCAAAAGCTTACCGGGTTTGGTGTTGTTGCAATCCCGGTACACTATTCAAATTGTGTAGCGGGTAATCCTGCAGGACAGGAGGATCATGGCGGAGATCGTGCGGGTTAGAGTATTTGTTTTAGTTTTACAGCTTTGTAAATTGTGAGGTGAGTGATGCTCAATTGGAGCTTTAACAATTTACTTTGTACAAGTGAGTTGTATTAATTAAATTGAGGTTTTCGAGATTTGGAATTTGAGTGGCGTGTGGTGTGGTTGTTTTATGAAAAAAATTCAGAACGTTATTTGACATAGTTGTGATTATTCACGTTTCAGTTTTGAATTGGTTATTCAAAATTCGGGGCGTGACACTGAATTAAACATATAAGGACTAAATCTTACAAATAAGGACAATATGCTCTCCACTTGCTACATGTCATGAGTTAATTTACTTTTTTACTCTTAACTACTTCTTTTGATCCCTTTAAAATGATTAAATCTTACAAATAAGGACAATCTGCTCTCCACTTGCCACAATCTTCTTTTGACTTCTAATCCTTTTATGTTACTTTTTTTCTTTTCTTTTATAAGAATAATCCTTTATGTTACTTTTTTTTTTTTTTTGAAATAATCTGTTTGTGTTACTTTTTTTTTTCTTATGAGAGTAATCCCTTTATGTATTAATTTAATCAGTTTATGTTACTTTTTTTTTCTTTGAGAATAATCCATTTATGTTACCTTTTTTTTTTTTTTTTGCATTCGTCTAATCCTGCTACCGCACTCATACTCATCCAATTCTACTACTGTACTTGTACTCGCATTCTGCTATTGCACTCGTCATTGCCTAATCATGCTACTGCACTTGCTACACTCATGCTCGTCCAATTCTACTACTGCACTCGCTACACTCATACTCGTCCAATTCTGCTACTGCACTCGCTGAACTTATATTCGTCTAGTTCTGCTACTGCACTCGTCATCGCCTAATCCTGCTACTGCACTCACTGAGCTTATATTCGTCTACTTCCGCTACTACACTCGTCATCGCCTAATCCTGCTACTACATTGGTCCAATCCTGCTACTGCACTCGCTGCATTCATACTCATCCAGTACTGCTACTGCCTTCGTACTCGTGTTCTGCTACTGCACTCATCATCGCCTACTAGGGCTGGGCGTTTGGACCCGAGAACCCAACCTGAACCTAGCAAAAAAACCTGATTCGGTTCGGTTTTGTGTTGGAAAATGTCGGTTCGGTGCAAAGCCCGACCCGAATTACAGTTTATCGGGTCGGTGTCGGGCTTGATATTTTCCTGGACCGAAAGACCGACTCGAACCGATTTCTCCTCCATCTTAGCCTCTCGAGATTCTCCTCCCAAGCCAGCTCCTCCTCCTCCTTCTCTATACTCAAATGTACAGAATTTCAGAAGAACCCAGAACCTATATGAAACAAACTATTAAAATTTGAGCATAGGACATGGGAACACAGAGAAAGTTGTTGCTTTGAGTAATCTTACCTTGGGAACTAGTGAAGCCGAGAAACTTCTTCACCTGCAAAAACTCTTTTCTTGATGGCATCCTGAGCTTGAATCTCGAAGAGGAGTAGATCGAAGTCGCCGAAGAAGAAGAAGAAGAAGATGAAGAAGAAGAAGAAGATATGGTAAATAGAGAATTTCATAATGGGGATTGGGGAAGAAGAAAAGAGGAAAAGAAGAAGAAGAAGAAGAAGAAGAAGATATGGTAAAGAGAGAACTGCATCATGGATTAATGAGGATTGGGGAGGAAGAAAAAAAGGGGGACAAAAAGAAGAAGAAGACGAAGAATACGGCTAGAAAAGAGAGAGAGAAGAAAGTGAAAGAGGGTTCTGCACTTCTAGGTTTTGTTTTGTTCATTTCTCCCGCTTAGGATCAAATATATATAAACTTTGGACAAATTATGTTGAGAGCGTCTCGTGCTCCAGTGGTTGGGAGCAAGGCTTTCGTGTAGGAGGTCGGGGGTTCAAACCCTGCCTCTCACCCAATTTTGTGTGTATTTTGCATAAAGATGGGAAACTGGATTGGGGTCCAAAAAGCCTGAAGACTGAACCGGCCGGTTTGGGGTCGGTTTCTGTCGGTTTCCATTTTTGAAAAAGCCTGAACCGGCCCGGACCGATTGTTTCAGGCTCGATCTCGGTCTCACCAAATTTTGGGCCCGACCTGACCCGAGCCCAGGCCTATCGCCCAATCCTGCTACTGCACTCATACTCGTCCAATCCTGTTACTGCCCTTGTACTCGTGTTCTGCTACTGCACTCGTTAAAAGGTAAAAACAAGAATTTAAGGGAGAATTTGAACCAAAAACATTAAATATCATATCATTAACATAAACCATAAACTATAAAGTAGCAGATCATATCATTGACAGTAGCTGATCATATCAAAGTAAACTACAGTACCTCAGTGATACTAAATTCATGAATTTGCTCCTCATGTATATCAAAAGTAAACTACAGAACCTTTTGTGAGGGCATTTTCGTGTTTTGGATCTTTTGCAGCAGGGCCCTCTTGATTAAGCGAGACTAGGCCCGAAATTGATCAAAGGTTGGACCTGAGAACAACTTCGTTGTGACTAGCTGGGTGATAACAGCGGCAATTGGAATGATGACAGCAGCGATTAGATTAGATGATTACAGCAGCGATTGGAGTTAATTTCACTAGAACAACGGAGCTTATAGGTGGATATGGTGTGGGAGCTAGATGCCTGTGAGTTTAGTGAAGAGGAAATTCTAGCAGTGGCGTGATTTTGGGTTGTGGGATAAGGCTATTTGGTTATTGACAAGGTTTTTTAGAGATCAAGTTTGATCTCTTGCTTGAAGTTTCTGGGTCGTTCTGGCTTTCCCTCCAGCAGTAATGAACTTTCTTTTTATAGTGAAGGTGGGAGGAGAAGATCAGTGCCAAGGACCGAGGGTTCTGAGAGAGCATTCTCAATTTTGAGGAGATGGTTCATATGCTTCCAATTGCTTGGTTTTCTCCATGAAACTAATTTAATAAAAGGGACTATGGAAATTTGTTCAGGCTATGAGATTGGAGGGTGATGGCATAGGTTTAGGACGTTGGTCATTCCCATAATTTGTGCTGCTGTGATTTTTGGAGGATTGTAATTCCCTAATTTCTGCTATTGTGAATCGTGATCACAGAGTTTAAGGGTTCTTGGAAATTGAAGGAGGATTATGAGGATATGAATTGGGTGGCTCCTTCATAGATTATGGGCTCTTACCAGAAATGGTGGAACAACAATCCCAGTAGCAGTGTTGATAGAACATGTTTCTGGTTCGAGAAGAAGATGACTCCAATGTGCTTTGGGCTATAGGCTAATCTAATGGACTTTGGGTGAAATGACTCTAGTGGGCTTTAGGTTTTTGCTGGGCCTGCTTTGCATTCCTCTCACTAGCCCATATTAAGAATTTGCTCCGTCAACCATGAATTTTGGTTCCCAAGTACAAAATTATTGATGAACTTTATCTTAATGATAGGCCTCACAGGATCCGTTACCTTCCACACCACATCCCGCCGTATAAGCCCCAAACGTAGCTTGGGCTTACGTGTATTGCGTGGTAATTAAGCATGTCGGCTGCTTTGAAGAGGCATGTTAGTTTGAGAATTTGGGCTTGTTGTATCTCTTGCTAACTAGGAGGCTTCCTTTTGGCATGAAATAGGCTTGCTTAAAGGCCCAACTTCGTTACGAGGTTGGTGACTCGCCTTCTTTACGTGTCACTTATTAAATTTGAACTCGTGGAAATTTGGGTGTCAACACCTTTGATTAACAAAAGACCAAAACTTTCAAATAAACTTCACAAATACATTCATGAAGAATATGTACTGCACACATAGTAGCACATAACAATAATATGTACTTCACACATACACTTTATGAGTGATGGGATAATGAAACAATAGATGATCCCACAGAAGTGAAAATCATATTTTAGGCTCCATGTTTGGTTTCAAACAAAATCTCCAACAAAAGAAACGGATCCAAGATGTCTAGTTTCATAACCTTTGCAATATGATTAGACAATGCTACATATTGTAAGTAAATATGATTAATAATATCACTAATCTAAACGAAACATATACATATAATATAGAGCATCAAAACAATGAATTTTTAAAGGTAATAGCAAAGTAGCTGAGATATGAAATTGGCATTACTAATAAACAAAACAAGAAACATATTATGCATAACAAGTTTTTCAATGTTTGTGTATCTCAGGTCTCACATATAGCAAGATAAGAACATTGATATAACAAAACCAGAAGCCAGAACAACAAAAATCCATAACCCAAAATTTGGTAAGTTCCAAAACTGCAATAGAAGATGTATAGATAATCAATATAGCCTTAGGAGACACATGGGTTTTTGGATTTAAGACACTTTTCCTCATAGTCACCTATACCAAGAAAACCTTCGCAGCCTTGCTCATTAATAATGCGTAGAACTATAATTTGTGAAGAGTGGGAATTACATAAAACCAAGATATATAGTAGAAGCCACTAAGAGAAAAGAGAGATTCAAGAAAATGATATAGTTTCTATACAGAGAGGTATTGAACAAATAAGGTTTTCATTAAAACCTCAACCATGAGCAAGCAATCAAGGTCAAGTTGATAAACTAGTAGAAATTGCTGAAATGGAATAAAGAAGCAAGCAATTACCTTATGGTCTGTGAATTGTAATTGCAGGGAAACAAAATGATTTTTTTTTTTTTTGCTGAAATGGGTTAAAGAAGCAAGCAAGCAAGGGTGTTGGAAGATGTGCATCTAATTCTTGGCTTTGGGGTACTGGTGGTAGCAGTATACCATAGGCTTTGATAACCATAACATCATCCACAACATTTCATAATTGGGCCATCAAAAATCCTTCAACTCATCTAAATTACCTTGAAACCAGTACTTAAACCAACTTAATAACATCCAAATTATCCAAACCAAAATACATTTAACGAAAATTGTAGTTTATCAAGAGATTGAAAAGAAGAGCCTCACTGAACATCTAGATTAAGCATGATACTGCTACCACCTGTACCCTAGTTTCGTGACCAATTTCATTGGTACTAATCAAATGAGGAAATAACAGCTAATCAACTACTCGAAACCAACCCAATAAATGAATTCAACAGCTGATCTCTAGACACCATTGAAAGTACCCACCAAAGAAAAAGAGCAAACTCAAGCAAATTTCCACTCTGAAACTACCAAATGCAGCTAAAAACCAAACCCAACTCAAAGATTGCAACTCAAATCTTCACATCCAACCAATGAAAGAAAAATGGCTTACCTTATCAACCTCCATTGAAGCCAAATTCGATCTGAGCACGGAATCGTAGCTGCTACTGCTTTGGCCGCTGGGCATTTGGGCGTCTATTTTGGCGTTTAGATCGGTTTAGGTTTTGGGTATTGGATAGTGGCAGTGTCGTAAATTGTGGTGAAACTTGATCATTTTGGTCATTTTCCATTAAAACTGGGAATCAAGCTTGCATCATTTAGCTTTTGGGTCTGGGCTCATGTCCTTATTTGTATAGATCTTTTAGTAAGTGGGTTTTCTGTGTTTACATATTTGGTCATGTGGTACTATGTAATTTTCTATTTGTTTAACTCAATCATAAACTAAACCATGAGAAAAGAATTTGAGATGTTGTTAGTTTCTTCCAATATTTCATATTATCCGATAAAAATCAATAGAAAAGGAGAGTAATTTTTGACAAAAGAAAAACAATACTGCAATTGTACATTATTGATCCATCTCTCTAAATGGCAAAAACAGAATTATTGTCCTAGTTGCTCATTGTCATGTTATATGTAATATGTATGTGAACTGAGTAATCATGCAAAGAAAGCCTCATATTCTCAAATGAAGCGTTATGATCAAAGCCACATAATGGAATAGTAGCTAGAATTGCGACCTTAAAAAGAATTTTTCACACATGACAATTCAATTAAAACCTACCATTCTAGAAAATTTATTTCCCTTCAAATTTCATGAATAATTTCCGCTCTCATCTAGTTGATTATCTTTAACATCTAGTTGATATGTTTTTTGTGAAGCAAATATGGTTGCCGTGTCCTTTGCAAATTTAGGCAAGTCATATTCGCAAAATTGTATTTGGTTTACCAATTATCGTTCTTCTATAATGCCTTTGGTTGCTTTTGATGCTATGATATACAAGATCACTAGAGAATCTTCTCTTTAATGTATTTTCTTTTCTTAAAAAAAAAAAATCATTTTTGCATCCTTCACTACTTGTAACTTGTAAGTGCATAATTTAAGAACCAAATAACCAACCACGTACACAAGGACAGGAGTAGATACAAGATTCTGAACATATACGTATGTTTCTCTGGCATATGCATGATTTCTGCTCCATATATTGGAGCTGAATCTTATCCTCTTCCTCATCACCACTTGTTAATATCTCTAGCTTATGGTGCGATACGGACATCCTTAGAACTTAGAAGGCAGTAGAGATGGTTTTATGAGGGACACTAAGTTGTATCGTCCCTGTCAAACTCTTCGTTTGCATCTCCAGAGTAAGCAGAAGAGATATAAAAGAGTGGCAGTTAAGTGTCCAAAACGAAATTTTGCCAAAAAAAAAAAGTGTCCAAAAAGAAAGAAGCCAGTTTTCAAATAAACTATGGGAAGTTGCCGATCGAACGTTTTGAAAGATGATGGAACTGTAAATGAGAGGATAAAGTATGATGAATCATGGAAGCCGGGGTTTTACCTGGTTGATTCTGGGATGGTGCCCAAAGAGTGAGACATAGGAGAGAGAAAGATAGAGCTTGCCAGAAGACAAGGACGACCCCTGCATTCTGCGACTGCTCATGTAGGTACGATAAACCCTAGCATAAACGGCTCATTGTGAACATCATTTGATTGAGTTGGTAATGTGTGTGTGTGTGTGTAACTGCAACTCTGCAAGCCTGCAACTACAAAGCTGAGAACTATCAAAGATATCAAGGTACTGTGTACGTACATGCAGAACTTTTGGCGAGGCTTATCGTTTAGGTTTCCCATGTTTTTAACACATATTGGTTTTGTAGGCCATCGGGTAGAACTCGGTCGCTGAACCTACATATCATCATTTGAAGCTTCATCACTCTTCTCCAGAAAAGCAGAAACAAACATAATCTCTAGCTCAGCCCGAGACAATGGTTTCTCTGCAGTATACATGTTCAATAGAGCAATGTTTACTAGCTCCTTTTTTTTTTTTTTCTCAACCCTATCATGACAAGACAATCCATTAAACCTGCATGTGTGTCTAGGTGGTAGGAGGAACCTCGCTATCCCCGTTCACCAGCGAAGACAAAAGTGGTTCCATAAGCACAGGAGGCACATCGACGTTACCGTCATTTGCCACATTCGGTAGGGGTCGATCTCTAACAGAACAATCTCACTTGGTTCATTAGTCGCATTGCATTTAATAATCCGAACAGAGTGAGTAACCTCATTACTAGTAGAGCCTTATGCTTTTGTCTTCGATCGAGATTTCTTACCTTTTTTTTTATTGCATCTATAAGTCGGTTGAGTGGTTCTATCCATACCTCTACAATTAGTATTTAGACCTCTCAACTTTTTTGAAAATTTTATAGTTCTATTTTACCCTTAAATCAAAAAATGTCAAACACCATCCAAGCATCCACACACCCCACTAAGCAGTACGAGCAACCTCCATAACTCGTTTCTAATCATTGAAACTGATCAAATATGCTTCAATTAATCATCCTTGAATCGACTAATTAAATGAACAGATCAATTAATATGAACGAACACATCTCCTTGAATGTTTTTGCTGCAAAGTACTGACTATGGTTTTATGATTTCTCCTGCAAATTCTCATCAACTGTAACCAAAGAATAATAAAACAAAGAAACAATAGTGAAAAGGAAGACTCCAGTAAAACAATTAATAAAAAGTTTCAATATATTAGAATAGGATGAAAAGGATCGGAAGACTAGTCTTCAATTCTTGAGTTCTCCCAAATGATAAAGCTTGTGGGTTTTCATATATGGGGTTTCATCTCCAAATTTCAATTAATTCTAGATATGTACTTACTTTCCTAACTTCTTCAAGGTCCAACATTATATTTGTGAATTGAGTGGTGTTGAGGTAAGAAGAAGCTAGATGAGCTAAAAAGATATATAAGGGTAAATTAGAAAATTTACTGACAATTTTTTTAGAGGAGGTCCAAATAATAATTGTTTTTTGTTTTTTCCTATTTTAGTAACATATCTACATTTCGATGTTTATAAAAATGAAAAATCCATTAACTACTAAGACACACTGTGAGTAGTTAAGAAAAAATCTAAATGCGCGCATGGTATGGAAAGTTAACAATTACTAGAGGCTAGCTGATTAAATGGATATCTGGCACGCTAATTAAAGCGAGAAAAAAAAAATCATGATTAGAGAGGCATTCACAATATTAGGTAATAAATCAGATTACAATATGCAATCCGATTAAAATTTAGATACATATTCATTTCACCTACTGCTAATCCTTGCATATATATAAACAAGGGTTTGAGTTTGCTTTCTGTATTAATCTCATCAACAATTCTTATAGCCGCATACAAATTTTCAAGCATGAGTAATGTACTTGTGAGCTGTTTGTTATTTTGCATTCTTGCTTCAACAGAATTTAGAATTGGTTATGGCCAAACGACTTATAATGTACTCGACCATGGTGCAGTTGGAGATGGCCAAAGAGATGATTCTGAAGTAATTCTCTATTTTCGTTTTTCTTTTTTCTTTTTCTATTTACCCTTTGTGATAGTCCTATTGATTTTACATGAAACTAATTTGTTAAATTATTGTTAATTCGCATGAAACTAAGGCTTTCTTGAAAGCATGGAACGCCGCATGTCTAGATAAAGGGACACCAAGACTTGTAATACCAGGGGAGAAGACATTTTTACTTCAACCTACCAAATTCTCAGGTCCTTGCCAGTCCAGCTCCATTCAGGTTGAGGTAAGAAACCAAGTAGCGGATGAAACTGGAGAAGTGTTTTCTTGTTGATAGACCGAGCAATATAATTGAAATGATTAAATGGTTAATTAAATGCTAGAGTTATCATCATCATCATCATCATCATCATCATCATCATCCAATTATATAGATTTAGCGAGCAGTACAAAAACGAAACACCTTTATGGGGTCGACAGAAAAAATCGTTTCTCAGAGTACCCTGAGATTCCTATTCTATAACAAGAACAAGAACCCAATATACCCTCAGTATACCCACCTTTTAAAAAATTCACGCATCATTATTTCAAACAAACACTTAGGAACTCCAAAGCAGAGTAAAAAACTCTCAAAGCTACTGGTCTTTGAGATCAAGATCAAAATTAAAAAAACATTTGGAGTAGAGGATGATGTATCACCATCCACTCCGTCTTCATTCATCAGAGCCGCCTCAATTGAGAAGTTCCAATCAACCTCAGCCCAGGAAGAGACTCTTGCAGCCCAATATCCAGCCCATAAGGAACCCAACATCCAAACTCGAGCCCAACAGCCCCAACCATGAGCAAAATTCCATCTCAGGCCCAACAACTCTGGAATCCAAATTGTTGTACTATAATTCATAACCCAGATTAAGGCCCAAAGAGCCCAATGTATGGAAGTTGCTATGGGCACCCCAACACCACCGCCAAACAGTTTCCAGCACCAGCATTGTGAACCCACGTTGCCGTTACAAGGCCTCCGCCACTAAGAGCTCTCACCGCCACCGAGAAGGCTCCACCACTGTGTCCCCATACGACACCGTCCCAACTGCTATCAAAAGCAAATCGGATCAAATCTCCACGAGCAGCCGCACCCACGTCAGCCACATGAAAAGACCACATCGGAGTCAACCCCCAATCTCCGCCGTCCTTGGTTGGCCCCCCTCGAGAGCTAGCAAAATCTTCCGGCCAAACCCCAACGAGCACCGATGAATCTTCCATTAAGCTTCGCCCCAAAGTCGAACCCAGCCATCGCGGACGCTCTTCGGAAAGCCCGAAGACCAAACCATCCACCCTAACACCATCCTCCAGTCGAAGCTCCGAAAAGCAAGCCAAATCAGCGACAGAGGAAGAAAGAAAAGCCCCAGACCAAGGCAGCTCTCCATATATATGATAAATCGAACACAACAAGCAAGACGACACAATTAGCCACAAGGCTAGTGTTGACCCTGGCGGCCATCAAGGTTTGGAACAAAACTTTGTCGAAGGTAGAAAACCGCCGAGTAAACCCTAGCAGAGCGCTAGGTCAGGATAAATTTAATGCTAGAGTTACTTAAACTCAAAAGATGAAACTTAAATTTTATTATGATGGCCATGATGGAAGGATGTTAGATTTGGAAACAAAGTAGATTTAACGGTTGATATAACTTGTAGATGTGATAATTTAAGAACCTGATAGAAATTTTCAATATTAATAAGACCTTTATTTTATTTTTTGTCGCTTATCAAATGTATTAATACATTATAAAACTTCCACATTGTAGATTTCGGGAAAAATTGTGGCACCCAGTTCAGAGGCCTGGAAAGAGTGTGCAAACCCTTGGCTAGCCTTCTTCCAGGTGACCAACCTCATCGTCAGTGGATCAGGAGAAATCAATGGCCAAGGTTCCTCTTGGTGGGCTAAATATGACCAGCTTAACTATGTAAGAATTGTAAATTAATTTGTTCACATTCACATTCACATCTGATAATTAACCACAATGTAGAACGTATAACCTTCTACATTTTGGTCAATTAATATTTCAGGTTTCTAGCTACGTACTTATATATAGCTCTAACATGAGAATGCTCACCATTTCTAGGTGAATAAGGTGCAATGCGAACGACCAAAGGTACCAGATTGTGAAAATCATTCATTGGTGTTCTATATATAGTTAAGCAAAGTTAACTTGGTAATCTGAAAAATTCATCATACATTGCTTGTAATCATGGAAAGTTATTGCAGGCATTAGGTTTCCACCGATGCGATAATCTTCAATTAAGTGGACTTACTCATGTTGACAGTCCAAAAACACATATTTCCATAAAATCTTGCAACAATGCAACTGTCTCTTATCTTACTATTAGGGCACCTGAAGATAGTCCGAACACAGATGGAATGGACATATCTATGTCAAGCCATGTCAATATTCATGATTGCAATATTGGAACCGGTAATTTAGTTTCTTAGTCTCACTTGGTTTTCCACATTATAATCAACTAGACAATTCCATTATCAAGTAATGAAGTACATAATCATCTTCTTGTTTGATTTTTTACTACGCCAGGTGATGATTGTATCGCCATTAACAATGCGTCATTCTATATCAATATCAACAACATCCAATGCGGACCAGGTCATGGAATTAGGTAAGTATATCATCATGTATTAACCAAAGTATATATATGCATGAGTGCATGATCCCTGCTATAATTACATTTATACAGCATTGGAAGCTTAGGCCAAAATGGAGCTTATGAAACAGTAGAAGAGATACATGTACAAAATTGCAGTTTCACTAGTACAATGTATGGAGCCAGAATCAAGACATATCAGGTAATTAACTTGTAAGGTGTTAATTTTATTTTATTTAAGAAACGTGAAAATTGTTGATGAAGTATATATGAGTATTCTTGAGCAAGATTATCTAAAAGTACCCTCTTTCTTTTTCAGGGTGGTTCCGGATATGCTAGAAAGATATCGTATGAACAAATCGCCCTTAGAACTACTAGGAACCCCATTATTATTGACCAATTCTACTGTAATGGTCAGCATGACTGCCAAACTTCGGTGAGTTATTTGCAAGCATGGTCATGAGATTTTTCGGCATGAGACGATAAAACATATACTCTACTTAGATATGACTAATGATTTCACGCAAACATAATTTTATTTTACTTTTCATTCACCTTACCTACTCGAATAACCTGAGATGAAAGGAAATAAGCTTTTCTTACATGATACAGACTTCGGCCGTACGGGTGAGTGAAGTGACATACAATGGGTTTCATGGAACTTCTGAGAACGAGCAAGCAATTGCATTTAATTGCAGCCAAAGTATAAGTTGTGCCAACATTGTGATGAATCAAGTGAGTATCACTTCACCAGTTCCCAGTGAGCAGGTTAGGGCTTCTTGCAGCAATGTAAATGGGACTTCTCATGCAACTGTACCACAAGTCCCTTGCCTAAAAAATATTTAATTCTCCCTTTTTTAGAGCAGTTTTTATTTGCATATGTTTTATGTTGTTTCTTTACAGCTAGTTAATTCAATGACATCCAACTGATTGCACATAGTCGTTCATGTAATAATGTTCAATGTCATCAAAGTTAAATAATAGTGCAGTTCTTCCGGAAATTTTATTTCAATTTCTACCATGCATAATCCATAAATATATATATATATATATATATATATTTGTGTTCTTCTAATTAACGAGTCATCTCGGCCATTTGCTCAGTAAATTTCAGTTGATTTGTCATATATTATAATCTACTAGATAATAGGTATGTGTGTGTCTATATATATATATCATATATATATATATATATATATATAAACACACCAAATGTAAAGAAAATACTGAGAGACAAATATTACACAATAACTCGTCCTATGAAGGACCCGTCAAAAATGAGCTATACTGCTAAGAGCCATAGAAACTAGAATCCGACGTAAAGATGCTTTTGATAGCAACCGAAACTAAGTAACCAAGAAATCATGACACTATCAGGAAATGAACTAAACCAGGCTAAATTCTCAACCCAATTTATTCTTAACACCTCTGGGACCTCCCTACGCAGAAGGTGCGCTACCCCAGAAGCACCGTAAATACTTGAGTTTTAGATTTTCAATAATATTTTATATAATGTTAACTATTGATACAAGCAATTGACACCAATATAGTCGCTGTACAGTGCTGTTGGTATTTGACACCAAAATATAGTAGTGACAAAAAGCCACTAAATTTTTATCGGTACTATAAGTTATCATTCAAGTAGTGATGCAATCAACCCTTCCTAATACATTTATGCAAAACGAGTAATATATGAGCTGTACCCCTCATAATACATTTATACAATTTGGATTACATAGATAGTGTGGTTAGTGAATTCATTTTTTCTTTTGAAAGAAAATGAGGTTTTTGTTCGAGTCTTTTTTTTTTAAAAAAAAAAAAAACTGAAATTGTAGTTGAGACAGCTGTATCTTTTGAAGTTTTTCCAACTATGGAGATTTTAAAAGAATTAATTTTCCTCAAATATTTCATATTTCATACAAATTTTTCATATTTCATACAAATTTTTACCGACGTAGACGTTTTATTGAAAAGTTTAACCCGTTTTCTTCACAATGTAATAGCAAAACTGCCTTAAAGGAAGATTGCAATAGTGCATCATTGATCCATCTTTTAAATGGCAAAAGGCCTATTTATTAGTGTGGTTGCTCACTTGCTCATAGCCATGTAAATTCTATGCTCACAGTCATCATACAGAAATTCTCACAGAAGCAGCATGCATCCACAGAATTTCCACATACTGAACTGAAATTCATGTTAAACGAATTGGATTCAGGGGAAAGTGGTCAATGGTTTCTCAAACCGGTGTCAAATAGAGAATTTATCGCAAAAGAACACAGCAAAAACTGATTGTTGCATCTTTACTAGTCGGAAGTGAACAATTGAATAAACAAGTAGACAGATACACAAGGATAAAAAGCAACATTGAATTAACAAAACAATTCTAATTAGAAAACTAACTAATGATATAAACTCATATATTTATCCCTGTCATGATTCCTGCTCCTCTGTATGTTCCCTGTGTAATGAGGGAGCAGCTAAATAGTGTAGTAATGCCAAACATTCGAGATGTACTACTTTACTCTATCTTGTCCTCTTCCTCATCACCATTTGTTACTCCATTGCTGCTTTGCACCGCTCTAGCTTCTGTTGCTCTATGGACATCCTTAGAAGGCAGTAGAGATGGTTTTATGAGGGTCAAAGTAGTTTCATCCCTGTCAAACTCTTCACTTGCATCTCCAGAGTAAGCATATCTGTGGAAATACAGAATACAAAGAAAAGTGGCAATTAAATAAGGTCCAAAAGAATGAACCTAGTTTTCAAATATGTTAATGCCGATGAAATGTTTCAAAGAATGATCAGACTACTGTAAAAGAGAGGATGAAATTTATTAATCATTGAAGCCAGGGGTTTACCTTGTTGAGTTCTGGGATGGTGCCCAAAGAGCACAGATGACACATAGGAGAGAGAAGGATAAAACTTGCCAGAAGGCAGGGATGATCCATGCATTTTGCCACTGCTCATTGTAAACATCATTTGATTTGTGATATAGCTGCAAGGAGAAAGTCGAGAACTGTCAAAGCTGTAACAGTTAATCTTTTTGGTCCTGAACATTTAATCTACTCAAATCTGAAAAATTTAATCTACTTAAATCTGAGTCATCCTTCTAACTTCTATTTAGAAGAAACTGTACCATCTGATTATAAATGCATGAGACAGACCATTTCATGCACTAATTAACAAAGAAATGACTAGCGATGAGATTTTGACACCGGTATTATATGTAGAAGCGTCTTCCACAAAATCTAGAATCACCTTATCACTTTTAGTCATTAACATAGTTTCAGAAGTTATTCTGGGCATGCTAATACACAACCAAATCCCAATTACTTTCATCTTCTTAAGTATGTTAAATTTCTAGCTTACCTCATAGCATATCCAGCCCACAGATACAACAACAGTTACTGCCAAAGCGTTGGTGAACTTCCTGTATATATCTACTTTAACCATCATTCGCCTAGCCTGTCATGTCACAAAGCAAGTAAAAGGTATCAGCTAGAGACTTGTTATAAGCAAAAACTCCCCAGATAAGTGAGGCAGCACACCCATCCCAAAAAGCAAATAAGCCACAGGCATGAAACTCACATCGATCAATATGCACCTACTAATACAAACATAGTAATTTAAGCTTATGATCCTCAAATGCAAAGCAAGTACCTGAAGCTTATTTAAAGTTGCAGAGAGAGAAGTAAAAATCCAAAGAATGAAGAAAGCATCCAATATTGCCACAGGAAGAACCAAGAACAACCTTGCCTTTCCAGAAAGATCACTAACTGCACCAACGTTTTCAACCATCTCAAGAACCTCAGTTGCCAAGAAGAATGTTAATCCAAGAAACACCACTTTTGATGTAAGCCCACCTAGGGATGGCCTTACAACCCCATAGCCCATGGAGACCATGAGAAGTATTAAACGCGCTACTGTTCGTTTAACTGCACCAAATGAAACTGCCCATACAGTGATCCCAGTTGGCCTGACCCCAGTCTCATTGAATTCAGCATACTCAAAATACCATAAAGCCATCTCAAGCATACCTAGTGTTATGACTAGTGTGATGCAATTCTGCAATGGAAGAACTTCTCTCCAAAACCTTGCATACTGTGAGAACCAAAAGATCCCAAGTATGAAAAAAGCAAGAGACATAAACCCGTAAAAAAGCATAAACGGTGCCATTCTACCAGGCAAATACCCGGTAGGGTTTTTCCATATAGTATTCCCCTCAACCACCGAATCCTTCAACTTCAAATCACAATGTATGAAATACAAATTATACATCCCAGTCTTATGAATCGGTATGAACTTGGATGGCAATGCGACAACTTCCTCATCTACTTCAAACGAAACACCAAAAACTTGAGGCCAACCTGGGTTCTTGGTGGACGGGCGGTGAATGATATCGCCTTGCTTACACACACCGAGCTTCGCAAGATCCCCAGTGCAACATACTGCTCTTTGACCTCCATATGCTGAACCCCCAATGTTCTCTCTATCTTCCACCTCAAAAACAATGGCATGGACAGGCCCAGAGCTGAAATTAGCCGATTCTTTGCTTCTCCGAAACGTAACCTTCTCAAAGCTGGTCCCAAATCACAATACAAAATCAGATAAATGAAACAAACATGGATCAAGTTATTGGGACAATCACATTTAAGTTCCTCTCAAGGCTTATGACTTTACTAACGAATAAGCTTATTGCCCTTGGTTTCTTCACAATTCACAAACAGGGTGGGTTTAAGTTACCAACCCAATAATTGGAGCAATCACATTCAAGTGCCCATAAAGCTTTTGACTTTACGAAGCAACAACCTCATTATATCCAAAATTTTCACAATTGGGCAACAGATCTTAGCCAACTACAAGACAAACCCACAAAAATTACCATAAAAAAGCAGAGAGATTTAAGTTGGGGGGGGGAAATGCCTGGGATTACCGTATGTAAGAGTTGTCCTTGGCGGAGTCGTCGGCAGGGGCAGAAGAGTAAATTCCCTCGCTGCCGCCGTGGACGACAAAGGCGTTGCCTTTGGCGACGAATCTGTCTCCGGCGTAGTGGTGGACGGAGGCTTCCACACTCAGAAGGCAGAGCACAAGAAGAAGAAGAGCAGAGTACCACATTTCAGCCCAAATCTAAAGACAGGAACACCAGAAGCTTCTGGTCTCTCTCACTTCACTCACTCAATCTGTAAATCTGATCTGTTTGTTGTGTTCAGACGGTCTTGTCCGTAATAAGGCTGTCTCAAATCTGTCTACTTGGGAGTTGGGACTGGTTCAGGACTATTGTGTGAGACATTTGTAGGGACTAGTTTGTGTGTGAGTGAAGTTGAAGCCGTTAAATGCTTTTATTTATTGGTTTGTGTGTTGCACGACTGGTTCATGTGTGGAACAAGGAGGGTATCACTGTCTCCTGCACTGCATGCTATAACTTTTGTTTGCTTGCTCACAGTTACGCCTGGCCGGTAAAGGCTTCAATGCGGTGCCGGTGATATATTGAGTAGTTACCGTTTTTTTTCGGTTGACCTATATATCAAACCGCAACCGCAATACAAAAGAGCTGAACCGATTATTTCGGTTACACCATTTTTCGATGCGGTGAGGTGCGGTTTCGGTTTGGAGCGATTTATTAACTTCAACTAAAAAGAGACGGCCAAAATCAGGCTTATTTTTAACAATTTCAATAAGACATAAATAAATTTTAAATGCATTTAGAGTCCACACAAGTCGGCAAATGTCACCAAAATATCAAGCAACTTGCAGAAAGACCATAACAACTTATCACACACACACACACACATATATATATACATATATATCAATTATTTCCATCAATGGAGAAATAATAAATGAATAAATAAATACAATGTAATTAAAATAAATTCAGTGTGGGTCGATTTAAATCGGGCGGTTTATGATCCGAAACCGCAACCAAACCGCTTTAATACGGTTCGGTGCGGTGTGATCATAAAACGAAACTGTTTTAGTTTGGTGCGGTTCAGGTCGGTAACCGCATTTTCGGTACAAAATGTCCACCCCTACTATAGCCTGGACAGTGACATTTCAACAACTGCGCTATTCACTACTTTAAAATCAAGACCCACCCTTAATTATGTAGCAAATACAGTTCTTTAGTTACAAGGGTCAGTAGTATTTGCATCTTGGATATGAAGTGAGTTTCTCATGCAACTACTTTATCATTATTGTCTTGCCTTTGCTGTGTGGAAATACCACTAGTGTAGGTATCCCTTGATCAATTGTTGTTCATTATTGCTCAGAAAAGCCATTTCCAACTTTGTAGTCTGACATCCTTGAGGTTCTAAAGCAAAGAAACAGTTGAATACTTCAATTCATTCAGACAAATAGTACACAGAACTTGAACAATTGTTCATGAAAGTTCTAATTTTCAAGATTTAAAGATCTACCATCTAACAACACTAGACAGCCATATGGAGACGATGAGAGCAAAACAACCGCTATAATATTTGCGGATGGAAGTGAATAAACTCCATGAACTTGGGAAATTCATTTAGTCCATGTCAAGAAACTCCATTCTTTTTCTCATGGTGCCTTTAAGATCAGAAGCTTCTCTTTCTGCTTTCTGTGCCTGCCCAAATTCACAATAATATTCATCAGTATAGGATTCCCATAAACTCATCCGTGTATATCAAACAAAGCAGAGCCAAATATCATTAAAAAACATTCACAGGGAACAAAACTGACAAGCATTCAAATTATACAAAGTTGTGAGTGCAGTTGAACATATGAATACTGTGCACTACCGCCAGGAAAGCCATAAATAAATCCCCATGCTGAAACCAATATCACCAAAACTTCAACAACAAGAGAATAAGGGGGTCACTAGGTTTTCATGCTACAACCAATCATAAGGGCTACATCTGTCTGGCCGGCATCCCAGATATTTCACAGTATGAAAACACCAGAATTTACTCAAATTCACATATAATCCCATTTTGGCATTTTACTTAACTGGATTCCAAGCGCACAAGAATATGAAAAATAAGGAAATAACCTATGCAGGCCCTGTGGAAAGAAATAATTGCAAATAGTAACAGAAACTCTTTAGCAGAAAACAGTAAATGTGCATGATTTCTCTGATGCATAGATGCACAATAATCATCCTGTAAATTAGAAGCAAACTTACTAAGATGTAATGGTTATGTGCTTCAAAGCTACACCACTTATCTACTAATTTCATTTGTTAATTTTATTCTCATAATCTTTGAAACCAAGCTTTTCAAAATCAAGAAGCCTTCAAGCTTTACAGCATGCCTTAAAACAAGATTCACAAACTACAACTCAGCAACTTGGCCAAATAAAACTCCAGAAATAGTTTTATGTTGTGAAAGAAAAAGGAAGAAGGCAAGGAAGTTCATCTCAACAAGTAACACATACCCTTTTAATTTCTGCAGGTGAAACACGAGTCATATGCGGTGGAAGTTCCTCCCTCTCCGAGTCCTACAACATCAAAATGAAAATCATAAACGCATACAAGGGTGCATATTTTTGAGTAACTTTTCACATGCCAAACCAACTAATGAGCTATCGTACCAGCTCGCCAATTAAAACAACATTCTCCCCACGAATTACGTAAAGACCCAAAGGGAGGTCACAATAAAGTTCGCCAACAATGACCCTCTCACACGCACCCTCAAGAACAGCGTTGGCTGCAAAAGAAAAACAATAATCATTTCCCCATTCTGGTATACATATAGTACATTCCACAACAACAGAGGACATAACTTACCAAATTGATCAAAGGAACGAAGTATTCCTAAAAGCTTCCGACCATCTCGGAGCAGCACAAGAAGTTTCTCTGCAGCATGAACAATAACACGAGACCACGCAAACTTTTCTGTAAGAAAGCAGTTGCTTGGCCCACAACCCACAATTCAAAGGTCAACCTAAACAGATCATACAACATTCCTATACTCCAGAATTCCATTAAGCAAACAACTATTTTACAGCATGCACCAACCTCACCCTATAACACATACCAGATTTGCACACACTTTTAAAGTCTTCATAACTCAGAGCAAAAAAACAGTTTCATTCATGTATAAATCAGTCTAAACTTAACAAAAAAAAAAACTACAAAATATTCAAATGCCAGCCTATAAGCAACATATTCTACATTCAGAACATAAATCCCCGTAATACAATCGAATCAAGATACAGTCTTGAAAGACTATTACAAATTTCTGCAGCTAACCCCAGAAAAACTAGAATTAGGGTGAGAGAGCATACTATCAAGATAGCTGGCAAGAGAAGTAGAGAGGTAAACATCTTCTGGGCCGGCCCAAGACATTGATGCTTCTTCTTCTTCTTCTTCTTATCTCAAAAGACTTAAAATTTTCCGGTTTCTCAAAATTCACCGAAAAATTAACCAAAACAACCGATAGTTGCATTGGCTTACAATGAAACCAAGTACCCTCAAATACACTCCAAGAGTATACAAAGACTCTAACTTTCACGAACTAATCAATAAAAACCCAACCTTTTCAGATCCAAAAACCCAAGAATCTAATGAAGAAACAAAGAATTGGGTGCTTCTCTTCCGGATTGATGGGACCAGATGGAGTTCTGATATTAAGACTCAGATCCAATCGCTCCGGAAGAAATGTTAGAGGCGAAGAGTGATGTAATCAATTTGGCAAAGGATAACAGTTGTAGGGTTTGGAGAGTGACATGGTGGAATGGAAGTTCAGCCAGATGTAGAAGAGTTGGAGAAGAAGAAGACCCAGTGTGTTGGTTTGTACTTGGTCTTGTTTTATGATTGGGACCGGCAGATATTATTTCATTCGTAACTGTCAGCGCTCACCAGTAAATCATTTTCTTTTTCTTTAATTCCTTCCTTCAATGGAATGTGACCAGTAAATGTTTTTTGAAAAGGAACAGTAAATGTTAAATTATACAACTTTTGAGGCTCGAATTGTGGCTAATGATAATTGCATGGACAATCCTAAGATAGGGATATGGTTGTGTCCTCAAAACTAATAAAAGATTATACCATTGGATTGTGATTGAAGAGCAAAATTTTGACCATGTTAGGCCGCGAGAAACCATGAGTTTCTGATACTCAATTTGTGATCATCATTGAGTGCATGGTTCAATGAAGAATAAAGGTAAGATAGCATGGTCAGAGAGGATCAAGCTGGACAACTTTTGAAGCTCAATTCGCTGTTGATGGTAATTGCATGGACAATCCTATGATAGAGATATGGTTGTTTTGTCAAAACGAATAAAACATTACTATTGAATTGTGATTGAAGAGCGTAGTTTTGACTATGTTCAATTGCGAGAAATTGCTAGCTTCTAATACTCAATTTGTAGTATATCACTGATTGCATGGTCTATTAAAGGATAAAGGTTTGATTGCACCGTCAAAAGATAAACAATATAACCTAGTAAGTTCTGGATCACGAGGAGTGGTAGCGAATGTTAACCATCGAGGTATGACTACGTTGGGTGTAGATGGGTGGAACTATGGAAAAGCATTGTTCTTTTTCTTTGTTTGTATGTGGAAGAGTACTCGGAGCAAAGATTGAAAAACAAGTATATGTCAGTGTGGGGAGATTTCCAATGAGGACACTAAAATGAGGACTTGATGAGAACTTTCTAATTAACGGTTTGGGAAACCCATTTTTCGATTACATTACCTCAGGTCAACCGTTAGATGTTTATGTAGGCATGAGTGTGATGACTTGGATTTTCATTATGTAATTTTGGTAATTAATAATGGACTAGTTGTACGAATAATTGTTATTATGCTTTATTCGTAGATTTTGTATGGAGTGGAATGATTTTCGTACGTATAAATAATTGAATTTCACAGTTTAGGGGTCGTGTGAAGTTTGACTTTTTATATGTTGGGATTCTCGGAAAATTTCCTTCACGAAAGTTGTAGAGCGCGTCGATACGAGTTCGTGGACATGCGGAACGCGTAAATCGGAGTTCGTATGAGGAAGTTATGGCTGTTGGAAAAAGTTTCCGTTTTAGTATATAAAGGAAAAATCAGAAAATATATTTATTTCCTCATTTTCCTTTTTCGGAAGCCGCATACCCTCTCTCTCTTCTCTCTCGTCCGCTCCCTCAGTATCGAAGTTTTCCGCCTGACCCAACCCGAACCCGGCCGATCCGACCCGACTTTTCCGGCCAACTGCAGCGGTCTCCGGCCGTGAAACTTGGCCAGCAGAGTCGCCTCCTCCGTCTGGTCGTCCCTCTGGTGTTCTCTTACGGCGATTCTCCGTCTCGGTGGCAGTTCAAGGCGGTGCAGATTGGAGAAATCGGACCCGACCGGAAAACACAGTTCCGACGTCGGCACGGCTTCGATTTTTCTTGGTTGGACTCAGAACAAGCTCCCTGGTCGATCCTTGGTGGTTGTTTCGACCGGTTTACGTGAAACTTCGATCAACTCAGTTGGAATTACTGTTCACGGCTTGTGAGGTAGTTTTCGATCCCTTATGCTTGTTTTCTGACTTCGATCCAGTTATGAAAGTTCACAAGCATGCTTAGATGAAGCTTTTTGATGTTGGGAGTTTTGTGAAATAATGAGTTTTTGGCCGGCGGCGGTGCACCACCGTCTGTGGTGGCGTTCCGGCGGTGTTCCGGCCATGTAAGGGACTGTTTCTGGTATTATATGTCTTCTACTCGTCGATACGAGCGTTTCGATATATAATATGCAAATTTTGGAGTTCGAATGGATTTGTTATGATTTTTGCCGTTTCATATCGGTGAATTTATTCGATCCGTGAAGCTAGGAGCGTCCGATCGACTTGTGGTTTGGTCACATCGATCGTGGACGTATTCCGAAGGCTTTGGGAGGTCTCGGATGTGGTTTTGCCTCGATTGGCGCCACTTTGGGGATTTTAGTTCAAAAACAGGGGTTTCGAACTTAAATCAAATGTGAATCATTACTAAGTTGGAACCATATGTGATTAGGTACTTGACGAAGTATTCAGACGAGTGGTTGGTGATAGTTTTGGTTCGGTTCTGTATTGAAGACGCAGCAGGAGTTCGGTGAGTAAATCTCACAAGGACCTTTATGAACATAAGTACCATTATTGTTTTGGCGTTAATTATTTAACTGCAAACTATAGTTGGTATTAGTAGGCATTCTTGAGCGAATGACTACATATATATTTAGATGAAATATATATATCCTTGTGAATGATTGTGATGAGTAATAATATGCATGATGGTGTTCATATTATTGTTGAATGCGACTTTTCAGGAAACGATATTATAGAAAAAGATGTTTTCTATTGTTTGAAAAGTATTGAGTTTGATGCTACATTTTGAGTCAAGCGTGACTCATTTTAGATGTATTGGTCTTCGTACCATGCGTCACAGATGGTGAGCAGAGATAACCTTGATAGTTGTAACGTTTTTAGGTCAGATGCGACTTACTTAACGTTGACCTTAAGGCCAGATAGGGTCTAAGAAGATCTTACGTCACAGATGGTGATAGATCACAGATAGTGACAGGTTGCAGACGGTAACCTTGATGTTTGATTTCGTGACCAGATGAGGTCTGAAGATCATGCGTCATAGATGGTGAGCAGAGATAACCTTGATAGTTGTAACGTTTTTAGGTCAGATGCGACTTACTTAACGTTGACCTTAAGGCCAGATAGGGTCTAAGAAGATCTTACGTCACAGATGGTGATAGATCACAGATAGTGATAGGTTGCAGAAGGTAACCTTGATGTTTGATTTCGTGACCAGATGAGGTCTGAAGATCATGCGTCACAAATGGTGAGCAGAGATAACCTTGATAGTTGTAACGTTTTTAGGTCAGATGCGACTTACTTAACGTTGACCTTAAGGCCAGATAGGGTCTAAGAAGATCTTATGTCACAGATGGTGATAAATCATAGATAGTAACAGGTTGCAGACGGTAACCTTGATGTTTGACATCATGACTAGATGGGGTCTGAAGATCATGAGTCACAGATGGTGATAAATGGTTGAGCTGAGACCAGATGGGGTCTAAAGATTATAGGTCACAGATGGTGACAGGTTGCAGATGGCGACTTTGATGTTGATTTCCTGACTAGACGGAGTCTGAAATCATATGTCACAGATGGTGACAGATCACAGATGGTGATAGACCACAGATGGTGATCAAGGCAGGAAATAGGTAATCACGTCCTGGTTAGGACGAGTGATTACAATTTCAATAGAGTTCTAGTTTATCTGCCATGATAGCTTATGGGAGTAACAGTCGAGGTTGCTTGAGACTCATAGGTATGCAGCTTGAAGGAGAGTTTCAATGGCATTCTTCTTTAATTGTCTAGATGAGACTTGAATTGCTACTTGATGGTTAAGTTAGCAAATATGGCATGGTCATAGTGGTGACTCATGTTGTCCTTTCTGTGGAAAGGATATTGAATGTTAGAAGGATTCATGGCTGCATGTTTCCTTAAGTAGATTGATGTGAGTTGTTGATTGATGTTCATGAGTTACTCATACGAGCTTGAAGAAGCTTACCGGGTTTGTTGTTTGGCAACCCCGGTGCACCATTGTGAATGGTGTAGGGGCTAATCCTGCAGGTCAGGAAAATCGTGGCTGAAGCTGAAGGAGCTTGTTGGCAGCAGAACGGGTAGGAAGCAATTTTTGTTGGCTTTGCCAATATATGACTTCCGCTATGCAGTTAGCTCTGAGGAGCATTTACGTTTTATTGTGATGACAATTAAATTCGTAAATTTGTATAATATATAACTCTGTGGAGCGAGTGTATGTTATCTTGGATGATTCAGTGTATCAGTAAGTACTTGTTTAAAGGGAAAGATGTTCCAGGTATTTGTATTGATGACTGAATATTCACGCATGTATAATTATGGGATTATATATATCGATTTTTATTGTTGTAAAAATCAGGGGCGTGACAATGAGTAGATCACTTCTGAAATTTTTTTTCCAAATTGCTAATCGTTAAGGTACCGAACTAGATCAAATCAATGGAAGAACCAAATCTGTTAAACCTGAACCGGATTTTCAATTTGGTTGAAAAATTACATAAATGATTTGCACATGACTATCTAAATATCTAACGGTTGATTTGCATAAATGTAATCGAAAAGTGGGTCTCACATGAAAGTCCTTATGAAGTCCTTATTTTAGTGGCTCCCATTAGATGCTCTCCTTGTCAGTGCGTGCTATAAACTTGTTTGTATGCGATTTACATATAGTTCCTAAACACTTGAACATGTATTATTGAGAGCCCGTGTGAGTTTAGATATTATATTTTACTTTTTGTGTGTCTAATTGATTATGATGGATTGATTGGACCTATGGCTAAGCTCACACACTAAAGCATTTTACATGTACATCTTAATTGAGAAATTCTCCGAGTGGAGTGAGGTACAGTAATTGTCTTCATTGGATTTCTCAGATGGACTTTCGCTCTTCACACATTTATAGAGAGGGTAATCAAGTTGCTAATGCTTTAGCTAATTTTGGTGATTCTTTGTCTGATATGATTTGGTGTGATTCAATTCCACAATTTGCAATTTCTTTTTGTGCTCGAGACCGTTTAGGTCTTCCTAATTTTCGTTTTAGATAGTTTGTAGTTCATTACTTGTTCTTGAAGAGGCATGTCTCTTCAATCTTTTGAGAGGTAAGGTTGTTGTCTTCCCCTTGCCCGTCTTGATGTACTTGTTTTTCTTTTTCTCTCAATAAATTTCCCTCGTTCTGCAGAGGTTTGCCAAAAACCAAAAAGAGAGAGAGAAATTCTCCGAGAGTTTTTGTTGAAAAGACGCACCACATACTTCTTGATGTGTCCTGAGCATTGAATTGGACTATGGTGAAAACCCAAGCACTCATCACTCTTTTTAGCATCACATCCTTCACTTTAGCTACTTGCATTTATTTGTTTTAGTTTGTTGCACTTTATTTGTTTGTTTTCGACAGCTTTCTCAACTCAAGATCACAAAATTGAAGAACCATAGCTCACATGTACATAGCCATAAACAACGCCGTAGCTTTTTTTTGATAAATGGGGTTTGGAACCCAGTCAAGCTGGGAGGCTCATTCCCACGCCTATATTATTATTCATAAAGTTTTGCCGCATCGAGGGGGGGACGTAATACCTGTACCCCGAGTGTGCATAGTTGCGTTACATAAATCCTAATAGAGGACATCCTGTAAGAAGTCAGGTGCCTCAACTAAAGAAAGATCCACAACACGATCTAAACTAGCAAAATGAGCTAACCTATGAGCAACACTATTTGCTTCACGATAAATGTGAATTCTGAAACAATCAAAACATTGCAAGTAACAGCGTCGTAGCTTAGGCCCTAGGAGAAGTTATTGTGAGCCTACTGTTCTTACATAGGCATAAGGTGACCTAGGCCGTGCTTGTCCTGGGGTTGGTCCTTAGTTCCTTTCCTATTCTCTTGACACGATTCAGATATTTGCAAGTATATGATTCAAGTTAATGCCGCGCTTACTAAAGCGAAACTATACAGTTGAAGGATTTTTTTTGTTTCTACAAGTGGTATTTAGCAAACTGGGGTTAATTCCTATTTTCCGTGAAGACGTTACAACTGTTTCATCCATATCAGCTATTATCCCATTGAAACTGAAACATGAGACTGTATAACAGAATACAACTCTCCCCCAACATGCACGTTTAGAAATTAACAATTTCCTTCATCGATCATGCAAGTCAATCTAGTATTTATTCACCTCAAAATATATTACAAAGTGAGCAATTCAGTCAAAAAAGAAAAGATAGATAGAGAGAAGACACAGAAAACTGTGTATAAAATAAGATGAAAAATGTAGATATTGTCTAGCTCAATTTGCCAGCACATATCACTACAGATAATCCTCTATCCCTTGATAATCCATAACATGTGTTGTACTGTTTCCACAGATGCAACCATGAAAAAAGAAACGGGAACCACCCGTTAAGAAAAAAGAAATGCTGTCTCAGAAGCCGATGAGGATGAACTTATTGATGATTTGTTGCCCCTGATCTGAAATTTCTCGGACTTTTTGCTCTTTCAAGTATTTGAGTTCATAAAT
The DNA here is from genome assembly GCA_024704745.1 of Rosa lucieae. Lineage (NCBI taxonomy): Eukaryota > Viridiplantae > Streptophyta > Magnoliopsida > Rosales > Rosaceae > Rosa > Rosa lucieae. The sequence goes on along the minus strand of CM045493.1, from coordinate 60,496,014 downwards.
GTAAGGCATGAACTTTTCTGAAGCTGCAAAATTGTTTAGCATATATTTAGTGTTTGTATCAAGCTGCTATTGAAGTACATGCTTCTAGCAAAGTCGATCATTTCAGTGAAGCTCAAAAAGGGTTCTCTTACCTTGTAATAACTGATAAGAAGCCAAATAAAGATAGAAGGAGACTCATATTTCTAGGACTATATCTGCAACAAAAAACATGTAGCTCGCATCAATTCCATATTCTGAGCAATTTAAAACTATATTTAATCATAATACTTCGAAAATTCAGATTGCACTTACATTCAGAATCAGTCTTGACCCATTTACATCCATCATTGATTTTCTCTTTTGTATTTTCTTCATTATTATTTCCCTTCTTGGTTGGACTTTGTCTAGTATCCTCAAGGTATTTCTTCATTGATGATGCTCGAGAAGAACTTTGTGGATTGATGATCTTCTTGTTAAGCATTAGCCTCAAAAACTGTAATCAATATCACATTAATGATAATTTGAAGCAGAATATACAGTAGACACAATTGAATTAAGGTTCATGTAAGTTTGCTAATACCTTCTCCATTCTTGACTCTTGAAATGCATCTCTCAAACTTGGTGCTGGTGCAAATCCACTTCTACAAACAAACATCTTCTTGAGAAGAAAAGAAAGTGATTTCTTCCCAATCGCCTTCTTGTTACTATCTGCACAAATGTCTTTGCATCTACCAAGTATAACACTAATGGTTTTCTCAATATCTTCATCTTTGGGATCATCTGAATCAGAGCAAAGCACGTTGCTTGTTCTCTCTATCAACCTCCAAGCTTGATGGACAATTTAGAAATCTGTCCAACGGAAGAGCTGCAATTTCCTTTTCAATGTCTGGTTTTCGTGTCAAGAGTTTCGTTAACTCTTTATGTAACTTACCAACTTCTTCAGGAGTGAAATTTTCTAGTATTTCATCTGATGAAGATGGTTCTTCCTGAATATTTTGGCTTCGATGATCAGTATTCTCTTTCAAATTGTTGTTTCCAAAAGTTCCGATTGCTAGTAAACCATGAGGCCAGTCATTGAATTCTTCACGGGGCTCTGGTTTTACATGATCTACAAAATAGTTATATTATTAGTAACATATAACAAGGAGACTCAGTATTTAACACAACCTCATGTATCAAAAATTCCAAATACAGTAGATGAATCATAGAGCTAGAGTGATATATATTAAGATCATGGAAGTGTTTTAATATGGTTAATTCATACAAGGAAGAATAAAAAGATGAATGGGCCATGTTGCCACATTTTCCAGTGTATGCCAGACAACAGATCTACTTTGTGACTCAGAAAAATGCACCTTTGATGATCCCTAACTGCACTTTGCCAATACTTTATATGAAAAAGGCACAATAAAAAGCACCAGCACTTAATTGGGATCTGATCATCCTGCACTTAATTGGATTTGAACTTGTTATATACATCAAGGCAAAACTATATATTAATTTGTACGTTCCTAATAGTACTGCTAATCCGTCGCTTAATCAATTCGAGTACATGTCAACTTATATATCTAACATGATTTAAAGCTTCTTTTCTTCTTCATTCTTTTGTTAATGAAGTGAATGCCAGCATTATCAAGCGATCTGAATCATGCATTACTGCGAATCGATCTTGAGATCCCCAGTTTGCAGGACTCAGATCACTCATGTAACACGTACTAATGGGCGACTAGTCCTAGCAGAACTCTTTACTCTCCGACTCATGCATGAGACCCACATGAACTTGAAGTCACACTTAACAATGATGAATAACCCTTCTTCAAACGAACAGTTATCCTCAGAATAGGAAGCACTGGTCTTCGGAATTAAAATCAAAGCACAAACCATATGAACTAATGAACATAAAAGTAACACAGAAGTTCATTAGAATTAAAAAACAATGCTTACGGGTACTAGTCGAAGCTGTATTTGGTTTCTTGTTCCCCTGCTTCCCATTAAGCTTATCTTGCACCCAACCGAAAAGCTGCAATCATACAAATCAAAACCATCACTAAACCACCTCATTTACCACTCATGTCAGGCATGTTTCAGCTGAAGAACTTAACATAGAGCAAACACACTAACATAAACTAATGCAATAGAATCAAATGAAGAGTTACCCTCATTTTCTGAGATACAACTGGAGGGTCAGTCACTCTTTCAGTAAAGAAAGGTGGTATTGCTGGAGGAGGAAGTTTGTTTGCAAAATGTGAGGTGTTAAAGAGCAGATCTTAAAAGCCAATGAGAGCTGATCTTTGGGAGTATCAAACTAAAGATGGGGTTTTATTGAATTTCATGGCCAAGCTGATCTGAAATGAGAGAGAGAGAAAAAAAAAAAAAAAGAGTGGCTTTTTCTATTGGTTCAAGTTCCTAAACATGGCTTTTTTCCACTGGCACTGCCCTACTATCTTTGTATCTAGCCTCTCTTTCCTATTTCTCTCCTTATATACAACTGCTACCACCCATACCCCACTAGCAAAGCCAAACATTCTCTCTTAATTCTTTTGCGAATTTATTTTTCACCTCACTTGAATAATTTAATCCGTACTCGACTACTCGTAGTTAAATAACACATGGGTTTCATCTGATTTTGCGGACACCATTCTGGAACCTCTCCTGTACATGGTAGCCCTCGTGTCCCCAGTTTTGTCCATACGAAATCTGGAAATCAATCTCTATATATTTTCTATGGTACATTACATAACAGAGCTTAGTTCCGAGACAAGTTGTGATTTAATATCCAAATATATGAACCTAATAAGCAGTTTTAGTATTAAGAACATGGTTTTCAGTTTTTCACCACCCACTTTCACAAGCTTCCAATCTGATCTGAATACATGCATGCACACAAGCTATTAAGGCTACCTTGGATTACAGCATACATGCTTTCAATTCCCCTTATGGTTTCCAGAACAAGCGCAACTTGTTTCCAATATATGCTTTTGCTAATTTATGATAGGACCTGTCAAACGATATCAGACGAGCAGATATCTGTTCCTTCAAAACTGCCATCTTGTGTTACTATTGCAGTTTCAGTCTTGAAGCATAGCAAATTTGATTGCTTCCTTTTGTCACACTGAATATACTAGCTTGCTCCTAACACAATAACAGTGCTTTGTTATCAAAATGAGTTTGGCAATGGCAGAGTCAGAAAATTTTCATTATGAGAGTATGATAAAGCATCTTATGAAATAAGAATACATGCCTTAATCTTCTCAATTTTGTGACATGTCATCAAACACATTGCTCCTATATTCACTTGAGACATACTGGGGTCAGTTGACTCCATTTTGCACTCCACCATACGGGGTTGGGAGCCCGGCAAGACCTCATGGAGCCAAAGCTCTAAGATCATGTTAAACAACACCGCAGACCAGATCATGTCAAGAGGGATCGGCCAACAGTGTATATCAAACTAAAAATGGGCATATGTGCCTATGATATAGCTACCTTTTTTTTCCCTGAAACTATTTTGTCAAGTGCACTATGAGCCTAATAGGAACAGAGCTGAAGGAATCCTGTCATCAGCAAAAGAACCATTATGTGGCCAGCAGATACCAGTTGGAGCCCTACTATCTACCAGAAACTTTATGCTCAGAAATTTATGATAATAAGTTGAATCAAATTATGGTAGATATAGACAAATGGTTTAAGCCAGAATGGATTAACATGGAGGAATGGGCAGCATGCGGCATTTAGTAATAATATATAATTAAGAATATAAGTCAAGGAGAACATGAATTGGGTTGTCCATCAATCGTGAAATGAATGTATGTATACCTCACTTTCGCGTGAGACTGTTCCTCACTGACCGGACTGTCTGGCTCATAATCTCACCTGCCTTCATTGTAGGGCACACAGAACTCTCTCAATCTTCAGAGTTCAACTAATATTGGATCCTTTGGCCAAAAATAACATCTCATGGATCCTGTTTCAATAAGTACCAAGAGAAATGGTACACGAGTGATATGCAGTACGTAATTGTTTGTCTTAACTTTCTTTGTTTCTCCATGCTAAGAACCCACCAAAGTTTTATCAGCATCAACATGAATAAGTTTTGGTAGATTCAACAGCTCCAGTAAACAACTATGTAAAAGCAAAAGGATGAATGTTATTAAGTTGACATGAATTTTGCAACAGCAGCATGAATGGGAAAGATTTGGTCTTTTCCCGGAGGGATACTTCAAAGTATATATAACCTTATCATTTTTTTATCACGGTCACAAAATATTTCTGGTTTAGTTACTCAGGAAGCATGATCTAGATGAAGAATCTGGAAAGATTTTATTGGAACATGAGCAGAACAATCTCTCCACAACATTCAGATGTCCAGGAAACATGACTCAGGTCTAGAATTTGGAAAATCTTGTTGAAACATGAGCAGAAAGAACAACAGAAATTGAGACAATTCTTCAACTACATATCATTTGTAAAACACATCAAGCAATTTGATGCCTGTGCCCCATCTTTTCTTCAAATCCAACTTGAAAATCTACAATGAACTCATAGTGATGAATTGTGAGAGCAAAAAGGACACAGAGATTACTATTGTGCCTGACAGAAATTATATCCTACGTACAACGTTTTATGACATACTCAACTTTTTTTCTTTTTTACCATTGAATCGCCTAAAACAAACAAACAAAAAATGGTTTAACAACATGGAGCATGTTATTTCATTGACGAAAAAGGCGGAGTATGTTATTTCACTTAAAAGCTGATATAATCCAGTGGAGCCGTGCACATCATCTTAGAGCATACCAACACAGTGAAGTGGATTAGGTTGTAGCAGTCGGCTACGTGTCACGACAAAGAGACTCCCATCATGTATTGTCGGACCAACACGTGTACCAAAAATGGGGGGAGTTGACTTGTACCAAACTACCATGATTCATGCCATTCCTCTAATTAAACCCCAGACCCTTTGCTCAATCACTCAAGCTCAGCTAGTAGCAGCAACCATCTCTTTGATTTATGCATAGTTATAATCTTATAGCCTATAGGTTCATAGCTAAATCTCACTTTTCCATTTCATTTTGCTCCCTTCAAGACCCATCTTTGAATCTTTATTTTAAACATGATTGGATTTTTGAAGTCTAAACAGTATCTTAGACCAACCATGAGAACTAATTAAAATGAGCATAAACACAGTTTTACTTGGTTGAGTCTTGTGTTCTGTCAGTCTCAGATTGCATGATGCCACATAAAATACAAATACAAAACCCTTTGGACCAAAATTCAAAGCAGGTTTAGGGTAAATAAACCCTTTGATTGGTGGAAACAACTCTCACATGGACGAACTTAAACAATCCAACATCTGAGAATGTGCAGCCTACAATATTATGTGATATCAATCCCTACATGTTGAAGAACTAAATGAGCTATGTGTAGGATGTTCTTTGGTTTGTATATTTGATACACGATCAACACAGCTAAACCGCACCTTGATTCATACTTTATTTGATACACAATTAGCGTGGCTAAACCATAACCTTAATCATAATTTATTACCAAAGCCTGTACACTGAAAGAGCTATCATATGAATGAAAACTCACAAAGATGATTGATCCAATAGAAAAACGAGCAAGGAATTAAACTGTAAACCAAAAGATACCAAGTTCAATGCTTTATAGGTGTAAAAAAGTTCAAGGCTACCTGTTATCTTCATGGAATGGAATTCATGAATTTCACTTATCTGAGATACAACAAATTGCTTTTTTTCTTTCTTTTAAAAAAAAAAAAGTCATACTATTCTATACATCAAGAGACGACTACGATACGAATCAATCAATTTCAATCTAGATAATGAACAACAAGAAGAATTATCAAAAACGAAAACGAAACAACGAATCAAACACACACACACTCTCTCTCTCTCTGAATAATATTGATAAGAGTCAATGGAAGAAAAAAGATTATTGAATCATCATCTTAACGTTTCTGAGTGGTATTTCAATCTAAATACAACAAATTGCTTACCTCAAACTCTTTGAGACATTTTATCAAACACCGTACGTTTATTTAGAAGAAGAAAAAAAGAACTCTACTTTCCATACAAATATCAGTCAATATTTTCAAATGATTACACATATATGAAATTTACGTAAGATAAAAGGAGTGAGTTAGGGGTTTCCTTACCCAAAATTTTCATATGAATGCAAGTGAAACTGTCCAAGATGCACCCCCGTCATTGCGCTTGTCATCCTGAATCTGATGCCCAAAAAAGTTGCCTAGAATTCGAAAATTTCCTCGAGATGCAATAATATGCAAAGAGAGTTCAAAAGAAGTCACTCCCACCAAGATTCAACTTTTTAAGGAAAAAGAAAACGAAGCCATGTGAGATTGTGCATCTACTAGATGTCTAGGGTTTACAATTTTAGCTTGATCTAGTAATCGTGGACCTAAAGTTTCCCATTCTGGAATGTTGTACACTTTGTTCAAGGCCTTGTATGATGTGGAGCTCTATCGTCCAAAGGGTTCTAGTAGTGCCATCATTGTTTGACTATCTCTTCTTTCATTGGATCTTCAATTAGTTTATAAACAATGTGTCTTTTGCATTGAGATTAAGCAGATGTTTAGTCTTGCATTAAGGTCCCTACAGACCTCAGAAATTATAATACAATATCTTTAGTGACATAAAAGTAATAAACTAGGGATTCTGTCTCTAGAAAACAAAGAGACACCCACCATTGTTGGCTGCTAATTAGGACCTTGTTGGTCTAGTCTAGTCTGGCTGTAGTTTATTTGAGTTCAATTTCTAGGGTTGAGTTTGATTAATTCAACAAACTTTTCAAGGGCAGTTTCATACAATGAATTCATAATGTTTGTGTTTCCATCAAACTGAGAATCAAAATTTGTTTCTGTAGTCAAATTGATTATTGAGAAGTTCCAAACCCTTGCTTCCATCTAGTTAAGTTGAAAGACATCCACTTCCAACTTTAACTGCAGGGTTTTCAATCATAATATCAGTAACTAAGGTCTTTCTATTCTGGATTCAGGAACCATACCATTTGATATTTTGATTTCGAGTAACCAATAGAGGTTCTAAAGCATTCTCCAAAAATAAGACCATTCAAACTGTATAGACATTACCAATAATCTTAATTCACCAAGTGGATGAAAGTATGTAATCTAGCAAGATTCTCGGAATCAGTCATATAATATGACCTTTTGATGTACACCCTCATCAACAACTTCATCTTTTTATGCATCTCCTACACTTTGTAAGTTTGTATAATACCACCTGATATACTTATTCCACAGTATGAAAAAAAAAATGATTTCTTGCGTTTCAAGGAAGGCAGAAGCAAACCAAAGAATGAAAACGAGAACAGAGCCTGGTTAAAAATACGTAAGAATTAACATTCAATTCATGTTTACAGGATAGCATTTGACCTTTGAAAAAAGAAAAAAGAAAAAAAAAAAAGTAGACAGCTAGCATTTGACAACAGATGCCTTGACTGTCATTAAGGAATTGGTACAACAGTTATTTTAGATATGGAGAGGCTTCTCAAAGACATCAAGTTCAGAGTTCTGCTATGAGTTTTCACCAGCTACAATTCGTCATGCTCAGTAACTACTCTACCTGCCAAAAGAAATAAGCAGCATATATACACTTCTCATTTCACGCTTAAAAACAAGAAAACTTGTCTCTTTTCAAAGAATTCAAGGATAAGTGTTTTTTCAGTTCAGCATTCCACTTAGCATATTGAATTAGTGATTGTAACTCAAGTCTATACTTGAGATTCAAAAGTAACACCATAACAAAGAGTTTTACCTGAAGACTTCTCCTCAAAGAAGAATGCAATCTCTTGTCGAGCTGATTGCAAAGAATCTGACCCGTGAACACAGTTCTTTTCTATAGTCACCCCACACATTGCTCTGATGCTGATGGCAAAGAAAAGGAAAGAACTAATCAGTAGGAAATTTAATAGCAGCTGAAATTATCGTATGAGATATTTTGAAAGAAGAGCAAAACAGACCTGTGAGGATGAGTAATCTTTGCTGCACTCGCATCAGTTGGACCAATTAAAGCACGCCAATCAGCAACAGCATTTTCCTTCTCCAAAACCAAAATCAATACTGGTCCACTGATAAAGTAATGAGCAGGAGGGTAGTAAGACAGGGCAGTCCGAACATAATGCAATAACTTCAAAATATCACTGAAAATACGCTAATGTGCATTAAGAATTGAAATTCATTCGAGCATCAATATGACGAGAACTACAAAGAAGCCTAGGAGAGAAGCCACTCTTAGAATATTTCAACCTTCTGATTAAATTGCTAGAACAGCAAAGCTCCAAATAAGAGGGACATGCCTCACAATAACAACTTTTCATAAAAGTTGTGGAGAACCTGAACACTCCAAATAACTAGCTCTGAGATAAGGTTTAGATGGCTTTACGGTTTTACACAAGTACAAATAGCTCATGCATTGAATGAATATGGATTTCCATCAGTAAACCACTAAGTGAAGAAACTACACATGTGCGCTTATAGTCAGGTTAAATAAATGTGCAAATGGCCTGGATGTCAGCATAATAAGAAAGACACGTCTTGAGTTATGAAATTCATATTGTAGAATAAGAAAAGATGGGAAAGCAAACATCCATCAGCAACATATTTCATTCCTACACTAATATGAAGCTTGCAAATCCAATCATGTCGAATTCAAACTTTTGTCAGGGCAACTAATAATCATCTTTTACCTTGTCATGTACTTGACTAGGCTAGAAAAGAAGCTCCTCGAAGCATGCTCGGCGTAGAATCCCATTGCAGCATCCTCATCAAGCTGAATGGTCATTTCCTTGAGAATTGTAAACCCAGAATCCAAAATAGCATTCTTTATCTTTTCACTGTAGTTACCACTCATCCCATCTGGCTTTATTATAGCTAACGTCTTCTCCTTCTCTGTAATTCCATCACACCTATATATACATTTCCCCAAACATTCAAGATTAGTTCTATATAACTGTCCAAATAAATTTTACTTGATTCTCTTGCATTAAACTAAGTCTGCAACTATCAGATCCCCACTCATACAAAGCTAAAGTTCTAAACATGAAGATTTACAAGAAAACGAGTAAAACCCAGATAACAAACAATCCATTAATCAAAGTCAAGTGCAAGAATGAATCTTGGGAAACCAAGAAGCTTCTGTAATCAGATATTGAAATTATATAGGGAAAGATAGAATCTTTAATGGGTTTAATTACCTGCAAATGAGAGAAACAGAGACGACGACGATGAAGAAGAAGGAAACTCTGGGGAGCGTCATGACCCAGCAGCAGAGCCGGTCACTGTAAATGGCAGTCAAATTACAATATTAACCCTCTACGAACTGTCCCAGACAGAGTTGAATTGTGTCCGTGGTTGGTGCTAGGAAAATGGAGGAAAAGTAGTGGAATCTCTAGAATTTCTGATTACGTTTTAGCAACCAAAGAAGGATCGATGCACCCTTGGATCCAAGGAAAAAGGAGGAGCGGGAAAGGAAAATCTGGACGTGATCAGAAATTAAGACAGGTAAAGAAGAATTTTTCAATATGAAATGAGTGATTTGGAGAGAGAATTGATTTGTAATTTTATTAATAATATGGACCTATTTATATAAATAATTTAAAAACATAGAATCAGAGTTGTATAAGGAACGATAATCGTACAAATTAATCAGATATCTATGAATATCTCTGAGAATATCTCTAATTCAAAACCTTATTACAGTTAGGTCAAGTAACCTAGAGTTTAAACCAGACACATATTCTAGATTTACTTGAACACCCCTCTTGTGTCGTCAAACGTGATGCTCTTCTCGTTGCCTCATTAAAAACCTTGTCGAGTAACAAAAACCCTGTAGGATAAAAATAACCTCAGTCGAATGGGAAAAAGAGTACGACACACCCTTCACGCTTCGAGACCATACATGTAGACATCCCCCCTGATGTCTGCATCTCCCTTTTGACAACGGTAATGGTAGTTCAGATAACTACCCAAACGATGCTACCAACTTGTTTCTCCAAAGTGGAATTTAGGTAATGACTTAGTGAGCAAGTCTATCACACTGTCCTCAAATCGAACCTAGTTCACTTTGATCTTAAGGAGAGCCTGTTGTGCTGATTATACTTAGTGTTGTCGCTTTGATGTAGCCTTACTTCATTTGTTTAAAGCAACATTAACCTAAATGCTCATAGGCTCATTTGTGGTATACTTCAAACCACAATTGTTCGAACATGCGTAAATATGGATCCAATCCATATACATTCATTAACCACTTCGCGAAGAGCAATAATCTCTGCATGGTTCGAAGATAGAGTGACTAGGGTCTGTTCTATAGACTTACAAGACATCACGGTCTTTACCCATGGTAAACACTTAACCATTTTGGGAATGACCTTTGTGTGGGTCTGAGAGATACCCAACATCAGCAAAACCTTCCAAAACACATGTTGTTTTGGGATGGGGATAGAGGACGCAGGCCAATGTTGGTGCGTTCCTAGTGTGTGATGGGTCCAAATCCATCATCTCTCTGTAGGGATAGAACAAGCCCATATCAATCATATATCTCAATTACTGAAAGATATCTTTTACATCAATTCAATGGCGTCGCGTTGGCGCAAATCTATATCTAGCTAACAAGTTTATGGCAAATGAGATGTCCAGTCTTGTGCATTGAGCTAAGTACAATAATGTGCCTATTTTACTTAAACATGACATTTTTTCCTTTAGCACATCTTCATCACTATCCTTTGGACGAAGAGGATCCTTTTCAGGATCAAGACTACGGATGATCATGGGGGTGCTTGAAGGTTTAATCTTGTCAATGCCTAAGCATCTATCAACATGATGCTGATGCTGAAGTTCCAAACTGAGACATAATCGTGTTCTCCCAAAATCGTTCATCTCAAAATCAGATTTCAAGTGTTCAGCGGTTTCTCTTAACTCTTTAAGGGCTTCCAATGAAGATCATGTCCAACATGAACCGCAATAAAACCCGAAACATGTTATGGAAACCCGTAGGCATATCCCTTCCCAATCAAGTAGTCACTTTAGTGAGCATTTTAACCTCTTTATAAAACGCTGTCCGTGGTCTAGAGCCACTTGACTTGGGTAAATGAAGTTCACCATGTACCTTCATGTATATTCCTTATCTAGATCCCCATATAGATACGTAGTAACCACATTCGTAAGTTGCATGTTCAGTTATTCGGAAACTACCAAACTGACAGGGTAATATAGTGCAATGACATCCATTACGACAGAATATGTCTCATCGTAGTCTATTCCATGGCGTTTTGTGAGAAGCCTTCTGTCATAAGGCGAGATTACCATATCTTTTTCTCATCATGCTCTCTAATGAAGACCCATTAGTCAATAGTTTTATGTTAGCAGATGTTGACATCACTGGCTAGAAAACCTTCATCTTCGTTAGGGAATCCAACTTAACCTGGATCGCATCTTTCCATAGGTCAAATTTCTCTACGTTGGCATTCATTCATCAACGGAGCGTGGTTCGATATCATCAGACTCAACAAGCTCATTCGCAACGAAATGCGTGATTACATCATCACTTATAATGGAATTTCTATCCCACATCTCATGGACACTAGTATAATTTTCAAAGAGCTCTATTTTCTCAGGAATAGGTTCTGACGTTGAGGTGTCCCCTAACGATAACCATAATCCGGAAGATTCTCATGAGAAGGATTTTGAGTGTTGATGATCAAAGGATTTGAATGTTCCCAAGTATCCTTCGAACCCACTGGCCTCCCACGTATCCTAGTTGGGGCCATGGCCTGTAATGCTAGAGTGCCACTCTTATTGGCGTTGGAGTCATGCCTACCTTCGTGTAGGGTGGCGCTACGTCCTTTCGTAGGGACGTCCTTCCTTGCAGTCATATTTGCAGTAGATATGTGTGATCTCGTCACTTTAACAAGGATCGAGATGAGACATAATGGAGACAGACCACGACAATTCTTGTCGTTCCTGCTAAACATTCGTGTTCTTATAGCCCCCTAATTACGGTAAGACTGTCTCATCAAAGTGACAATCCACAAGACATGCGGTCAAGAGATCGCCTAATGAGGGCATTAAGTGGTAGACGATTGTTGGGATATCAAATCCAACGTAGTTGCCCATTCATCTCTAAGGACCCATCATAGTGCACTGTAGCGGCGCAATTGGCACATAAATGGCACACTCAAATTTGAGTAAGTACGAGATAGTACCCAGTCACTAGTTGTAACGCAAAGGTAGATAGAGTGGTGGTGGGTAATAACGAATTAGCATAGCTACATGCTATATTGCATCACCCCAAGCGAATATAGGGAGATTGGTGCGCATTACTAATATTTGGGCTACCATCGTAGTCGTTTTCGCAAGACCATTTGAGTATGTACATAAGAATATAATGTCCAACAACAGTCCCAGTGATATGCAATAACCATCAAAAGTCTTCACTGTAAACTCTCTAGCAATGTCAAATCCAATTGACTAAAAAGGATGGTCCTGAGAGTGATCAGTCCGTTGTCATATGATATTTGCTAGGAGTGTAGTATAAGCAGCATTTACGGGTGGACAATGGCACAACACATGACCAGCGTGTTTGCGTGTCGACCAACATCATGAGATATTTAAGCGTCCGCAAGTTGGTTGAATCAATCCACAGAATCCCCATGGATTCTATGTAAAAACAGAATGAGTATTGTCATATCCTTTGCATAAGATGGTCTCAATCCTAATTTCCCTAAGGAACATGCTTTGTAAAACAAGCGAGAGGCTTTAGAAGCAACCAATGAGGATTTTGGTTGGGCCTAAGCGTTTGAAATGCTATTTGAAGCAAAGTTGGTGATTGCAGAATCACCTGGGGCCCCATCACCATGATGGATGTCATCCATGGCGTCATGGATAAGAACTGTGCCAGCCCTAGGCTGGTACTAGATGGCAGAGGCTCCCGAGGCAGCGGCGGTGGTCACACTTATTCCTGAAATCAACTTTTAATTCATGCTTCGTTTCGCTCAAAAGAAAAGATGTCCATGTGAAGTTTTTAGTAGACAGATTATCATATCATGACTAGGATGACCCATCCTGTCATGACAAAGCCAATATGTGTCTGAATCGAAGAGATCTTCTCTCATAACTTTATTGAATTTAATAGCTCAAATAGTGACATAGAGTTCATTAGAGAGACACATAAACTTCTCCAAGATGCGCCTTTGTTCGCAATCACTAGAGGTATTGCAAAGAAACTCATTTCCGTTCTCTACATGCGTTTTCGCAAGAATCCGTTGGCTATTCATAGGTGCGATCTGTGACAATAATCAAGGTGCCATTCGGCAAGGAGAACCTTAGGCTATTCCATGTCGACCTTGAATTAATACTGATGGCCCAGCTATCGTAGTCACAAAGTCATATGCTTAAAATCAAAATGGAGTCATAATGAAAAGAACTCAAAAGTTTATTCATAAATCAATGGAGTTACATCATTGTCTCTTTGACCAAAGAATATCTAATTCAAAAATGATAGCTAATGCAAAACAATGGTAGTCGTCTAACTTTTTTTGGTAACTCTAAAATAAATGTGACCAGGTGGGTGGAGAGATGTCAGTGGAGTAAGGCTTGCTTAAGTACCACTAATCTCAAAACCTTCCCAGACATCACACTTATTTTGAGTTAGCCTACTTTGAAGAAATACTAAACTATTGCCATCTACTACAAAAATATATGGCAATTGCCTATTACATCTCTTGGAACATAAAAAGACTTAATCAAAATCGCTAGTCTCTGGATCTTGGTCTTTGAAGTCTTCAACCCTTAGAGCAAGATCGTCATCTTAATCTTCTTGCTCCATGTAATGTCTTTCCCTTGCTTCATTATACGTCTTGTAAGCGTTAACAACATTCTGGGGTGCATCCATGCTTTGGCCCAATGTCTGGACGCTCCACACCAAAGATAAGCATCATTATGGTCAAACTCACTTGATCGAGGCGCGCTTTGGGAACTTTGGGGACGACTTTGATCCTTGGTAGCGCCACCACCAAAATTGGAGGCTTTGCCTCTCTCTCTTTACACGTTGACCTCCACGGTTCCGTGCACGCCTATCTTGGCGGTTTCCTTCCTCTTTGGGGGCTAGAATATGGACCAAAAAGTCCAAAATTATCCATTTCCTTAGGGCTTTGCTCCTTGCGCCCTTCCTTAGGAGCGCGACTATAATTAGACTTCGGAATTGACTTTGCTCCCACGGGTCTAGAGTTATATTCTTCACAAGTATGTTGTGGTGCTTTTCAGCTACATTCATGGCTCCAATAAGCTCATGAAATCTCGTGATGCGTCCGGCATTGACATCAATCCAATAGTTCTTGGCTATCATCAATGCAAAGACGGGGAATGTAGAGAAAGTCCTCTCGATCAACATCGTATCAATGATTTTCTGCCCACAAAATTCCATCAAAGACTTGATACGAAGTGATTCCGAATTGTCATCAAGTACAAACTTAAAATCACAGAAGCGGAGGCTATGCCATCTCACTTCTAAATCAGGAAGCAGAGAGTCACGAATGTTGCCAAATCGCTGCTCGAGTTCTACCCATACCTTTTTAGGGTCTTCTTCATTGAGGTACTCATTATGGAGCGCGTCATTCATGTGCCTTGTCATGAGAATTATGGCTTTAACTTCATTGGCCTCTCTCGTAGCTCTGTTCACTTCAAAAGCGGCAGCTTGTTGAGGAGTAAGCACGTTCTGACTTGGCTCTCGAATCGTATCTAGGATCCCATCAGCCTTAAGATGCTGGCGCACATCATGGACCTACTTGTGGTATCCTACACTTGTTGTCTCTAGTGGAGCGAAACTCAACTTGTTTAGGTTACTCATCCTAAAAAACAACAAAAGATTAGGGTTAGTTTCAAAGTGAAAAGGCTACCACGAAAACAATAAGAATTTCTGAGCATAGTCACTTCCAATAAATTATGAATTTCCGAATGTAGTTCTTCCAAGAAAATTGATTCCAAGAGGGGTTAGATTAGATCTAAACAATGATGTTTGTGATCCATCGTTTCTTCTCAACAAACTCTAAGTTTGGAGGACTCTATAAGCTCCAAGCTTGGAGTGAGCACGAACCCCCACAGTTAGGCTTAATTAGGCCTCCTCTACGATGAAGAAATGGGGGGGTAGAAGAATGGAGTTTGCAAGTCCCCGATAAAAAGAAGAGAAATTGTATAAAAAAAAAGGGAACTTTTAGTAAAAAATACCTTGAAATAGGTCGCCGGAAAATTTGACAGGAAAAAATTGCCGAAAAGTGACTGAAAAAGTCGCCGGAGGTGGGCGGAAAAGTCACCGGAGCTAAGCTGACGTGGCGGGACAAAGCTGACGTGTCTGTGGGCTGTGTCAATGGGCCTGGTGACATCTATAGGTCGAGTCTTCTCTCTTGGGCCAGTCTGCTTCCTCTTTTTTTTTTATGCCAACTGGGCTTCTGGGCTGAATCTTGGGCTGCCTCCTTTTTTTTTCTTTTTTCTTCTGCCGGTTTTTTGCAGGAGATTCAGTAGGCCGGTTTAGTAACTTTTAGGCCTGTTTTTAGTGGTTTTCCTCCGATTCCTGAATCCTAGGATTGAAGCACTTCTACTGGCAAAGTTTGGTAGAAATCAGAGGTCCGAAACGTGGTGAACCGGTAAAGTATTTGATGCTGGTGGTTTGAAGCTTCCGGTGGCCGGTTCAGTATGCCGCTGGTTCTGGATTCTTGGGGTCGAGGGCTTCAAGTTGTGTGGTGGAGGCAGAAAAGGTTTCAAGGTTTTATTTTCGCTGTAGGGTTTTAGCTATTTGTTTTAGGGTTAGGACGTCGTGCTGATAATGTGTTTAAGGAAAACTTAATTGGGGAGAGAATTGAGTCGTACTTTCATTGATAATAAGGGTCTCTTTATATAAAGGATTACAAGACATATAATCAGAGTTGTACAAGGAAAGATAATCGTACAATTAATCGGATATCTATAAATATCTCCGAAAATATCTCTAATTCAAAACTCTATTACCACTAAGTCAAGTAACCTAGAGTTTGGGCCAGACATATATTCTAGATTTACTTGAACATGAGTTAAATTTTTAGTTATAATGTTGTTTATTCACCCTTTAATTTTGGCATTTAGGCATCCAGAACTTGTTGTATTCATCCTTCACCACTGAAACCTAAGCAATCTTTTTGAAGAAAAAAAAAGGGGGAGGTTTTTTTTTTTTTAGAATAAAAAGGGGGAGGTTTTTTTTTTTTAGAATAAAAAGGGGGAGGTTTTTCAGAGACTTGTTTAATTTCACATGCATATTCAAGTTCATTTCTTTGGCAAAATTTGCCCAATTAAATTAGTCACACGTTTATTATTCTTTAATATTGTAAAATGTATATGGTATGACAATTGCTAAGTCACACTCGGCTAGTGTTACAAACCGAGACATTACTCGTTTGAGTTTTGCATATATATATATATATATATATATATATATCACCACGTGAGGTCGTGAACTTTATCTCGATTGGCATTCGAATCGGTGAGAAAGTGGCAGATGATATTCATATTTTATTGTTTGAGAAAAAGATGGGTAGGTGGCCCCACGCGCGCAGACAACACGGAAAATCTAGAGTTTTTTGTTTCTCTCCCGGCCGAGCTCTACCGGCGATTGCCGTTGCGTTCCGGCCCGGGAGGGGATGCTGTTGCTGGTTAGTGGCAGGCTTTCAGGGCAGAGTTGTGGTCTAGGGGAGGAGGGTGGGTTCTTGACTTCGGGTTAGGTGGATCTCTCGATCTGCCCCTCTCGGATCAGGGACGATGGAGGTTATGGGGATGCAGCAACTTGCTTCTGGCCGGCTGTGGGAGATGGCATCATTGAATGAGCGATCTGGGTTATGGTGGATGCGGGCAACTCGTGGCAGAAGGGATCCCCGTTTGGATCTGTTTCCGTCTTGATTCTAGATCTGATTGTGTTATCAATTGGGTAGAATTGGTATGCATATTGGCAAGGTGGAGCTGCGGTACCAGGAAGCGCCGAGGCCGTGGGGTGGTGTTGATGGTACTTGCCGACGGCGGGATTGGGTTTCTGCATTGGTGGATTGCTACTCGAGGAAGTGGGTGTTGGGTCGGGCCCCTGTTGTTGGGCCTTGGTGGTGTGACTTGGTTTCCTTTTGTTTTGGTTTTAGTTGTGTTTTAATTAGGGTTTTCTGTTTGGTTTGGTCAGGTTTAATAAGTCCCTACTCTTCTGAGCTAGGGTTGGTCTCCTACTCTGTTGAGATAAGAGGTGGTCTAGGTAGTCTGCCATGTAAATGGTGTCATTCCCAAGGATGAAGACGATTGTGTTCAACTCTGGTTTACTTTTGTTATCAATTTGCTAGTATGCGATCCTTTACATGTGGTCTAGTACCTTTGAACACGTTGTTGAAGAGGACGCTGTCTTCTTTGCGGTTGATTATATGGTTTTACTGAAATTTTCGGGTTCAAATGCTCAAAGTAGCCTTGGAAATGAGCATTTGGTGGTTAGAGTTTGGGCTCTTTGGCCTGATGGTCTCTGTAACCTCGGTTTCTTGGGGTTTAGGTTCATGTCCCCCCCCAACAGTTCAACATAGATAGTGGTACCTAGATCGCTAGATTACTCTAATAACATAGGCATGAAATTCAATGATAGAAAAAAACAAAATTTAAAATTTCTCTTCAAAATTGAGGCGTAAGAGAATACTCCTAGAAAAAATGAAATTTGAAAGAGAAATTGTCAATCTTTAGAAAGTTGGAGCATTTACACTAAATGAAAAATAAACATCAAAGACTACCATATGTTCATACATAGAAAAATCAAATGAAGACCATAATTAATCGCATTTTGGTTGCACCAACTGCGTCTTTGGAAAATTTTAATGGTCCCTAAGCCCTTGACCTAGTGGCTATGTTCTACTCCACAGTCAAGCTAAAGTTTAATGACTAACAATTTCATAATTGGTTGATTTATGTTTTTTTTTTTAATGAATTTAGGCTAGTGAATAATATGTATGTATGAAGGCTATTTTGTGATTGTTATAACTTTAAAAAAAACTGTTGCTGCTGTATTGTGAGAATAATCAGCTGTGAATTAAAACAGTTTCGTGTTTGGTAAATAATATTTTTTAAAATGTTGTCAGTACATAAAACAACTGCAGAATGTGTTTTGATCCACAACAGCTTCTAAAAGCAACCTCTAGGCAGCTTCTAAAATTTGTTGCCAGTGACCTATAACTTTAAATTAAAGCTGTTTTTTATTTATTTACCAAACACAATCAAATCTAAAATTTTAAACAAAAGCTGTTTTTTTTTTAAAGCGAAGCAATCATAAACGGTACCTTAATCATGTTAGTTAAACTATTTTTTATTCTTATTATTTTTAGTTGATAAACAGAAACATGATAATCATCAATTTATTTCTATCAGGCACAAAATAATTTCATAAGCAAATTTTAACAACAACTATCAATTGTAAGATTGTTGCAACTGCTGTTGCTAGTTGCATTAATATGCTTTTCCTGTTTTCCACAATAGTTTAGGGCCTAGAATTTGGGAATCAATGTAGGTCACCATGAGAGCACAAATGATAACAGAAGTCTAATATCTTAAAAAATCAAATCTTTATCGTTGTCTTTAAATTTCATCCACGTAGGTTACACTCGATAATTTTGTGAAGACAACCTAAATACCCGATAGGCCAATTCTTAGGTGCGGGTAACCGCACCACATGAACGGTGCGGCTGCCCAATCAAATCTCAGAAATTTTTGTCTTTGTTTCGAAATTGTCCCTGATTTTTAAATGTGAAATACCCAAAATACCCCCCTGCTTGGGCATTGATTGGTCAACCGCACCACGTGGCGGTGGCGGCTGCCCCACGCAAGAATCACTCTACCCGATATCCTCATTATTTCGGTGGAAAGCTACATGTGGAGGCCCTCTGTTGGTCTCATTAATAGAATATCTTTCGAAGTTAGGAACCATTTGAGCTTGCCTTCGACTCTATTGTCCTTCACCACTTGTTTCAAACTCCCAAACTTTGATTGAATGCAGATCCTCATCGTCAAAGGGTGTTGCCATATACATGTACATCAGCAGTCGCCCTTGTTCCGCTAGCTTTTAAATCCTCAGGTAGCTCAACGAAACGATATTTGGCAATGGCAGAAGAATCCATAGATGCGAATGACGGAAAGCAGTCGCGAGCATATATACAACTGCTAACTCTCTCCATTTACGGCTTTCGAGGAGAAGTTCTCTACATGGATGTTAGGATCTGATGAATTTAGTACTACTCGCACAACCTTCCACTAATACTCAGCATTAGGAATGATTAACTTTGTACTCTTGGCTCCCTCGTACTTATAGTATGGATCACTGACGAAGGCCACTTGTACCTTATGGTAGACTTGAATTGAGGAGCAGGAGGAAGACAAGCCCATTCCTTAGTGTATGTATGGATTGCAGAGGTAGTAATCACGTTGACAATACTTGGTTGGCGTCACAAACTAAGTCTTTATACGTCCCTATCCCAACTGGTGGTACGTACTATGAAAGCATCTTCTAGGACATTCCAATGATAACCTTTTGCTACTCTCCTAACACTATGCCAAAAAAGCCTTCAGACGACATAATTTTTTTTTCTGTTGTCTGAATATACACTTAAACCATACTGGTTTAATTTGGAAAAATGGTGAGCATTCAGACGACACATTTGTGTAGTTGTAGAAGGTGGTGATTTCCTATCTCAAATTTGGATAAATGGTGAGCATTCAGACGACACATTTGTGTAGTTGTAGAAAGTGGTGATTTCCTATCTCAAATTTGGAGGGAATATCCAAAAGTTGATTGAGTCTTTTCCCTCTCAAATAGCCACGCCCTATTTGACTAGAAAATATTGTGACATTCAGACAACATTTAAATGTTGTCTAAATGTGGGGATTGTTTTAAAATTTCCCAAGTTATTTTGACTTGTGCTATTTGACATATATCCCTCCCAATTAAGTCACTTTCGATCTGTCCTAGCCTTGTCATCACTAGATCTCTCAGCTCGACCTAGAACGTTAACCTGCAAAAGCCTAAACACCAGCCTCGCTCTCTCCTTCTCAGTTAGCTCTATCATATCTTGATTCTCACTCTCTCCTTCATCTTCTGACTTTCTTCATCAACCTTAGTCTCTACTTCGGCTTTCACATCCAGATTAATGGAGCTCTGCAGCGACTAGTAGAGCTATTTTCGATTCGGATATTGGTAAGCAACTTAGGGTTTCAATCGTTTTTTAGTTTTGGGTTTCAACTGGGTTCAATCGATTTTAGTGTTTGATTTCGATTCGGTTTTTTTTGTTTCTATTTGGGGATGGGGCGATTGAATATCATTTTTCCTTTTATCCTCGATTCGGTGTTCCGATTACTGAAAACCCAAACCTCTTTCTCTCTCTCTCTCTCACTCATTCTCTCTCTCTGTGTCACCCTCCTTGACAGTAGACGGCGGCGGAACGGTGAAGGTTCATTGACTCTTGTCTTGGTGTTAGTTTGCTTTGGAATTTTGTTGAAACAGACGAAAAGAAAAGAAGAAGAAGAGGAGGAAGAAGAGAAGAGAAGAGGGAGACGGGAAGAAATTGATGCTCAATTCCAACAGAAATTGAGTAAACTGATCATCCTAGGTATTCTTTGATGGGTTTGAATTTGTTTGATTTATTTTTTTGTCTGTCTCTCATCTTTTCCATTATTATACATAACCGTTTTGGTTTTTCAACTCTTTCATTTCATAGAAGTTTTTCTTTTCTCAATTTTCTACCTGTCGTAATCGGTGCTTGTTTTGTTTTTGTTAGGTCAAAAAGTGTTGGGTGATTGACGCGAACTTCTCTCTCTATTTTTCTCTTCGTTTTTGGCTGGGCTCTTCGCAGCTAGAGGTATGCAGTTGTTGGGTGATGGGTTCTGCATGTCGTTGTTATGTGCATTTCTGTTCGGTTAAGCACTTATTTGTTGGGTTTTTGTGAGAGAGTGTTGGGTTTGTGTCTGATTTGGTGTTTTTGTGAGAGAGTGTTGGGTTTGTGTCTGATTTGGGCGAGAAGGTGGAGGGTGATTTTGGAAGAAATGGAAGAGAAATTCACAGCTAAAGACTAAGGGGTGGGTAAGCTATTGATTCTGGACTCAAGTATTGGCTTTGATTCTGCATGTTGGATCCCTCCAACTTACTTATGAATGATCGTATTGTATGATTTGGTTTGTAAATAATCCGATTGATTTGTGGGGTAATCGTTTAGGTTGCATCGTTCTTTTTTGGGGGGAGGGATTGGTACTGGACAAATTGTAACTTGAAGGGAAGAGTTGTCTTCTTTTGGTTCAATCTAGTGAAAATTTTAACTCATGGTGGTTATCAAAAGAAGAAGAAGAAAGAAAATTCTTGAGTGAGGGTGTTATATTTGCTGAATACTTGAGAAAGAGAGCGCTTTTTCCTTTAACTACCTTTCTTTTACTGGTACTGATTCATTGGAAGATCCAACTGGATCTTAGTTTTCTGATGGAAGATTTTTTATATTTGCTACCAATGGATGGAAAGTTCCAGCCTTGACATATTTTGTAGAATTTTGCTCTCTTGAATTTCTTAGGAAAAGTATATGACTGAAGGGTGAGGCTATGGAGTTCAATTTTTAGTTTAATCATATTTACTTGTTTTGCATTCTAGATATGGATTAAATATCTCTTAAAGATGGATAATGGATACCACTTGTTTCTCCAAGTTTAAATTATTTGTACTGTGCTGTTAACACTGGGGAAATGGAAGACTATATTGTTCCTTTCTTAACGGTGCAAATGCATTCTGATCTAAAACTGAGTCCCCAGTCCTTTGTGTCTCTGTAATTTGAGGATTTTCCATATCTGTGGATCATGTGAATGCACAGAGTGATAGCTATGGTTGCATTATTATATATAAATCTTAACTGCTCACTATTTCTGCAATTCTTTTCCATATTAGGTATTGGGTTGTAGTAGTATAATATTTGACTGGTGTGAGTATGTCTCATTGGAGGCTTTACAGAGAATACGACCTTGGGTGAGATTTTTTGATTTTTTTTGGTTGGAAAATTGATATGGGTCTGTTATTGATTAGGGATAACGAATTACGTTTGGAACTAACATAGAGAATTATTGGTAATGTTAGTAAGTGATGGGGCTTATATAAATAGTGTCTTACCTTCTTACATGATATTATACTTTCCCTATTCAATTGGCAGAACGGAATTTTACAGGCTTGAGAAGGTAAGTATAATATCATGTAAGAAGGTAGTCAATCTAACATGGTATCTGACTAAGCAAGGCCAAAATTAATCACCTGATATAAAAAACAATAACCCACTTATTGATTAAGCGGGATGAAATCTGCTGTCCCCAAAAATCATGTGCCAAGTCTGTCTCCATATTCTGATTGGTCCATTAAGATTAAAAAATGAAAGAAAGATTAAGATAATGATTTTTTTAATCATTCTAGGCCAATCAAAACATGGGGATAGTGTTGGGAGAGGGTTTTTGGGACAGCAGATTTCCTTCCTGATTAAGCAAGGTGAAAATTAATATTATATCTCCTAGATATAACATCGGCTCCTCAAAATTGTTAGATCATGCTAAGGGATTTGTATAATTTGAAGTGCAGGTACCCTGTGATAAATTTATACTACATAATATTCTTGAGTGATCTTCATAGCTCTCACTAATTTATTTGGATTGATTTTTTTCTTGACAGCTTTTTTTTTTTTTTCTGGGAATTTAGTTTCCTTCAATATATTAATCTACGACACTAGAACCAGATTCACTTTTTCTTTGTGCTTTGTCAACTCTGAAATGATTTTAATTTTGATGGTACAGGTATAAGGCAAGGACAACAGCTGCTCTCAAAGTTCCAGAGTTTCAACTTGAGAGTGATCCTCTGTCTATTTATACTCAAATATGTAATAGTGCGTTGCTAAGGTACTTTCTTTTTCCTCAATATTTACTATTTCCAAAACTGGTTTTTTTTCTTTAACTTTTTCAAAGATTCATTTCTGTATAAGTAAGGTATGCTTGCAAGGAAAGACAAGATAGAAGGAAACTGTGTGGCCCTGCATCTGTGATACATATAACAATTAATAGTTTTCTATATTATCTTGAGCTTAGTATTTTTCCTTCCCATTTGGTTTATGGTTAATGTTTTTCATCAAATCCCTTTAAAATGCTTTATCAATAATTATTGTCATAATTATTGTCAATAATTATCAAAAATTGTTTTCTGAAATCAAAATTGTGCATTTGAGAAAATAGTGTCAATATTTGAGATTGATCTTTCTCCTGTTCCGTCTGCTGCTGAATAATTAGCCCAGGTCTAGGTCTGTTTTCTAGGTTTGTTTAGTGTGTTTTTAACTTGAAAGTTTGCTCTGGTAAAATGGCTAGCTTCCTAAGCAGTTTACTAGCATTAGATGACAGTCAAAATTGGCTATTCCATTATTTTTTGGTTTAAGACTGAGCTTATTATCTTAACGCTGCACCTACTTTGATTTGGCCTGTATTAACTTGCAAAAATACAGTTCACATCCGAACTGAAAGGAACATTTAATGAGGTTGCAAATGTCTTCCAAGACTGATTCTAGCTATGATAGAAGGGTACAGATAAATTTATAAAAGAAATCTCTTGTTGTATGCCTAATTTAGGTTTAATTTGTACTGGGGATGGTTTATTTTCAGTGCAAAAGTACAATTTAGCCATTCCTTAATTAATTTCCCAATCTTTTATCTCTTGATGTATGCCTAATTTAGGTTTAATTTGTTTAAATCTTGTTGTCTTGTATTTTTTTGGTTATATCTTGTTGTCTTGTATGTTTAAGTATTTAACCTGCATATAGCCTTTATATAATTTGGCTATAACTAATTCTATATTTTTCCCCTCTTTTTTGCAGCGTTATGTTGACTTTGGATTACAGCTTATAGGCGCTGATCTTATGTCAATACTTGGCCTTTACAAATTTGTTCAGGTATAATGACTTTATGTGGATGTCATTTTTAGATGTGTAGCCCCATGTAGAAAATACTTGTGCACTTGCTAAGCCCAAGTACAAAGCCGACTTATTAATTAAGACTCCCAGTGAAGAAGCTATAGTTGCAAAGTGTCTAGGCCAGAGTAAACTTTGATGACTTGCATAACTAAAGGCAGCTTCATAAAATACGAGTCATGTTTATGTACATATACACATATAGGAAGAACTTCCCACCCATCGAAACTGCAGTATTCACACAGTAATAATTTCTATTGAGGTTTAGAAAGTCCACAGAAAGTGTGCATAATATCCTGTTATTACCATGAGATCCATGACTATGAAAAGGAACTGCCATAGTTCTTATGTTTTGTAACATGTTTCTTCTGTTTTGTTGGCCTTGATAGGGAAACTTGGTGGAACAAAAGGATTTGCGAAGGAAGGCTCATGGGCTAATGATAACTTGAAGGATGGGATCACCATCCACACAACCTTAGGTGAGGAATTATTTGGATATCTAAAAAAGGTCGCCATCTTCAGAAGGGATGTGTATGCCATGACCAACATGAAGGAGGTTTCTGCCGGCTGCATTGTGATGTATATGAGGTTTGTAATGCATTTTAAATGAAGCTGTTAATTCAGTGTTATTGAATGATTTTTTGAGACTTGTGGTTTTACAGCTTCCTTTATCAAGTGTTGAAGAAATCGAAGATGCTTGACATGATTGGCTAGATCCTGCTAATACTGGTATCATTGGCTGTGGAAATCCGACTGAACGGGCTCGTTCTTTGTCAGTTTCTTATGAAAGAGGGAAGCCTGGTCATTTTTTTTGGTCCCCTATAATTCAGGGTACGAAAGCTTCATTCATGCATTTTTGTTTTTGTAAATATTGACTTCTGATCTCATAAATATAGCAATGCAAGTACCTAAATCAGATTCGTGTTGGTATTGATTATCATAAATTTGAATGCCAGCGGTCATTGGATGTTGACGGTGGCAAACCCCCTGAAGAAGTTGTGTATTTCATGGATCCGCTAAAGAGGCGACTCATCACCGGTGAATGGAGAACTATTGTGGACAAGTAAGTGCAGCTAGCTTGTTGGTTTTTTGTTGGTATTATGTACAAAACGGTTTAGTCCTCTTTTTTTTGGAGATATCGATTCTCAATTTATAAGTTGTTAGTTTCATCATATTTTTGTGTATTGTGTTGTTGTTGAAGCTCCATCACAATATTCAATGCACAAAAACATAGGAAAGGCCGAAAGACAATTCAATGGAAAAACTGTGCAGTATGTGTTCCCCATCTAGCTAACTATTTATATTTGCATTTTTCCAGTTCAGGCGAGGTTTATTAGGTACTGAAAATATTTATTTGTTTCAGGGCATTCCGGAGCAGATGGGTGATAAGACTTGTGGATATTGGATTATGCATTACATGAGGGATATAGTGGAGGACAAAAACCAAGAGTGGAGTGCTAAGGTAATCAGTAACTAATCTATTGTACTAGTGATTCATTGGATTAATCCATTGTGATGCATAACTAAGCTTCTGTCCTTGCAGTGGGAAAGAAAAGCAAATCACTATTACACAATGGAGAATGTTGATGCTGTCCGGACAGAGTGGGCAAAGTATGTTATGAAGTTCAAAGATAACTAGTGCATGTGTAGGTTAACTAGTAGTTGAAGATATGTAGCACCAACTTTTGGACATGCAAAGTTGATATATATATAGGCTAGATTTTGATTGCAGTACTGCTAGCTATTTTGCTATGTTGTTTAGTTGGTTGCCCACATTGTGTAGTGCTTCTGGTTTATTAGCAAGCAGTACTGCATGCATATATTTTGCTGGTTGCCCAGATTAGTAGATATGGGTCATTTAGAACTGATGCTGATCGATGATTAGGTTTGTGTACATGAGACGACAATGGTGGATTAATGGAAATTGCAATATGATTTTGGATGTGGATTTTATGGTTTCAGGAATAGCTAATTTTAATTTCCGGAATGCATGCATACCAATTGTACAGGGGGCTACTAAAATGTGTCGTCACAAACTGCAAGCTACAACAAAAGCACACCAAAACGTGTGGTTGCAGCTGCATAGACACAACACAAAAACCAATAAGAAGTCTATTGTCTTTTTGACAATGGGACAACAGAAAATTGTAGTCTGAAAGGCAAAACAACAACATAAGTTAGTTGAAAGTATTGGCTAAAGTGTATAACAACAACAAATAAGTGTGATTGGATGTGATTACAGACAACATAAAACATATATTATTAGTGGTCCTTTTTATATTCAGACCACAAATATTTGTCGTCTAAATAATTTCAAACGACAGTAAATTGTCGTCGTAATGAGACTGACATAACAGAAAGAATATGATATCTATTGTCTAAACCATTTCCCAACATCACATATGTATAATTTCAAATCCTTTCACACAACACTTAAATGTCATACAAACCTACCCTAGAACGACACTTAATTGTCCTCTGATGCTCCTTACGACCACATATAATTATCGTTTAAAGTAAATTAGCACAACTTTTAATTGTTGTTGTATGAGATAAGAGACTACAGATAAGAGACTACATACGAGGTTTCATATTTCTTATTTAAGGGCATTCAGACCACACAAATAAGTCTTGCAAATATGCTTCACACAATAGCTTTTAAAAAATACTGTGGTTGTTTTGTCTATCAGACAATACAAAACTGTTGTTTGAATGCTTTTAAAGATACAGATCACAATGTTCCCAAAATGCAAAACTCATCAGACAACACAAGATTTTTAGTTTTTTATGTCGTCTGATGCCCCCAAGAGACGACACCGTACTAGACGACACATTTTTGTTCGTTCAGACGACAAAACAGTTCTGTCGTCTGAAGGCCTTTTTGGCATAGTGTAATGCTTCAACTTTCAGCTATTCAGCATGGGAGGAAACTAATTATACGTATTTTTATGCATGTACTTGTATCTAAAACACTATAAATTAGTTGATCCTCAAGTCAGTTATTATGTAATTTATTCATTTTTATTTATTGTGTAGGAAATAAGCAGAGTTGTGGAAATCAAGAGAAAATTGTGCGAAATTGTGCAAATCGGAGTGTCCCGACAAAAGGACAAAATAGAAGTGGCGCCGGTCAACCTTAATCAATGTCAGCAAGACAGTGGAACCCGACCACTCACTTGATGGTGTGCGCTAAAATATATTGTGGTCCTAGGAAAAGATAAAGGAGAAAAGAAGGAAAAAGAAAAAAAGAAGAAGAAGAAAGAAGAAATAGAAAAGAAATTAAAAAGAATAAAAATAAAGGAAAATGACAGAAGAAAGAATGGAGCTGCACGTGCATTCAACCATCAGTCACCATTTTCCTTCTTTCTTCCTTAACCCAATCAGATTGTGCCACCTCACAATCACCTCATCTATTCCTTTGCATTGTCCTCTCACCACGACCATTTAACTGACTCTATTCTCTCTCGACCAAAAGGGCAGCTAAAGCGCGCGCCCACACACACACACACACTCAACCTAAGAGACTCTGCAACTCACTCCACTTAATTGATGTATTTTGTTGTTGATTAATGGATGAGTTGTGAGTAGTCTATTTAAGAAGCTAGGGTTTGAACTCTGATATGAATTTGATATAATAAATATGTTTTGATTTAATGGTTTTCAATTTTATGTTTGGCATATGTTCTATTCTGTAATATTTGGTTTAGATGCATTATTAGGAACTTAATTAACTCTTGAATGTGTAAATGAGCATGTCTAGAACAAATTAGGAGACCTAATCAGTTCTCTAATTTATGGCTAGGACACTTGTTTAGAACATAGTTAGTTACAATATCAATTTCGATTGCCGTATTGGCTAGCTTGGGAGTCTTGATTCTAGAACTCGTCGTCTTTTAGTGCAACTAGAGGCCCTAACAAGGCTCTAAATTGTCTCAATTGAGTTTCTACGACCCTTGATCCGGAGTAGGAATACCCTTTAAGGAATCTAATGACCTATGAGCCTTGAAAAGCCTTGGATACGGTTCTTGATGCCATTATGAATTGTTTGACCATTGTCGGAATATATTTTGTGCATTAAATTTGGTTAGGAAGATACCCTAGTGACCTAATTTCTATTTCTTTATTAGTTTCTATTATCTTTATTTTTAGTAACAATTTTAATTTTCAATTGTCAATTTTATTTTTCACAATCAAAATCAATTTTTACAAACCACTTTCATTGTCCATACCACTTGGTTGTGAGCTTCTACATTCACTTGTGGCTCTCTTGACCCATTTTAGGCTTGGTTGTTCCTAGCCGGGTATGTAAATAGTTTAGTACTATTTTTCTAGGTTTATTTGTTAAGGAAAATGTCCATTTACCCAAATTTGAGTTACAATAACCCCACTTACCCAAACATCTTATAATATTACCCACTTACCCAATAGTTTACTTATATTTTGCCCTAATACTCAATTAAGTATTTTTTTTTATTACTTTTTATTTATTTTTAGGACAATTTTGCCCCTTCCTTGTCACCTAGAGAAAGAAGTCATCGGAGACCTTGCCGAACTTCTGTGATCGGTGCCGGACTCTGGTGACCGGCCGTCAGTCGTAGACTCCGGTGATTGGAATCAGGCAATTGGTAACGGGAATCCGCCATAAGACCCATGTGATGGGATTCCAGCGTCCGATTTTATTGCCCCCTAGTAATACCCAATAATCATATTATTGCCCCCCAATACTCTTTTTATTGCCTCCTAATAATCATATTATTGTCCCCTAATAATCATATTATTGCTCTCCAGTGAATTGTATAAACTCCCAAAACCAAAATGAATACACTACAGGCACAATTGATCAATTTATATGTTCAATTAATTCTACATGTTCACTCCACGTGTTATCATAAGCTTAACTCTATTATCAAAGGGTCTTTCTAAATGTACCCAGCAAATTTCTAAATGTACCCAGCTAAATTCTCTAAAATACCCTCATCTTACAAAACTTTCAAGTCTCTTTGCCTTCAATTTATCCTCCAATGCTTCTGTTCTCTCTCCAATGCTTCCTTTTCTCTCTTCAAATTATCATTTTCAGCTCTGAGAAAAACAGAAAAAGAGAAGAAAATGTCCAGAATGTAATGAAAAGCTCAAAATTTCATGTACACTCACATTGGAATATGTTCACTGGGGTTAACAGAAAGGAACTATCATAGAGAGAGAGGAGAGAGAGAGAGAGAGAGCTTACAAGCTTCTTTTCTTGCAACTGCCAAGAAATCCATGCTGATTCATTGCCTGAAATACTAGAAAGTCTGCCCTCCCACATATTGCCTGAAATAATATAATAACTCGGAATAATCAGGACAACTCAGAGACAAACACCTCGACTGGATGATATATATAGATAAAATACAAGAGGCAAAGTTTCACTGAACCAAAATCACTTACTTGTTATTCATGTGATCCTGAGATATGAGCCTGACTATTTGCATTGTCGGTGGCCAGTTTGCCGCAAGCCTGAGGAGTGCAAAGACATATGTCAACTAAAATAGCTAAGATGCCCTAAATATGTTATTGACATAGCACTAAGGACATTTAATATAGGGCCAGCATACTACGTTACTTGAGAAAACACATTCACCATATCTTTCAACTTCTCCAGTGTCCTCAAGAAGAAGTGCTTCCTTATTGCTTTCATATTCAGCTGTTGTGGTCTCCATCGGATCACTGCTACCATTGCCATTGACAGTATGAATTTGATCGGCCATCACCAATTGTTTTCCCCATTAATCATCAACTTTATCCATGCCTTTATATGTAGCAAAATAATCCCAAGGACTTGGAAGATATGACGGCATATCATCAAACAATTTCCATTTGTAACATCGTGCGTTGCCCTTATCCAATAATTTGTTGTTTTGCTCTGAACATCAAAGTTGTTTAGAATTAAGTTATTCAATTCATATAAAACTACAAGAAGTATATTACTGAGGAATATAACTTCCAAATCCTCTTCCCTTGGCCATCTCTAATTCTCTTCTATTGGTGGTTCTTCTTCAATTTCAGAAGTTCCCAGAAAACACACCCAGCAACATCTTCCTCTCTTCTATTGGTGGTTCTTCTTTGCTGGGTACAAGAAAAGGGCAGTTTGGGAAATTAGGTGGTTTAATTAAAAATATTTATAAACAAATAAATTTACTGGGTCTACATAGAAATTTGCTGAATACATTTAGAAAGACTCTTATCAAATTAACCATCGAGTGTTCATCCAACCATCAGTTTCAAATTTTTTTTTTCCTTCCATTCTCGGAGCTCACAGTTGACAAAAATAAAAATAATAATAATAATAATTTGGCCACCCATAAAATGCTCTGGGCACCAAATCGAAGCAAACCATGAAACCTTCCACTCCCCCTCGGCCGGGACTTCCTCTCTACCAATCCTTCCAACTGCCACCTCCTCCTCGCCAGGGACGCATCGCCCTCCTTGACCTCCGCCACAAG
Source organism: Rosa lucieae (assembly GCA_024704745.1). NCBI lineage: Eukaryota > Viridiplantae > Streptophyta > Magnoliopsida > Rosales > Rosaceae > Rosa > Rosa lucieae. The sequence goes on along the minus strand of CM045493.1, from coordinate 60,465,502 downwards.
TCCTCGTCCTCTGGTTCGACACTGACACCATCAACAACTCCCGCCTTGCTGTCAAGGACCTCTGCTCGGTCTAGCCCTGACCTGAATCCTACCTCCTCACCGCCATCTCCTGACTCTCCTTCCTCTACCTCTACGACCCCAACACGTCGTCCAAATCCAATTACGAGAGCAACGATGGCGACGAAGCCGCATATGATGGCTACCTAGGGCTCAATGATGGAGTAGCCGGCGGTGATGGCCAAGAAGCCGCCAAGGAAGTTGTTGCTAGATCGACGACGCTGGTTTGGGTGAGAGAGAGAGAGAGAGAGAGAGAGAGAGAGAGAGAGAGAGAGAGAGAGAGAGAGAGGAGTGTCTTTTGTTAAATTAAAAGGGTAAATCTGTCATTGATGTTTAAATTGGGTAAATGAGATTAAAAACTTCTTAGTGGAGTAAGTAGATAATTTTTAGGCTCAAATTGTGTAAATGGTTAATATCCCTATTTGTTAATTGTTGGTGACTTAGTAATCAGCATAACCAATGATTGGAGTTAGTTTTTCAATCCCAGTGGTACGATAATTTTGGGCCCAAATATTTCCCCTTTCTTTGATGACCGTGCTCTTATTGCGCGTAAGTTGCATTTAAACACCAAATCAGAAACTAAGAGTGAAACTGCTTGCAGCTGCTGTATCTCTGGTTAGTCGAAGACCGGATGGTCTGCTGCATGAAGTTGTAACGAGAGAATCTGCAGCTCGATCGATCAAACATAACTAGATAGAGTAGTGGTCGAGATGGATGGGCTTTTGCAAGTCACGTGGCATGCAAAGATAGCGGCCAACAAAATGAGGACCAGATATGAGACCGAACCAACTATCTTGCATTGAAAAACGAGCTAATTGCAGGGAAGTCGACATGGACTTTCAACCAACAATAACTTAGGGAGACCATCAAAGTTATTGAGATTCATATTATTGTTGTACAAGTTTGAATCTGATGATCAATTGACGTCCTCCTCCTGCGGATGATTGTTAGGATCTCTCTCTCTCTGTGACAGTACGTCTTCTTATAAATTACTTTGGAAACAAGTTAACTAGCTAGTAACTGTACCAAATGGAAAAGGAAAACTAGAGAAGATGGAGAAAACTCTTAACATTTGAGTAGTTAATCACTTAATACCATTATCTATATTGCAAATACAACACATGCTATACACAAAGCATAAGGATTATTGTACTTCAGCATTCACTCAGTGTTACCATTACATCAAGAAAATAGTTCAAAGCAACAATTTAAGCACTCACAACAACAAAGGGCAGCGCAGAGTTGTGTGAGAAAAATTGCGCACTGGTTATTAACGTGGGTACAAGTCCTAATGAAACACATGCAACAGATGCGATCAAGTAGTCTAGTACAGCAGGTGGAAGCAGCCTTAACCAACACTCCCGCAACATCAGAAGGCTTTGCTTCTTCGCTAGCGGGTGCTTTATTCTCGACTGTTGCAGCCAGGTTACCAAAGCCAACACCCAGGCTTCCAAGGATTATATCCTTCTGGCTATTTGACTCCGACTTGGTCCGCTGAATAACTTTTTTGTAGACCTAATAGGGATGATAAACGGAATTTACGCTCTTTGTTGCTAAGAAGTTAGAGATTACATAGAGATGTGCACAAGTATCATGTAGCGACTTATTAACAATCAATCAATCACAAGTATCTATTGTAAAGACTAATATATTAACAATCAATCAATCAATCATATAGCAACTTATTTCATTTATGCTAGTATAAAATATCAACGTGCTTTTATACTATCCAAAAAATTATGGTTGGTGTGGAGCATAAGCTTGCTAGGTGTCAAGTGTCTTAACAAAACATTGACAGGGCTTCTAGATGCATACCTCTTGTGTCCGAGTTAATTCCAGTGCTTTATTTCCTTTATCAGTCTGCTTCAGTGTCATGATAGTGTACTCAGATGGGACCCCGGTTAGATTGCTCATTTTAGAGACCTACGTACATATCGTAGCAGGTTGGTCAGCAATTCTAGTTGACGTAAATTTAATACATAAATCATGATTTGAGTAGGAGTGTATCTACCAGTAAGGGATCTTGATATTTTGAAAGGTTGTTGAAGCATGTTCAGTAATAACAAGAATATGGAATTCAATCTACAGAAATAAGTAACAAACCTTCTCTTCAAGCTCTTTACTTCCCAGCAACCATGCATGAGCTGTACGCATGTCAATATGCCTTTTCGCAAGCACCTGTTCAGGTTACAGGTTAGTTTGATACTTCCAAATGTGCGTGCAGTACTAAATTAACTGCATACGTTACAAAAAAATGTTCAATTTAATCTTCTATATGACATTAACACATCAGATTTGTTCAGTACCCGATCAAGTGGGAAATCCTTAGATCTTTGCACTTTCAAGTCTATGGCAAAGTTGCTCATATCAGCCAAGGTACCGCTAACTTTAATGGAGGGAGGAAAGCTTCCCTCATATCTGCCAGATATGATCAATGGACTTCCAGATGAAAGATCCAGCATATTAGATGGAAACAGCTGCGAGGAACAGGAGATGATAATGTACCACTACACAGTTAATACTGGAAAGGCAGACATGGAAAATAACATTTCAGTAAAGGCACAATGCCAGCATACCTCAAGCGAATCGAGATGTTCAAAAGCGTCCACGGTTATATTGGCAAGAGTCACTGATGATGCCCTTGTGAATAGCCTTTGCACTCTATAGTCAATTGACTCTGAAAAGGTCCGATCCAGGCATATATAAGAAATCCCTAATTTCATAGCTACCACTAGATATGCAGATTGCAAGCAACTTCTTTTAAAGTTAATCATTCTCCATTAGACTACATAACTATATCCACTTGGACCACGACATAACTTTTACTTGTTTTTCATACCATCAAACACAATATTAGAATGATGACATAAGAAAGGGGAGAGAAACAGACCTCCATCATAAGCAGCATCATAATACCCCCTGCCAATTTGTGCTAGCATTTGCAGGAAGTAATGATTACAATATAAACCTGGCCAAGACATGTTAGAAATGTTCACCATACTGATTTAATAAAAAATCGTTATAAGATTTATCAATATTGCAAAAGTTATCTAAGAAACTAAGGGAACAAAACCCTTACCTATGCCAAAAGTAGATATTCGAGGACATATTGAGCCCCCACTTGTCAGATATCCTTTCATCATATTGCAAATATCTCTTTCATCTTCGACGGCCCCATCAGTAATGAGGAAAATGAAAGGAATTGTATCAGCAGTTTTGGCCAACAACTTCATAGCCTGAAATAGAGATATAATGTCAGATACCCATAGAAGAGTGTGTATGCTGTTGAACATTAGAACGTACAGTGAGTGCAAAGAAGATACATAATTGATTAATATAGTTAATCAAGCTCCGTGTTTGCAGATACACCGATCAAAGAAAACATTTTTAAATCGATGAGACAGAAATACAAGGAATATGCGGTCATTAGGAGATGTGCTCAACATATACTGTACCTGTCTTAGGGGAAGTAACATATTTGTACCACCATCTGCAATAAGTTCAGCACTAACCCAATTCTTAGCTTTCAGTAATGCTTCATTTGTTGCTAACTCCATTGATGATGAGAATACGCGAACCTCTCCATTGAAAGCTATTATGTTGAAAGTATCTTCCCGGTTGAGATTAGAAAGCGATGCCAGTACTGCACTCTTTGCATTCTCAAGAGGGTCTCCCGCCATACTTGCACTTATATCAATGATAAATATAACTTCCTTTTTGAAAACCTTGCAAAATTCAATAATAAAAGTCATAATTCAATACTCATTTACGAAAAGCTGCTGTTTAAGAATGGAAAGATTGGCAAGAATGGCAAACGGAAGTAGCAAATTTTCAACCTTCTATGAGTGATATTGCCTACAAACCCTGAATGCAATCCAATTTCCTCCCCACTAACCTCCCTATGACATTGTTAGGAATTTCTCCTTCAAATTAGAAAAAGAAATAGGTAGTGTATTAGTGATAACAAACCTTCCAAGTCTGGCTATTCCTGGGGATCAAATAGAAGCAGAACATCTCTCTGTCATCAAAATCACGAAGAGTTGGAGATTGCAAGAACACACCACCATATACATCCTTTGTGTTAACCTGTAAGTATCAAAGGCAAGCTCCACAATATCATGACTGCTCCATGAGACCCTTCCATAACACAAGCATTAGTACAAAGTCTTACAGTAAATGAAAAGCTGAAGTCTGTACTTGACCATGCTGCTACCTGTGCTTCATATGAGAAGCTCAATCTACCGCTTTGGCGCCTGACCACCTGGGAAAAGCCATGAATCATTATCGAGTATCGCAAACTAAATGTGAGAAACCGGATTTACCTTAAGAGGATGGCTTGTAGTTTGGCATAAAACTTCTGCTTCAGCACCCATATTCACACTAAACGAAATCTTCTCCCCTTTCATAATTTTATTCCCAACAGGATTAACATATGCTGGAAAATTAAAAGGCACAGTGAGGCAGAACTTTCCATCATGATATAACAATTTCTGAGACCATCTGATTTTCAGCGAAATGAAGGAGCCTCCTTCAACCTGAAATGTTTCACATGTTTAATAAACTTGAAAACTTACAAGTTACAACATAGAAGGAAAAATTGAAATGACTATTAATTAGTTGCATTAGGTGATAATTAACCTGTGGGACTTTGAAGGTGTATATGTGACGTTTCAGAAAGTACGCGTCTTTGGCTACTTTCCGACTATCCGGTTGGCCTTCTGCGGTGATCAGTTGAGTCCGATACGAACTTCCGGCGACATCAACCTCTACACCTAGAAGTGAACCCTGTTAGCACATCATGTTTTTTCTTGAGAATTAAAATAATAATTGCCTCAAAAGTCAAAATCCACAATTATGCAAAATAAGCGTGCCAACTTTGCAATTAATCAAAATTATAACTAACCTTCTCGCCCATCGGCACCGCCACGCGGCAATCGCACTTTTTTCCGGTGGAAATACAATGCACGCGCCAATTTCCGGCGACCGTCACAAAAGCAGTGTCCAGATAGCTCTCAATCTCCAAAGCCACGCCGTGCATATGCAGAGGTATCAACGCCGGCGGCTCGCACCGGCCGTAGACGTACGGCTGGTAGCTCGGAATGTCCGGATTGTCCACGATTTCCGGGTCGGACACCGCCGCGTACACCATCGGAGCCTCCGGTAAGTAGTACCCCTGCTCCGACGGCCTCGACCTGGACGACGACCTCGACATCGCCGACGTAGCCGGAGCCGCCTCCTTGCCGTAGAGTATCCGCTTGGAGAGCCCCAGGCCGTACTCGACGCAGCTGGAGAATTGCCCGGCCATGTCGCCGGAAAATTTTCTCCGGCGAAGGTGGTGATCTGTACGTAGAGACTAGAGAGAGAGAGAGAGAGAGATGTGAACTGTCAGAAGATTACAGGAGGAAAGAGAGAGAGAGAGAGCTTTTTAATAAGTGAACTGTTTTTTGGGGTTTTGACGAACAGTTACAGGAGATGAGAGAGTGATGAAGTGAAGGTGAAGGTGTAGACGAAGAGAGCATGGTGGAGGGAAAGGTTAATTTATTTTCATAATTATGAGTTTTTTTTAATTTAATAATGAATGGCCTAATGGCCTGTTACTAATTGGCGCGTGGAGGCGGGTTAGTGTTGGGAATCTTCTGGAGCTAAAGCAGAACTTTTTGACCGGATTTCACGTTTATATCGAGTACGAGTTCTGTTGCAATAATTTTAACCATATACTCCTACTCATGTCCCTCTAGTGTTTGGAATATGGTTATTTTGGAGTAACTGAGCAAAGGTCAAAGGACACTTAAATCTAATTGTTAAAATAAGTATTTTTAACTTGAATTTTTTTTCTCACATTGAAAAAACTCGAAGTTGTTTTTCGATAGACTGGTTTTTTATGTTTTATAGTTAAAAAAAAAAAACTCGAACTATTTTAAAATTTCTTAGTCAATGATTATGGACTGAAATTAAAACGACCATTTGTATTAAATCTATCATCAAAATAAGTGTAGCCAGCCAGCCAACAATTGCAAATTGCGGAATATTTTGGTGGGGGCTTTGATCTTGAATTGTTATTAAAGGAGTGATTATGATAAACGAGCTGTTGTCTTTTAAAAAGTTGTAAAGCAAGAGTCAAACTCGGGAATGTGCAACTTGTTGTATTGTATATATACGATCATAACATGTAAGATGATGACTCATATGAGATACTTGACATTATTAAAAGGGGGTTGAGACTTGAGAGTGCAATTGGATGGAGCTTCGTTGCCAAATATGGAAGGGAAGAATGTTTCAATAGGAGTTCAATGATAGACCGGAAGGGAAGAATTAATCGGATACTTGTCTTTGATTCTATTATCATCGATATATATATATATATATATATATATATATATAAGTTTGCTCAGGTGCGGATATCCGCACCGAAGAAAAAGGTGCGGATTTCCAGTTTTGACCCACTTTCCGATCACATTTTTACATCTTAGCCGTTCAGTTTTTAGATCCTAATGTATAGATCATCTCCAAAATTTCAGCCAATTTGATGATCGTTAAGGCATCCAAAATTGCAATTTACACGAACGGACAGAATCTGTCAAACCGGAACCGTTCGTATTTATAATGGTAAATTGCAGTTTTGATGCCTTAACGATCACCAAATTGGCTGAAATTTTGTAGAGGATCTATACATTATGACCTAAAAACTGAACGGCTAAGATGTAAGTGGGTCAAAAACGGAAATCCGCACCTAAGCAAAAAGTGCAGACGTCCGCACCGGAGAAGCTCTGTATATATATATATATATATTCTAGGGTTGTTTTGCCCTTGGACTCTCGCTAAGAACATGAAACAAGCAACCAATTTGTATAAAATGTGAATTTAAGATCGACCAATTCATGTGAATCTAGTAATGGAAGAATATGAATATATAAATGGAGTTTATACATGTTTGGATCTCTCAAATCATTGTCAGTGTTAGTAAATTTTAATTATTTTATCATGGTAGAGCATGTTAGTCACGTGTAACATCTCACATGCATGGTTTAAAAAATTGCTACACGTGCTACATGTCACCCAATATAATTTTTTCATGTGTATAGCTTAGAGAATAGCCACATGTGTGGAGACGTGTTGAAGATGTGAATCCCACGTTGAAAAATTATGATTTTGCAATACGTTTATAAAGATTTGAGCCTCTCTAATCATGTCAATCGATTTTAGTTGTAAGACTAAGATTTACTTTTTCACAATAGGGGTGACTACCGCACCTAAGCGACGGGTCTCCAACGAATCAAATTTAACTACGTTGTATTATCTTTTGTAACAAAGATTGTTGGAATACTATCCAACCAATGTCATAGCTAATTATGGAAAATGACTCCTCATTATATCGTTTTCTAATTTTCTTTTGGAAAAGTTAAGTGGAGCATTGGTAGTTAGTAGTGTGTTTCAACTTTCAAGCTTTCAACGTGAAAAATATGTTTTCAAAGGAAAAATATTGTTTGTCAGCCACGTTTACATAAATAAACGGCTACTAATAAGCTGGTCTCACAGTGACGATGATGGTCCTCTACAACAATTATCCCAAGTCTCTATTCAAAATTTCTTTCAACTCCTATTTTCCTTTTTCGTTTTCCCATTCTCTTTAAAGTCACACTTGTTTCTATCGGTCCGGTCCACTTTTTTTACTAATTAATAATGGAGAACGGAAAATGGATGGTGTTTACATTATGGGAGGAAGCTAGGGCTGTAGGAGTGAAATTGATCCACCTAGAGTTAACATTTTATATCATCAATAATGTTTACATAGTCAGTAATTAATCAAGAAAATTATACTCAAGCATATTTGAATGTAAATTTAACAGTGAAAATATATATTTTTAGCTGATTTGTTTTGTTTATCAACCTTGAATTTGCATCTATATACGGTTAAAAATAATTTATTTGATCAGTTACTAACCAAGTGAACACAAAATGTTCTCATACTTTAGTAATAACAAATTATAGATAAATTAAAGCCACTCTTGTATCTTTTTAAGCCAACATATATTTTTCTCGTCATTCGGCCAATTAGACACCAAAGGAAAAACATAAATATAGATGCAGAAATGTAGAGACAAAGAGAGATAATCTTCTCTAAATATGAGTTAAAAATTAGATCCAAAGCTATAAAGTATGTAGAATCTAATAGCGTAAGGGTCTAAAAGAAACAGAAAAATTTAGGAAAGAGCTTTCATTTTCTGTGCAATGTCCCACGTCTACTTTAAATGTGTGTTGTTAATTATCAGATAATAATTTTAAAATAAATACTTTCATCCCAATTCAATTTTTTCTCAAAAAAGAAAAGAAAAAGATATTGCATTATTGATCTACAAAAAGGTAAAAGATACTTGATGATTGAGTGCGAGACATTTATATAATTTGCTCTTTGCGGTTCTGGTAATGGAAGGATAGTAGTTCATCTTTTTGTTGCTTTCTGGTTTCTAGTCTCTGGTAGGGTAAATCCTTCTAGTTATGGCCTGCGAAGATCAAGGTTTCTAGTGGGGGCTGTGAGAGCTTTCTCTCATTTTCTGTTTCGAATTGATTGGAATCGACTATGTTCAGAATTGGGACCGACAAACTACTCCGATCATCAACCCAAAGGGACCATTTCATTTAAGCCTCCATGCCAACACCAATGACATTTCACCAACCATAATTTATAACTACTATTGTTATCATAGAATGGATTTGATTTGAACATGAGGGGCCAAACTATTCCCTAAAGTATAAGCAAAGAAAAGCAACCTTTGATCCACATTCAAAACGCCTCGTCTCTTGGCTTCTAGTTTATCACAATCAACAATTAAGATGCTCAAAATTGAGCTTCAGTCTATCAGTTTCACTGTTGATGGGCGAGTATGAGATATCATAAGCTTCTTGTTTTGTCATTGCTCATGTAATTAAGCAACTCCTTTGTGATTGTGAAAAATAACTTGCACCGAAATTTCTATTCTTAATGTTGGCACCGTTAGATACTATGAGCAAATGCATTTCATGGTAGCGTTTTTCTTTTCATCTGAAACTTCATTATTCATAGTTTGTTTTAATAAACAAAAAGAAAATTTGTACTTAATTTTATTTTTTTAGAGAAGCCAATGAATAACCGACTCATTATTCTTATCCGAATTTATTAGATAGTAGAAAAGACATCTTATAGTTTATCTCTTCACGAATTCACTTAATTCCATAGATACTAGTTTTCTACTCACATGCAGACAAAATTTTTATAATTATTATATTAAGAAAAAAAAATAGAAGTTATTTGAAAAAAAAAAAAGTAGGAAGTTATCTGAAATTGTGGGTGGTTATTCCACACATAGGTAGTTTTTAATTTTTTAATTTTTTTTTTACATATATAGAGTGCACATAGGTAGTTAACTATCTGAAAATTATTTATTTTATTTTATACATAATTTTTAATTTTGCTATTTACCATACTACCACTCAATTATTCAAAATTATCTAAAATTAATATAAGGTCTAAGGATTTTATTGTCTTTTCACACTAACTTTGGCTAACAATTTTTTTTTTTTTTAATCAAGGAAAAATATATTCATCGCAAGCCAGAATAGGCCGTTACATACCATTCCGCTATCGTTAAATATAGACAGACAAAAACCTAGTGGTACGTACATATAGTCCTACTCACTATACATTAAAATACGTAGCGGTAGTGGGGACTCTCCTTTGATACTAGTCCAGAGGTGCTAAAGATATATAGAGTGCACACAAATCTCTTCTCTTAATAATAGTAAGTATAGATAAACAAATATCTTATGTATCATTTTTTAATGAGTAATTTTATAAATATATATAGTACATATTATACTATTATTGAACATTTATGTGCTTTATCAATGGTAGTCTATTCACTACATATAGTGTCTATCCCAATAATGGAGCTTCTTCTATTCATACTGTGGTCCTTATAGGGGCTCATCTCCAAGAGGTAAGACCCAAGACTTAATGTCCATTCGTCTGTTTATTGTATTTTTTATATCCTTATTAATACAATAAGCGTTATTAACCGGCACTGAGGAACTAATCTTACATGCAAAACAAGCTTTTTGATTCACAAAAATAAAGTATTATAACTTAATTCGAACAATTTCTTTATTTTTCAGCAACAATATCGTAGAGAGGGCTTGATTGACAACATAGTTCATTTCACAAAAATGAACCTAGGAATTTATGGATCATACTAGAGGACAGTAGCTTAAATTTTAATATTTGTATAATTTCATGTATGTAACTCATAAGAATTAGGTTGAAGTAGTCAATACGAATTAGGTCAGTTATCGACTATCAAGGGGCTCACCTTCATTTGCTGCCTCACGATGCTTTTTTCATAATTGGTACTTGACCGCATTATCAATCCCAACCTTTAACCGAAATCTTAAAAGTCTAAAACAGGAACTTCAGTACGTGACTTTAAAGAGGACTCAGAGTACCGACGTGCACTTATACCGACACGAATGAATGATTGGATAACATTAAATATATTTTTTTATTATTAAAAAAATATTGACTATAAATATCAATAGTTGAAATTATTTAATAAATGTTGCGTCACTTCTATTGCCGATGCATAGAGAAAATTCCATGAAAGCCCGACCTAACTCCGTAAGAACCAGTGTCTTAGAACCGGCAACCCCTTAAACCATTGGGACATAGATCCACAGTGGTCCCTATAACATCGAGAGCAGAAGTGACAGTGGATCCAAGAAGTCCAGGTCAAAATGACGCAAGCATCCAAATGAGCCACAGGCTCTCACAATGAACAGACCATCCACAATCAACAATTCAACATAGAAACAAAACATAGCTTTCTCGAAAACCCTTACAAACCCTCACAACGTGGTGGGGCAACAACCTCTCACACGGACGCTAGTGACACCACCACCTCTCCTCTCCCTATGAGAGCAAAACCATCCCCAACATTATGAACAAATAGTCTAGGTGGGCCGCAACCCAAACCGGGTTTAAATGGGCTCCTTCAAAATACCTGTTTATGGTGGACTCCCTCGGGAGGTAGCCCAAACACATAAGCAACCCGAAAGCCCAACCCGAGCTGTAGTGCAAACGATGTCGTATCGGTGAGTAAGTTTCAACTCGGAACTAACTTGAGAAAAAAGCATACTTTGCTTTGCTTATTAAATCTCTCTCTGAACCCAGAAGACCACTATAGTCTGATACAGAAACCCAAAGCCCTAAAGCAGAAGAAAGAAGAAGAAGAAGAAGAAGCGGAAGCTCAGAAATCGAATATGAGTCGTGGTAGTGGTGGAGGGTACGACCGTCATATCACGATCTTCTCACCCGAAGGTCGTCTTTTCCAAGTCGGTATGTGATTCTAATTCCCACTACCTCCGTTTTATATTTCTCAAATCTAAACCTAGTATTAGTGCTTGGGAGTTATCAATTTTAGGTCTTTCTGCTTCTCGTTGCTTATTTGGGTCACGGAGATTGAAACCCATTAATTAATTAATTTATTTATTTTGGTTTGATGATGAAATCTGAGGAAAAGAGGGAAAACGACGATGAACAAGATGAAATCTTTGAGTGCTTAATTTGTTTGGCATTGGTTTCAGCTTGATTTTTGAACTTGATTCATTTGGTTGGATGTTAAAGTATGAGGAAAGAAGAAAAAGAAATACAAATTTTAATTTTTTGGTTCCAAGATCCAAAATGAACTTTGTGTGTGTAAAATAGAATGTGATTGTGAGTTAATAATGGTTAGCATATAACGGTTTCTGAGATGGTTTGTTTTTGATGTATGAATAGAATATGCGTTTAAGGCTGTCAAGTCTGCTGGGATTACCTCCATTGGTGTCCGAGGGAAGGATTCAGTATGTGTTGTGACTCAGAAGAAAGTCCCGGTGAGTATTAGCGGTTCATATTTCTGAGGCTTTATTTGACCATGGGTCGAATATGTGCGTGTTGTAACTGTTATGAAATTTATGCAGGACAAACTTTTGGATCAGACGAGTGTAACCCATCTTTTTCCCATTACTAAGTTCCTAGGGTTGCTGGCTACTGGCATGACAGGTTTCTTTTTTGGCCCTCCTGAGAAGCTTTTTGGACGAATTTGTGGTTTTCACTTCTTACAGATACAGATATATGCTCAAGTACTTCTGTTGTTTAAAAGCTCACGTTTGGTTCATCTTCTTGGCATGTGGTTTTCTAGCTGATGCAAGGACTCTGGTATCACAAGCAAGGAATGAAGCAGCTGACTTCCGATTCAAAAATGGATATGAGATGCCTGTAGATGTATTGGCTAACTGGTAAGTAGTTGAACTGGTTATGCCATATAATGCTAAAATGGAATTGAACTTTTAGATACAGTTTAAATTGCCATATTTTTGTAATCTTTCACCTAACGAGTCTAAAAGTTCAAAAGTGATTTTTCCCCCATTCCCTCAAGTGGTTAAATAGAATCCACAAATGGGTGACACACTCCCATGGAATCTGGACTTGCCTTTGCTGTTGGTTATTGTTTCTTTCCCTCTATGTTAGTATTCTACATCATATTTCTTTCCCTCAACGTTACCTAGTTTCTTTTTCCTGGTAGATGCGGTATTTCTCTAGATTTAGATAATAGAAGGTATGGTGTGGGTTTCATGGTAAAAGGTGATGTTGCGTAAGTTTTCTGGTTAAGCTTTAGAATTCAAGGGATTTAGGTATGCTACTTCATAATATCAGGACCAGCACTGAGAATCTCAGACAATTACTGTAGTACTAGTTCCAGATCATGCACTCTGAACATGTCAAAATCACCCACATCACAAATGTTTTAACCTCTTAAATATGTACGGCAAGTCAGAATTCAGGTATTGTGAACCTGGCCAGCTTGTGGTTCCTGGGTAGCCACAGGACAGCTGACAATAAATCCTTTTACTTGCTACCCGTTTCCATAATAATTCCAAATTTATAATACTATAATCATCATGATAGTTTACTCTTCATAATTTCTAGGCCATCTCATGATCTTCCACTGATATCATTTGTATGTACAGGATTGCAAACAAATCACAAGTCTATACTCAACATGCTTATATGAGACCACTGGGTGTAGGTTTGTTTCTTGTTCTCTTCTTTTGGTTCTGTATTTTTCTTCCTCTCTCCATCCTCTCGCTATAGATTTATTAGTTGTCTTTTTTTTTTCACTGATGGTATCCGTTTTCTACCATGTTATGTTTTCTTGAAGTTGCTATGGTGTTGGGTGTTGATGAAGAGACCGGACCTCAACTCTATAAGTGTGACCCAGCTGGTCATTACTTTGGTCATAAGGTACATCCAATGTTATTTTGTAACTTGATCTGGAGAACAAAGTACGTGAAAAATTAATGATAAATGCCATCAGAACCTTCCTACACTTGTCCGGAGTTTCTTCTCTGCAACAACCCCTTTTGGGCTACTCATTCATGACACTTTGGTGTTGTGTTCTTTATTCTCTCTCATTGTGTATCTTTCCCATTTATAAAAGACAATTTGAGCTTAACTTGCATCATTACACAACTTTGCTCGTGTTGGCAGAAGATTGGAACATTGATCTTGAGACATTACTGTTTTTGTAGTTTCATGGACAAATTTATCTCTTCTATTTCTTATCTGGAGGAGTAGTATGTCCGCTTTAGTTCTCAACTGATAAATAATTGTGTATCTCAGGCCACAAGTGCTGGATTGAAAGAACAAGAGGCAATTAATTTCTTAGAGAAGAAAATGAAGAATGACCCTTCCTTTACATACGAGGAGACTGTGCAGGTAGAAGTTACTTATCCTTTTATCTATTTACTGTTTTGACAGTATCACGGGCTCACTTTTTTGAACATGAAAAATAACATTTTTTAGTCTGAATTACTTTATTTTGTAAATAGAAATATGCTATTCTGCAAAACTTAAATCAAAATTTCTTTCTCTGAGATTTTGGCTGTGGTTTTTAGTAAGTGATACTTGACAAAGATAGTAATGTCAATATGTATGATTCTTTCTCTGACCTTCCATAATGCTTTCATTGTTAGACTGCCATTTCTGCGCTGCAATCAGTTCTGCAAGAGGATTTTAAGGCCACGGAAATTGAGGTACTGGAGCCCCTTCATTAAATTTGAGTGCTGTTTATTTATGTGATCTACAAATATGGAGGCATTATTTTCTTGCATGGGGATCAGGAGTGCTTTATCACACAGTTTCTGAAGAGCAAAGTCAAATATTTTGATAGATATCTACAGCACTCTTCAGTCTTGCATTTAGTAGGAAAGCACATAACACGTATTGTATCCATAAGTTTATTCTCCCATACTTGAGATTCTGTTCTGTTAAATCATATATTGATAGTGGTGAAAAAGGAAAATCAAAAACCTTTTGTGTTGATATAACTTTTGTGTGGTTAGCTTCTACTAGACATGCTTTATGTTCATCTCATTGATATAACTTTTTGGACATGCTTTATGTGCCAAAATCCCTTGCAGTTGGACATGTTTTATTGACAGCAATAATGTATTATGTTAATGTGTAATGTCTTTTCTTTTAGGTTGGAGTGGTGAGAAAGGAGAATCCCGTTTTTAGAGTGTTGCCCACTGAAGAGATTGATGAGCACTTGACTGCCATAAGTGAGAGAGATTGATTCCTGGACAAGGGTTATTCAATATGATAAGATGCCGGATGCTTTTCTCTCCCCCTGGGAATATCATATGCCTATTTTAATCATTAAACAATTGCTTTAGCAATTTGCCTGGGATGCTTAATTCACCTTCTGTAACTTTTATTAGCTGAAATTTCTACAGTTGAACTGCTGTGCTGCCTTGTATTCTCAGGATTTTCAGCCATTTCCATGTTCGATTTGAATTTTCTTTTTCAGTCACAATGTATCTGTTTCCATATTTCGTATTTGGGTGGAAGTGGAACAAGTCAAGACACCTCAAGTTCCTGTTTTTTTTCTTTGGATGCATATCTTCCCTGGCAGGTATCCATTGACCAAAAATCCGAAAAGGTAATACGAAAATTATGGGCACCAGGTTTTCCCCATAGGTTTTGAATAAACATCCTATCTGTTCAAATATTGGTAGGACGGAACAAGAGAGCTGAAAGATTTTAGTTTAGGTGGGATATATTCAACAGTCCCAGATAACAGAGCACTAATGGCCCAGGTTAAATTGTTATTACATCAAGTTAAATTACATTTAATAAATCCTCAAAAAAAAATTAGATAATGAAACTGAAGTAAACTGTAATTGGATTCTAATGAGTTTTTTGTTTAGTAGAGGATGCGTCTGATTGGCTCATAAACTATCTTTATTAATTTTGCTATTCAATAACGTGGGATCATTTTTCAAAAAAAAAAAAAAAAAAACTAGATTATGGTGTTTGTTTTAGGGAATCAGAAATTAAGAGATAATCGCTGTGTATGCTCATTGATAATAGGGGCCTATTTATATAGAGGATTACAATGCATAGAGTTAGAATCATACAAGGAAAGATAATCTCTAGATTCTTCTAATTAAACCCTATTACCACTAGGTCAAGTAACCTAGAGTTTGGGCCAAACACAAATAGAGATATCCTTAAACACTCCCCTTGTGTTGTCCAAACGCGGTGCTTCTCTCGTTGCCTCGTTAAAAACCTTGCAGAGTAACAAAAACCCAGTGGGACAAAAATAACCTCGGTCGAAGGGAAAAAAGAGCACAACACACCTTTCACGTTTCGAGGTGAACATGTAGACATCTCCCCCTGATGTCTGCGCCTCCCCCTGATGACTACGATCATGGGAGTTCAGATAATTTCCCAAGTCAATTCTTGCCACATGTTTCTCGAACGTGGATTTGGGCAATGACTTAGTAAACAAGTCTGCCTCACTGTCCTCAGATCAAACCTAATTCACTTTGATCTCGAGGAGAGTCTGTTGTTGCTGATTATGCTTGGTGTTATCGCTTTTGATGTAGCCTTGCCTCATTTGTTCAAAACAAGCAGCATTATCCTAAATGCTCGTAGGCTCATCTGTGGTAGACTTCAAACCACAATTGTTCGAACATGCGTAATTATGAATCCAATCCATATTCATTCACGAACCACTTCATGAAGAGCAATGATCTCTGCATTGTTCGAAGATATAGCGATTAGAGTCTATTCTGTAGACCTCCAAGATGTCACGGTCTTTTCCCATGGTGAACACTTGACCGGATTGGGAATGACTTTTGTGTGGGTCAGATAGATACCCAACATCAGCAAAACCTTCCAAAACACATGTCGTTTTGGGATGGGGATAGTGGACGCAGGCCAGTGTTAGCGGCGTACCTGGTGTGTGATGGGTCCGAATCCATCATCTCTTTGTAGGTATAAAACAAGCCCATATCAATCGTACATCTCAAGTACTGAAAAATATCTTTTACACCAATCCAATGGCATCGTGTTGGCGCACAGCTATACCTTAGCTAACAAGTTTACAACATATGAGATGTCCGGTCTTGTGCATTGGGATAAGTACAATAATGCGCCTATTGTATTAAGTAAGACACTTCTGCCTCTAGCACATCTTCGTCATCATCCTTTCGACGAAGAGGATCCTTTTCAGGATCAAGACGATGGACGATCATGGGGGTCCTTGAAGGCTTGACCTTGTCAAAATGCCTAAGCATCTATCGACACGATGCTCAAGTTCTAAACCGAGACATAATCGTGTTCTCCCAAAATCCTTAATCTCAAACTACGGATTTCAAGTGTTCAGCGGTTTCCCTTAACTCTTTAAGGGCTTCTAATGAAGATCATGTCCAACATGAATCGCGATAGAATCCGAAACTTGTCATAGAAACGGGTGGGCATATCCCTTCCCAATCAAGTAGTCACTTTAGTGAGAGTTTCAACCTCTTTGTAAACGCGCTCCATGGTCTAGAGCCACTTGACTTGGGTAAATGAAGTTCACCATGAACCTTCATGTATATTCCGTATCTAGATCCCTATAGAGATACTTAGTGACCACATTTGTAAGCTGCATGTTCAGTTATTCGGAAACTACCAAACTGACAGGGTAGTGGAGTGCAATGACATCCATTACGAGAGAATATAGTCGATTCCAGGGCGTTTTGTGAGAAGCCTTGCGCCATAAGGCGAGATAACCATATCTTTTTCTCACTATGCTTTCTAACGAAGACCCCATTAGTCAACAGGTTTTATGTTAGGAGGTGTTGGCATCTCTAGCTCGAAAACCTTCCTCTTCGTTAGAGAATCCATCTGAACCTGGATCGCATCTTTCCATTTAGGCCAAATCTCTCTACGTTGGTATTCATTCATCAACGGAGCGTGGTTCGATATCATCTGACTCAACAAACTCCTGCGCAACGAAATACGCAACTACATCATCAATTATGATGGAGTTTCTATCCCACGTCTCATGTACACTAGTGTAAGTTTCATAGAGCTCTATATTCTCAGGAATAGGTTCTGACGTTGAGGCGTCCCCCAACGATAAGCATAACCCGGAAGATACTCATGAGACGGATTTTGAGTGCTGTTGATCCAAGGATTAGTTTGTGCCAAGGTATCCTTCGAACCCACGGGCTTCCCACGCATCCTAGCTGGGGCCATGGCCTGTAACACCAGAGTGCCACTCTCTTTGGCTTTGGCGCCATGCCTACCTCTGTGTAGGGTGGCGCTACGTCCTCTCGTAGGAACGTCCTTCCTTGCAGGCATGTTTGCAGCATATTTGTGTGATCTCGTCACTGTAATAGGGATCGAGATGAGACATAGTGAGGACAGGCCACGACAATTCCTGTCGTTCCTGCTGAACATCCGTGTTCTTATCTCCCCCTAACGACGGGAAGACTGTCTCATCAAAGTGACAACCCGCAAATCTAGCGGTAAGGAGATCGTCTTGCAAGGGCATTAAGTGGCGGACGATTGCTGGAGTCTCAAATCCAACGTAGTTGCCCATTTGTCTGTAAGGACCCATCATAGAGCGATGTGGCAGCGCAATTGGCATATAAATGGCTCACTCAAATATGCGTAAGTACGATATTTGTACCCAGTCACTAGCTGTAACACAGAGGTACATTGAGTGGCGGTGGGTCGTAGACGAATGAGCATAGCTTTATGCGATATTGCATTACCCCAAGCGGATATAAGGAGATTGGTGAGCATTACCAATGTCCGGACTATCATCGTAGTCGTTTCCGTAAGACCATTTGGGTGTGTACATGGGAATGTGATATCCAACATCAAGCCCATTACAATATCCATCGAAAGTCTTTTGATGTAAACTCTCTAGCATAATCAAATCCAATTGACTGAATAGGATGATCTGTGGTCATATGATATGTGCTAGGAGTGCAGCGTAAGCAGCATTTATAGGTGGACAATGGCACAACACGTGACCAGCGTGTTTGCGTGTCAACCAATATCATGAAATATTTAAGTGTCCGCAAGTTGGTTGAATCAATCCACAAAATCCCTACGGATTCTTTGTAAGAACAGAATGAGTAATGTCATATCATTTGCATAGGACGGTCTCAGTCCTAATTTCCCTAAGGAACGGGCTTTGTAAAACGAGCGAGAGACCTTAGAAGCAACCATTGAGTATTTTGGTTAGGCCTGGGCGTCTAAAATGCTATTTGAAGCAAGTTGGTGATTGCAGCATCACTTGGGGAGCCATCACCATGATGGACGCCATCCATGGCGTCATGGATAGGGACTGCGCCAGCCCTAGGCAGGTGGTGGACGGAGGCAGTGCCTTAGGCAGCAACGTCGGTCACACGTAGTCTAGGAATCAACTTTTGATTCATGCTTCATTTCGCTCGAGAGAAAGGATGTCCATGTGAAGTCTTTGTAGACGGATCATCATATCATGACTAGGATGATCTATCTTGTCCTGACAAAGCCAATATGTGTCTAAATCCAAGAGATCTTCTCTCATAACTTTTATTGGATTAATAGCTCGAATAGTGACATAGTGTTACACCCCATATCTGATATACCCTTGTTATCCAGTTGCATGGAATTCCTTATGGTTACCGTTTGTGGTTATAATTTTAACGTTTAGGGGGTGGTTAAAAATTGACTTTTTATGAGTTAAAAATTTGAGAAAATTTCCTTCATGAAAGTTGTAGAGGACGTTAAACCGAGCGCGTGCATACGTGGTACGTAAAAATCGGAGTTCGTATGCAAAAGTTATGAGTGAATTACGAAAATTACTGTTCATGGTAAATTTTTGATATATAGGGAAAGTTACCCGGGTAGGTTTCCAAAACCGGAAACCCACCCCTCTGTCTCTCCTCTCCCCCGACTCTCCCCCTTTCTCCTTCGGGTTTTTCTTCCTCCCTCCGATTCCCCACTTTCCGGCCACCATCCGGCGTGCAACCGGTCACCACAGGGGCGCCTCAACCCGCTTGTGATTACCAGTGACCTGGGTTTGAGGAGTTTGGCCGGAAAAGCTCGATTTCACGCGGGGAAGGTAAGGTTGCAGTTTTGGGGATTTTGCCGATTTCCGGCCATACCGGCCACCTTCGGCCACCATATTCACATCGAAGGTTCGGTTTTTGCAGGAGATCATTTTGCCTAAGGTCTTGCTTCTCAATTTGCAGTGTGGAGGTGGAATCGATCGAACCCGATTCTAGGGTTCTTGAGCTTTTCTGGAAAATTTTCACCCATTTGATTCGGCCACTTAGAGGTAAAATTGATCAATGTTGTAGTTGAGAAGTTGATTGGGACTGTTGAGATGATGTTGTTGCCGGAATTTGGTGGTCATCGGAGAAGGTCGCCGCCGGCGCGTGGTCCCCACGTGCCGCCACTGTAGGTAGCGCGTGGAGCCCCCATCACTAAATTGACCAGGAAAGGTGCTAAATTTGTTTGGTCGGATGAGTGTGAGCAAAGTTTCCAAGAACTCAAAAGACGTTTAACTTGTGCCCCAGTTTTAGCATTGCCTGATGATAGCGGGGAGTATGTGATTTACAGTGATGCCTCAAGACAAGGTTTAGGTTGTGTGTTGATGCAGCATGGGAATGTGATTGCTTACGCATCTAGACAGCTGAAACCTCACGAAATGAACTACCCAACTCATGACCTTGAGCTTGCTGCTGTAGTTTTGTCACTTAAACTATGGAGACACTACCTTTATGGAGCACGATGCCAGATTTTTACGGATCACAAAAGTCTCCAGTATCTACTTACTCAAAGGGACTTAAATTTGAGGCAAAGGAGGTGGTTAGAGTTGATTAAGGACTATGATTGCACTATCGAGTACCATCCCGGAAGGGCTAATGTGGTAGCTGATGCACTTAGCCGAAAGCCCTCAAGCTCTTTAGCCCATTTGAAGACAGTTCGAGTCCCTTTACTTTATGAATTGCGATCTACAGGAGTTAATTTGGCGATTGAAGAAGGGTCTGGAGCATTGTTAGCTAGCTTCCATGTGAGGCCGAATCTCATTGATAAGGTGCGAGAGGCACAAGATGAAGATGAATATTTAAGACAATTAAAAGAAGCAGTGAGTGATGGCACTAGAACGGACTTTATTCTTAGAGGAGATGGAGCCTTAATGTTTGAGAATAGAATATGTGTACCTAATCTTCCTGATATTAAACGAGAAATTTTGGATGAGGCTCATAGTTCTGCTTACGCTATGCATCCTGGCGGGACAAAAATGTATCGAACTTTAAAACCATATTATTGGTGGCGGAATATGAAAAGGGAAATTGCAAAGTATGTGAGTAGGTGCTTGATATGCCAACAGGTAAAAGCAGAAAGACAGAAACCTTCAGGATTGCTACAGCCGTTGCCTATTCCGGAGTGGAAGTGGGAGCACATCACCATGGATTTTGTTTCAGGTCTTCCACGAACTCGCGATGGTCATGATAGTATTTGGGTGATTGTGGATCGGCTCACCAAGTCTGCTCATTTCTTACCTGTTAACAAGACTTATGGAATGAACAAGCTGGCGGAACTTTATGTAAATGAAATCGTGAAACTTCATGGACCACCCGTTTCCATTGTTTCTGATCGAGATCCTCGTTTCACCTCAAAATTTTGGAGGAGTCTACACGAGGCTTTGGGTACTGGGTTGAGTTTTAGCACGACATTTCATCCACAGACTGATGGGCAATCTGAGAGGACTATTCAAACTTTGGAAGACATGTTGAGATCCTGTGTTATGCAATTCAAAGGAAGTTGGGTTAGCCATCTGGCATTGATTGAGTTCGCTTACAATAATAGTTATCATTCCAGTATTGACATGGCTCCTTACGAAGCTCTCTATGGAAGGCAGTGCCGTACTCCCTTGTGTTGGAATGAAGTGGAAGAAAGGAAGCTCATAGGCCCAGAAATCGTGCGGATTACCACTGAAAAAGTTAAGTTGATCAAGGAGAAACTCAGGACAGCTCAAAGTAGACAAAAGAGTTATGCGGATAACCGCAGGAAAGATTGGAATTCCAAGAAGGTGATTGGGTGTTCTTGAAATTGTCCCCTTGGAAGGGGGTGTGTAAGATTTGGAAAGCGAGGGAAGCTTAGTCCCCGATTTATTGGACCTTTTATGATTAAAGATCGAGTTGGCCCAGTTGCATACAGATTGATTCTACCTCCGAGGTTATCAAAGATTCATGATGTCTTCCACGTGTCCCTACTCCGCAAGTATATGGCTGATCCCTCTCATGTCTTGGAAGAACAGCCCATTCGTTTGAAGGAGGACCTTACTTATGAGGAGGAAACCGATCCAGATACTCGACGAAGAGAGCAGGTCCTTAGAAACAAGACGATACCTTTAGTTAAGATATTGTGGAGTAATCATTTGGTGGAAGAAGCCACTTGGGAACCGGAGGATTTATGAGACGACAGTACCCCCATCTGTTCTGACAGGTACGTAAATTTCGAGGGCGAAATTTTTTTTTAGGGGGGTGAATTGTTACACCCCATATCTGATATACCCTTGTTATCCAGTTGCATGGAATTCCTTATGGTTACCGTTTGTGGTTATAATTTTAACGTTTAGGGGGTGGTTAAAAATTGACTTTTATGAGTTAAAAATTTGAGAAAATTTCCTTCATGAAAGTTGTAGAGGACGTTAAACCGAGCGCGTGCATACGTGGTACGTAAAAATCGGAGTTCGTATGCAAAAGTTATGAGTGAATTACGAAATTACTGTTCATGGCAAATTTTGATATATAGGGAAAGTTACCCGGGTAGGTTTCCAAAACCGGAAACCACCCCTCTGTCTCTCTCCTCTCCCCCGACTCCCCCCCTTTCTCCTTCGGGTTTTTCTTCCCCCTCCGATTCCCCACTTTCCGGCCACCATCCGGCGTGCAACCGGTCACCACAGGGCGCCTCAACCCGCTTGTGATACCAGTGACCTGGGTTTGAGGAGTTTTGGCCGGAAAAGCTCGATTTCACGCCGGGAAGGTAAGGTTGCAGTTTTGGGGATTTTGCCGATTTCCGGCCATACCGGCCACCTTCGGCCACCATATTCACATCGAAGGTTCGGTTTTTGCAGGAGATCATTTTGCCTAAGGTCTTGCTTCTCAATTTGCAGTGTGGAGGTGGAATCGATCGAACCCGATTCTAGGGTTCTTGAGCTTTTCTGGAAAATTTTCACCCGTTCGATTCGGCCACTTAGAGGTAAAATTGATCAATGTTGTAGTTGAGAAGTTGATTGGGACTGTTGAGATGATGTTGTTGCCGGAATTTGGTGGTCATCGGAGAAGGTCGCCGCCGGCGCGTGGTCCCCACGTGCCGCCACTGTAGGTAGCGCGTGGAGGCGCGTATAGTAGGGTTTTAGATGTCGTTTTAATCCCCTATACCAGTTAATGATTGTTGAATGTGATGTGTGAAGTTTGGTTGACATCGGAGGAATTTCGGTTTGAGTTTAAATTGAATAATTAACGGTTTACGTGAATTCGAACGCCGGAATTATTTCGAATTCACTCGAGAATTTATTTATCGATGATGGAATATTGATGGAGTATTAAGGATGGATGTTGTAGAGGTTTGAGAAGTCGGATTTTAGGAAGGGGGATTATTTTGAATTTCCAATTATAAGTATCGTAAAGTTAAAGTTCCGTCCTGTGAATTATATATTTATGATTGTTATTCGTACAGGACGAGAGGAGTCTCCATACGAGGAGAATCACGAGCGACGTCAGGATTGACCGCATATTGTGAGTGGACCTTTGATTTTAATTGATGCATGCAAATTAAATTCCGCAAGTTTTAAGATATTGAATTATCCACTTAATTATCGAGCATTTTATTTTGGTTTGGTTTATTGAATGATTTATTGGTTTGAACTTTTGAATTAAGTTTCGTTATGCTCGATTTGAGGATTTTGATTTATGCGGATCCATGATACTATTTTTTTTTTATTCGACGATTAGAGATTATAATGAGATTTCGATGAAGCAAGATTTTATACTTATTTATACCCTATTTGTATTTGAACCTGAGATGAGCTTGGCGTGCGGGGCCCGTCTTTATACATTCGGCTTATTTTGTGAAATAAGTGGGGAAATTATACAGTTTTTCTTGGCTTTCGACTATCTTTTCACCATACGCGGGTCATGTGCTTAGGTCTCCTCCTCACTTACTTTGTGTTTGTGGGTGGCAGTGAGGTAGCTTTCTCCTCCTCACGTGGGTGGTAGTCGAGGGATATTCTCCTCCTCGCACAATCTATGTGCGAATGGTAGTTGAGGTTATTAGTTCTCCTCCTCACAATCTATGTGTGGGTGGCAGTCGAGGGTAGGTAGAGCCTGAGGGGCTCCATTCCCGTATGGTGAACCCATTTTCCCCTTGTTCTTTGGATTGTTTCTTGACTAGCGGGGCTAGTCGGTCTTTTCTTATTATTGCATGCATCGGGAGTTTTATGGAAATAAATGTGGAAAAGTATAAAAACCTTTTTCTTTCAAATATTTATTCTTGTCCACTCACGCTAACGTTTTATATACTTTTCCCTGGGCCCTTCGGTTTCAAATGCCCAGATTGCAGTACTGTTGCTCGGTGTAGGAGAGTGAGCCATAGTTACCGCACCTGCTTCCGCCATCACTTCTGTAGGTTATATGGTTAACCTACTGTATTCCTTGTTATATCCTTATGTGACCCAACTTATATGTATTATATTTGAGGTCTATGACCTAAATTGGGTGATTGTAGTAACTTGTACCTTTTGGAGATTATGTTTAATAATGTTTTTTTTTAACTTTGAGATGGGTTTGGATGAATTGGGAGCAGGGGGCTCCAGGAGTTTATGGTTGGGTTATTCGAAGTGAATTATTGGCTTTTTCGCAGGATTATGGGTTATCCATTTTTAAGGGAGGTTATGCCGAAATTTTTGGTAAATCTCCTTTAAAGGTGGGTCCCGCAGGGCCACTTCGGATTCCAGGGTGGAATTCGGGGCGGGTCTTGTCACATAGAGTGCACTAGAGAGACACATAAACTTCTCTAAGATGCGTCTTTGTTCGCAATCATTAAAGGTATTGCAGAACTCATTTCCGTTCTCTACATGCATTTTCGCATGGAATTCGTTGGCTATTCATAGGATACGATTTGCCCTAAGAGCGTAGAGAGTTTCTGTGACAGTTGTAATCAAGGTGCCATTTGGCAAGTGGAACTTGAGCTATTCCATGTCCTTGAATTAATACTGATGGCCCAGCCATCGTAGTCACAAGTCATATGCTCAGAATCAAAATGAGTCATAATGAAAAGAACCTCGAAATTTTATTCATAAGCCAACAAAGTACATCATTGTTTCTTAACCATTAGGAGAATCTAATCCAATGCTAGCTAATGCAAACAATGGTAGTCTAACTTCTTTCGATAATTCCAAAATAAATGTGACCAGGTGAGTAGAGAGATGTCGGTGGAGCAAGGCTCGCTTAAGTACCACTAATCTCAGAACTTCCTAGACATCACACTTACTTGGGTGAGCCTACTTTGAAGAAAGACTAAACCATTGACATTTACTACAAAGTATATGGCAATTGCCTATTACATCTCTTGGAAAAATAAAGATTTAAACAGAATTGGCGATTTATTGATCCCAACCAGATTTGTAGTCTTCAACTCTTCACTCTAGATCATCTTCTTGATCTTCTGTTCCACATGGTGAGCTTCTCTGCTCACAATATGCTTTGTAGGCGGTGACAAGTTCTACGAGCTCTACAAATGTGTGCCCAATGCTCAGACACTCCACATCGAGAACATACATCTCTTTGCACGAACTCCATTGAAAGCGTCATTTAGATGGCTCTTAGTGTTGGTGGCGCCACCAACATGGCCAGAGGCGTTGCCTCCCTGTCTCTTTCCACGCTTACCTCCTCGGTTCCGTGTTCGCCTATTTTGGCGGTTACCTTCCCAAGTAGAGCGATTATATGGATTAGAATGTCCAGAAGTATACCTAAGATTAACCTAAGATTAGGGTTTCGCTCTTGGCGCCCTCTCTTAGAGGTGCGACTATAATTAGATTCCGGAATATATGCTCTGTTTCCACGGATCTCGAATTATAGTTCTTCACAAGGATATTCATGCTTTTCAGCGACATTCATAGCTCCAATGAGCTCATGAAACCTTGTGATCCGTCTTGCATTTACACGATTCGATAGTTTCTTAGCAACTATCAATGCAGAGACGGGGAAGGTAGAGAGAGTCTTCTCAATCAACATCGCATCGTGATCTCTTTACCACAGAATTCCATTAAGGATTTAATGCGAAGTGCTTCCGAGTTATAGTCAAGAACTGACTTGAAATCACAGAAGCGGAGGTTATGCCATCTCACTTCTAGGTCAGG
The DNA here is from genome assembly GCA_024704745.1 of Rosa lucieae. NCBI lineage: Eukaryota > Viridiplantae > Streptophyta > Magnoliopsida > Rosales > Rosaceae > Rosa > Rosa lucieae. The sequence goes on along the minus strand of CM045493.1, from coordinate 60,439,676 downwards.
AAGCAAGCAGTCACGGACGTTGCCAAATCTTTCTTCGAGTGAGACCCACAGCCTTCTGGGGTCTTCTTCATTCATATACTCGTACTGGAGCGAATCATCCATATGACGAGTCATTAGGATCATGGCTTTCGCCTTATTTGCCTCTAAGGCTGCTCTATTTGCTTCCAAAGCTTGAGCTTGCTCAACAGTTATCACGTCCTGGCTAGGCTCGAGAATCATATCCAAGATTCCTACAGCCTTGAGATGCTGGTGGATATCACGAACCCACCTGTGATATCCAGAGCCAGTTGTTCCCAATGGAGCAAAGTCCAATTTGTTCAGGTTACTCATCCTGAAAGAGAACAAGAAATTAGGGTTAGTTTCGGAGCGAAATAGGCTACCACGAAAACATATGAAATTTCTAAGCGTAATCGCTTCCAAGAAATTAGGAATTTCCGAGCATAGTCGCTTCCAAGAAATTCAATTCCAAGGGGTATTAGATTAGATCGAAACAATGATGTAAGTGGTCGATCATAAATTCTCTACAAACTCTAAGTTTGGAGATCTCAACAAGCTTTAAGCTTGGAGTGAGCACGAACCCCCACAGTTGGGCTTAATTTGGTCTCCCCTATAATGAAGAAAGGGGGGTAGAAGAAGGGAGGTTGCAAGTCCCCGAAAAAGAAGAGAAATTGAATTTAAAAACTCTAAAAAAAACTGGAACGTTTAGTAAAAAATACCTCAAAATAGGTCGCCGGAAAATTTGACAGGAAAAAGTGGTAGGAAAATGACTCGAAAAATCGTTGGAAATGTGCTGGAAAGTCTCCTGAAAATGGCCGGAAAAGTCACCGGAAATAGTTGACCGTTTACCTGCTGACGTGGCAGTGGGTCCCTATTTGCTGACGTGGCAGTGGTTCCCTGTTTGCTGATGTGGCAGTGGGTCCCTGTTTGCTGACGTGGCAGTGGGTCTCTATTTGCTGACGTGGCAGTGGTTCCCTGTTTGCTGATGTGGCAGTGGGTCCCTGTTTGCTGACGTGGCAGTGGGTCAGGGTGCTGACGTGGCGGTGGGGTCTGCGTCAGTGGGCTTGGGCTTCTAGGCTTCTGGGCTTCTTTTGCTCTCTACCTTTTTTTTTTTCTTCTTTTCTGCCGGTTCAAGATGCAGCAGCTCAGGTGGCCGGTTCACGCCTTTTTAGGCCCATTTTTGTACTTTTTCTTCCGGTTCCTGAAACTTCAGATCAATGGGCTTTTGCTACCAAAATTTGGTGGAAATTGGAGGTCCGGAAGATGGTGAACCGGTGGAATATTTGCTGCGAGTTGTATGGAGCTTCCGGTGGCCGGTTCGGTAAGTTTCCGGCCGGTTCTTGGGGTGGGGCTGCCGGTTCTGGACTCCTGGGATCGAGTCCTTCAATGTGTGAGGTGGAGGCAGAAAAGGGTTCAAGGTTTTGTATTCGGATTCAAGGTTTTTAGCTTCTTGAATCAGGGTTTGGCTATTTGTTTCAGGGCTAGGGCTTCGTGCTGATAACGTGTTTTAGGGAATCAGAAATTGAGAGATAATCGCTGTGTATGCTCATTAATAATAGGGGCCTCTTTATATAGAGGATTACAATGCATAGAGTTAGAATCATACAAGGAAAGATAATCTCTAGATTGTTCTAATTAAACCCTATTACCACTAGGTCAAGTAACCTAAAGTTTGGGCCAAACACAAATAGAGATATCCTTAAACAGTGTTTTCTTTTATATGAAGATTATCCATTCTCAAAAAAAAAAAAAAGATTATCCATTTCAAATATAAATTTTTAGAAGAATAATATTATATGAGAAAATGTCTCTTTTTTTTTTTGAAATAATGAGAGAATGTCTCTTGAGTGAACTCTAAGAAATATCATTCTCAGAAATGAAATAAAAAAAAAGGAAGTAAATTATTAGTAATAAAATGAAAAATATATTGTAACATCAACACACACGATCATTGTCATTTATAGCAAAAATAATTAATTTTGTGGAACCAGCTTTAGTACCAAAAACAGAGACAGAAAGGTCAGAGAGGCGCTACCCGACCGGAAACCCAGTGGAGGTCGGTTTCTAGTTTCTACGCCCACCTTCACCTTCCTCAATCCTTCGTTTCTCGCCACGTGTCTCCCCTCCCTCAACCCCACAAAAACTAGGCCGCGGACCACCTTGCCGTTTCCTTTGAAAAAACCTCCCCTCTCTCTCATTCTCATTCTCATTCCAGAACACATATAAATACACACGCTTTGCTTTTAATATAATCTTTTTTGATGCCTTAGAGACGAAGCCATTAATCCTCTCTCTCTCTCTTGCCAAAATCGATCTCTTCAGGTACGCTCATTCTCCCCCAAAATCATATTCACCATGTTTATTAGGTTTTTCCAATTTCTCATTCTAACCAGGTCCGCCCTAATTTTCTCCCTCAACATTTTTTTTTTTTGCTGCTAATTAATTGACCAATTCAAGGACGAAGAACGTTGCTTCAGAAATCGAATTTCGTTGGTGAAATAATTGTGTTGTTTGGGGTTTTGGATTATGTTAGGGATAGTAAGCTAATGGCAACTGCAACTATGGCCACCGCAGCCGGTGCAGCTGCTCTCTTGTATTACACATTGAACCGCAAGTTACAGACCGGCGGCGATGATGACGAAAGAGGTGGTGGTGGCGGCGGCTTGCCCGATCAGGCGACTTTGGGAATCGACCGCGTTTCCAATAGGTTAATTCAGGCCCCTGCTACCTGGTTGGAGACTATTTCCACCTTGTCTGAGACGCTTAGGTTTACTTACTCTGAGACTCTCGGCAAGTGGCCTATCGGGGACTTGGCTTTCGGAATCAGCTTCCTTCTCAAGAGGCAGGTAAATAAGACAGTGGCTTTCTAATTTGACATTCGTTTGAAGATTTCGTCTCTCTGAATGTAGTAATTGGATTAGAAATGGAAATATCCAAAGTGTCACTGTAATGTAATTTAGAGGCCAAAGACAAAATTCAAATGTAAATGTCTAGATTGCAACTAACAGTAAGCGTAGTACTCCACGACATTTTGCAAAAAAAACACCGGTGCTGGAAGTTCACCTATGAATTTGACTACCGCTATTGTTTCCGATGATGAATTATTGATGAGCCATGGCCGGCATTATTCAGTTCAAATGTTGTTTCTCAATCTCTGAGATGACAGATCATTGTTTTTGTTTTTTCATACTTGTATTTTCCGTTTGTATCTGATATGATATTCGAGTTGTGGTTGTACCAAGCAATGCCTTATCTTGTACGGAAGAGTGATACTTGATAATTACTTTGTAGGGAAACTTACTTGTTGATGGTGTATTTGGTGGAGAAGAAAGTCAACAGCTAAAGGGGCCTGAAATAGTAGACGAACTTAAGTACCTCTTAAACTTATTAACACTGTGTTGGCACTTTTCCAAGAAACCTTTTCCTTTATTTTTAGAGGAGACGGGTTATTCTGAAGAGAATGTTCTTCTTCAGGAACCCAAAGCAGGAGTAAGTTTTTGTTTTAACTCAAATTGTGCTACTGTTATTGATTGTTCATCACTGCTGTTTGCATATTATACAGTGAACAGTTTTGATTATTTTCTCAGTTACTCAACAGTGATGCAAATTCATGCTGTATAGTTCTGTATGTACTTGTGTTGTGCAGATTTTGAAGCCTGCGTTTACAATTCTGGTTGATCATAACCAAAAATGCTTTCTCTTGTTGATTCGTGGAACCCATAGTATCAAGGACACTTTAACAGCGGCAACAGGGGCTGTTGTACCTTTCCATCACAGTGTTGTGCATGAGGGAGGGGTCAGTGATCTAGTTTTGGGTTATGCACATTGTGGAATGGTCGCGGCTGCAAGGTGGATTGCAAAGCTTGCAAAACCGCGTCTTCTAGAAGCGCTTGACCAATATCCTGGCTATGAACTTAAGGTAATGTCATTGGTTAGATAATCTTACCAATTATCTTAGTAAATCAATTTGCATGCTTTTAATGAGGATAAATTTGATGACTACTTAAATTCCTATTTTCATGTACAGTAATCCAGTTCTTATTTTGTGCGAAGATATCTGTAGTTGTTTTGCACCAGAGTTGTTGCCTCTGAAACTTTCTAAGACAGTACATTTTCTTCATGTTTAGTTGTGTGATCTTCTTAAGGGGTATATATATATATTATATCATAGGTAATCCTATTAAGTATTAACTTTTTGATTATCTATGTCACGTTTATATGATATGAATAGTTACTCTCTTCTTGAAACTTAATTGAAATTACAATCATTTCAGCATTCTAACCTCTTGACACATGCTAACATTAGAGGGCCCATATAAAATGACCTATATATGAAGGACATTTGACTTTTGGAAATATAATTGACATCATAGAATCAGTCACAAGTAGAGTTTTTTCCCCCCTTACAATTTCCACCAATTTGGCCTTCTAAATAAATGTCGTAATGGTTATAAACAGATTGTAGGGCATTCTTTGGGTGGAGGCACTGCAGCACTTTTAACATATATATTGCGTGAGCAGAAAGAACTTGCAACAACCACTTGTGTGACGTTTGCTCCAGGTTTGTTTTCATTACTACGTCATAACTAATATAAACTTCAGTGCTATGCAGCAACCATGTGCGGTCCCTTTTCCATGTTACTAACTCCAAGCGATATTTTTAGTTATGTGATGTATTATTTTGCTCTGATGTTTATTTAGTTTAGCATGATAAAACCACTTGTTCTCTTGCTTTATGTTGTTAGTGCTAACTCGGTATATAAATGCAGCTGCCTGTATGACATGGGAATTGGCAGAATCAGGCGCTAAGTTTATTACTTCCGTTGTTAATGGTGCTGACTTAGTGCCCACCTTCTCTGCTGCATCAGTGGATGATTTACGTGCTGAGGTTATGCTCTTGAATTCAATGATGAATATTTTTATATTCTGCTGTATTTTAATTTGATTGGAGGTTAATTAGCAGTTTGCCCAGAATGTGTTGGTATGGAATGATGTTGTATTTGTCTGGTTGACTAATTCATATTGACTTGTTGAGGGAGCAGTTCTCAAGTGGAGACTTATTTATTTAGTTTCCTTATAAATTGAGTGGGAGTAATTTCCTCGTACTGGACTTCTATTGTTGCTGTTAAAAAGGTTCTTCATTGTGCGGCTTTGTTTCTTTCACACGTATTCCTCCCAAAACATGTTTTTAATTCGTTATAGTCAAATTATGACTTGAAGTTGAAAAAAGGAGCTGTAGAACTTGTTTAGCAAGGATTAAAGATATTAGTTGTATATGCCCAAATTTTCATGAGAGCTTGTAAGGTCTTTTTATAAATGTACTCAGACAACTGTATGATGCAATCAATTGGTTCTCTGGCTTGTTGGGTAGTTGAAAACATGCATTCTTGGTATAGTTTTGTTGGTTCCAATTAATATTTCTAACAGTGTGTTGTAAATTTGTACAGGTAACTGCATCTGCTTGGCTAAATGATCTGAGAAATCAGATAGAGCAGACAAGAATCCTTAGCACTGTCTATCGTTCTGCTTCAGCTTTGGGTTCACGCCTTCCATCCATTGCCACTGCTAAAGCAACGGTTGCAGGGGCAGGGGCGATTCTGCGCCCTGTTTCCAGTGGTACACAGGTAACCACCTTACTTTTAATCTCATTTAGTTGCACATCATTTTCCTTTCCTTTTTGAAACTCCTTGGCTTCTTGTGACTGTTGTATACTATTCAATTATTCATCATGTCTCTGGACATCTAGCTGCTGAAGCTATAATTTTTTTTATTAGATTGTTGGTAGTTATATTCCTTCAGCATCCCCAGTCGTTGTCTACCAAAAATTTTTTTTTTTTTTTTGATAAGAAAGTACTACAACATTATATAGTCTGACTAAAGTATCTTTTAAGAATATTTCATTTCTAAAACTTTTGGACTTAAAAATGTCCTATACTCTTTTAACCTCTTATCCTTTTCTGGCCTCCCACTAGTTATTCCCATCTTGGTTTTCTCACTAGATTTTTACTGGAAGAGGCAAATAATCAAAATTGTAGTTGAACCTAATATCTAAACATCTGTTGAACATACATGAATAACAAGTGATTGTAAAATACATCCGACAGTATTTAATATTAGTCACACTTAAAATAATCTTTCTAATGATATATTTCAACAACAATCGTACACCATACTGCAACCTATTAGCTTCTTTAAGTCAAAAGTGCAAAAAGGATATGACGCAAGGAGTTCTGCTTTTAGTTTAGTTTAAACAGAAGTTTAAAGAGAGAATAAAAGGTATCTGAATAGTGAAGTTTATCTGTAGAAAAGATATATAGTGCTATTTGGTTTTTAGAGAACTGGTTTTGAGTCTATATGGAGAGCAAGATTGGTTCTCCGAAAGAAAACCCTGCATTATGAACCATGCAATTGTGAATGTTGGAGTGGATATTTGTGTTGTCAAGAAGCCTTGGAGATGCAACAAAGCTTATTAACATTTGTTGTATTTAATCATTTGGTTGGGTCGTGGAACTTTCCGTTTTACAGGTTGTTATGAGAAGAGCTCAGAGCATGGCAGCATGGGCACGTCCTAACCTTCGCTTATCATCATGGAACTGCATGGCTCCTCGTCACAGAACCTCAGCTGTCTGTTCAAATTCAAATGATGAGGCAAGTTCTGCAGAGTCCTCATGTGGCCACACTGAGACTTCTAAGCCTCTCCTTACGTCTCCTAAGACAAGGACGAGCTCAAGTGTCATTGAAAGCCTTGACCTTCCTGTATCTACATCTGTAAGAATGGAGTGGACTTCGGAGATTGGATGCTCTATTTCTGATAGTGGGATGCGTCCAGATATTGATGAGGATGTCAGTAATGAAGGCGACCATGATAGACATGAAGATCGCATGACTGAAGCTGAATTGTGGCAACAACTTGAGCATGAACTTTATGATAGAACAGAAGGTGAGGAGGCAGATGTAGCAAAAGAAATAAGGGAAGAAGAAGAAGCGGCAAGAAGGGAAGAAGTAAACGAAGCGTCAATAAGGGAAGAAGAAGAAGCGGCAATTGCAGAGGTAAGCAATGGCCAGCAGGAGAGCTCTTCTCCAGGAATGAAGGAAGCGCACAGATTTTTTCCTGCAGGCAAAATCATGCATATTGTTACCCTTCATAGTGGTGCTACTAATTGTGAAAGTGGCAGGCCTAGCTCCAGTGGCTCGGATGAGCAGCAGCAGCCAGAAGAGACTAGGATTGGTATTTTCCTCACTCCAAGATCTCTGTACAGTAAGCTGAGGTTGTCGCAAACAATGATCAGTGATCACTTCATGCCAGTCTATAGAAGACGGATTGAGAAGCTGATAAAAGAATTTGAGAAAGAAGCAGCTTCCATTGGAGAGGTAGTATTATAGGGAGAGGGAGCTTGAAATGGTAGTTTGTGTATAGCGGTGTCACAGAAGGGCCGTAAAAAGCCCCCACAAATTTTGAACCCGAGCTGCATTGAGATAACAGCCCTCCATTGCATTGCTGCAATATAGAAATCATGGTGATCTGAACAATTAAAGAACCCGATGGGTGAAAAGTACTTTTGGATTGTGGCAGCAATCCGTTTTGCTGGGACAATGTGTTCTTTCACTTAAACATATATGCTGTAAATAAGTTTTTGTTTTACAAATTATAATTGATTCATTTGTTTTTGTTTATAGGGTAGTCTTGCTGTTGACCTGTTTAGCCTGTGAATTATACCATATGCTCCAACATCTTGCTATTGGATTACATCCTTCTGTTACTTTTCCTTTTCTTAAAATGTCATCCGTATAGGAATTCCACTTGTAAAAGCTGTATCATTGAGCTATGCTGACTTGGAGTTCCCCATAAAATATTATGTCAAATCTCTTCAGAAATTTGATTAGTTTTTAAATTACTTCGTTTTCTTTGTGACGTTACAAATCAAAAAAATATAATATATATACCCGGTTGGCCGCCAACAATTACCCCTTGTCTAAGTAACAGCAACCATGCTTTGAGCTTGCTGATCAACCCCTGCCCTAACATGATTTTCAAATATTTTTGCATAAATTATTGTTAATTATTTGAATGATGATCCACTTCCAAGCTCACATCAATGGATTTGGAGACTCAAACATTGAGATATTTTCTTCATTATTTACTACATAACAATTATTTGTGGCAAAATATGGATGTGAGGGTCAACTCTACTTCTCCTGGTGCATCCTAGTGCAAGATATTTTGATTTCTATATAGGTGTAATTTATATGTGATGATGCTCCTAATTTCTTTGTCGAGAATGATTAGTTGAAAGTTAGAGTATTTTTAGCAAACTCTCCATTTTGGCTCCTTAGCTACTTTGGAGAGCATGTTTAGCTTTTTATCTATTTTAACAACTGCACCAGACTCCTAAGTGGCTCTCAATTATAACTTTTAGCTATCTCGCTCCTAAATATAGAGAGCGGGATGATGCTCTCTATAATTTAAAACATTCATTTCAAGTTATTTTATATAATTTATAAATACATTTAAACTATTTAATCTTCATTTAAAAAATAATATAAATTCAAAACTAGCTAAAATAATGAGCATTAGCTAAAATATAGAGCATTGATGCAGACGTAATTCTAAAGTGGCTAGCTAAAATAACTTTTTAGCTATTTTTGGCTAAAATATGACTAAAAAATAGCTGGCATTGTTAAAGATGCTCTTAGAACACAATTTGGCCAGAGTCCAAAAGGGAACAAACAAATGGTCTTGTAGACATGAACCAAAGCAAAGCCCAAATGCCACACCATGTTTTGCCTGTGTTTATTGTATATTTATTTTTGTTAAAAAAAAATTGTATATTGATTAGAAACTTTTTTATATCTTAGTTTGAGTTCCATACCTACCCTTAGCAGGAAGTCAAAGGTGATTATGTTTCCGTTAGCATAATGCGGGTTCGTGAAACACGATATCATTATGGTTAATATTTTATATAATTAAATCAATTCTTGAGTGAATGGTTAAATTTTTGAAGTACTATATACGCCCTCACATAATATAAATATTAATAAATAAATTATTTCTATATGAGGATAAGATAGTTAATAGAGTATATCATATTTGAAAAAATTGCAATACCTCCCATGAAAAAAAGGAGAAGCTTCCCCAAAATTATAAGAGAATTTTCTGTAACTTTTTTAATTTAAAAAAAAAAAAGAAGCCAATTGACATGTGCGATGTGCGGAGCACATGTTAAGGGACTAGTATGAGATTTAAACGGAAATTGTTCTGGCCTCTCATTAGCTTCGGTAATCTTGTTTCTGGTGTGAAACCCTATATATGTTTCTATTGTCTATCTATAGTATCCGGTCCTTGGGAGAGGCATTTTTCTCAAGAAAAGTGAATAGGTTCTCGCTCAAGCTTTTTGCAATGTATTGAATTTAGTAATTAAAAGTGTTAATCTTTTCTAAGACCCTGTTTGAGATTGCTTCACTTTTAAAAGAATAAGTTTTTGTCTAAAATTTTAGATTTTATTATGTTTGATAAATAAATAAGAAACAGTTCTAATTAAAAATTATAGGTCACTGGCAGCAGATTTTAGAAGCAAACCCAAAAGTTACTTTTAGAATCTGCTTTCGATTAAAACATGTTCTGAAGCTAATTTATGTACTGATAGCACTTTTAAAAGTATTATTTACCAAACACGAAACTGTTTTAATTCACAGCTGATTATTTTCACAATGCATCAGCGACGATTTTTTTTTTTTTAAGTCACAGCAATCTCAAACTAGCCCTAAATTTATTTCAAGAATCAAACCAATTGAATCAAAATTTGTTTGGTCATCTATTTTATTATAGTGTATGTAAACTACTGCATGCTATCTTCTTATTCTTCTTCTTCTTTTCTTTCAAATGCATGCTACCGAGGTTAACAAAAGCTATTTATTTACTTGGAAAACTTTTCAAAATTGTGTGAAAATAGATCCCACTACTCGCCAAAACAACATGTAAGCACATGAAAGTTGAAAAACTCGTGTTCTTGGCCTGCTTTTCTTTTGGTCCTTTATGAAAAGGAAGGGCACGTCTACTTCGTTGGTTGTGAAAGCAATCTCAGGAAGATCGTCTCACCAGAAACTGTCAAAATCCAAGCAGCAAAATATTTGCTAGGTGTCATTCTGACTTGCAGTTCCGGCCACCAGAATCCTTAGCTAATACCAATCATTTTCTTTTTCTTTCTAATCAACTACCGTGGTAGCCTAACCTTTTCACCAAAAGAAGCAAAGAGATGAAGAAAACACATAATTAGAAGTGATGATTTTCGCGAACAGTCAAGATTATGGAGACAGTCTTTAGACATATATATGGGCCAAGACAATCATACACTTCATATATTATGAACGATTTTATGCATAAAAACAACGAAATTAGCAATTGAACAGATAAAAAAGCATTATACATGATGAAGTTGATTATGATTTATTTGGATTCTGAGTAGTGAACACGTCAGCGCTGATTGTGATGCCATGTCACAGTTTCATTTCAATCAGTCCCCCATGTCAACAATTAGGGATATGCCAATATGTGTGGTTGACCTACATAACAAATTAACAAAATGTGGTTAACCACTATAGTTTATAAAGAAATCAACTTGCAAACACGCAACAAAATTATTGTGGCATTCCATCCAAACACAAGAACGCTTCGATAATTTCTACCTGTTCGTTTACATATGTGTTCGCATTTCATCGGTTGCTTATGTGTATAAATATATAGTTCAGATGTGTGTTCAATTGTTCATATGCTATTAATTGATCCAACCACTGCATGCCCCAAATGTACAATTAAACAACCACCTAAAAGACTACTTCTTTGAGCCCTTTTCCCCATTTCATAACCCGTAATAGTGATTATACCCAAGTTTGTTCCATACTTCTATAACTAGAGATTGATAGTTTGATAGACAGACTTGTCCTTACCTAGAATGCATGCGAAGCATGCATGCATATAAGATAATATGAATGTGGAGTTTGATGATGCCATGTGAAGTAGTTGTGGGTATCTGGTCACTTCAAATTCAGAGAACAATTTTGGTCCTTGTTTTTGTGATAGGAACAATTCTTTTTAGGTGGGTTGCCTATCTATTCTGGCAAGCTGTGTGTTTTTGCTCATTAGTGGCAGTCTCTTTCATAATAATCACTTGGAAAATTAAATCGTAGGTCCCTTTCATGATGATCGATAATGTAGTAGTGCAATAATTTCAGTCTCTCTAGCTTTAGGTAATGGCAAAGGCAAAGCTTTGGTCCATTCATTATTGTTTCTTATTTGTAAATCGAAATGTACGATATATTGGTCAAGTTGCGTAAGAAGCACTGATGCTGTTCAACGTGTGAAACCCAATAATTAGAGGCGTGATCAAATATCACTGTTGGAAACTGGAATTGTGGTCCGTTTCGTAATTCTTTTCATTAACAATTGAGGGTATATGTTGATTTACATGCCTAAATTTCTGTTAGTTATTGATGCATGTGAATGGTTAGGTTCAGAAGGTTTCTTAATTTGGAGTGATTAAGCCCACCACACTTAATTTATCACAAATTATATGATATAAGAGTAAGTTTTCAAGTGGAGCAGCCGCATCACATGACATGTCTAATTCATCAATTGTAAGTCAAATAAATGGGAGTGCATTTCATGGGTACTTGCAATATGAATGGATGTAATTTTTTTGATATTAAAATATATAAAAGAATGGATTAGATAAGTGGCTGTTATTTTTTTAGAGATTAAAATAACCGTTAGTGCACTTGCACTGTCGGTGCATACAATCCTCTCCACAAATAAATAAAACCTAATACTAAGACTACCACCAATTTCTTATATGAAAATATTGAATACGTTTCACATTTTAAACATATTTAGGGTAGTTTAGTGTGAAATTGGTTGGTCAGACAATGTCGTTTTTAGTTTGACAAAAGACATTTTCAGAAGCAAACTATTTGTTTGGACAAACCAGTGTTTCAACCAAAAAAATGTTGCTACAAATGAAATTGAAATGCATTTATACCCGTAAACTTGTTTATGTGACGGGTGAGATTGGTCGATTAAACAAATCTGTGGATCAGACATCTCACAAAAATACATTTTCATATGAAACAAATCGTCAGTTTAGACGAACCAAACAAAGTTATTACAAATTCAAATCAAACATTTTTTTTGTTTTACTCAATCCTTTGTTTTTTAGATGTTCGGATAAGGCTATGGTATGTTAATATTTCTCATACATCAAATATTTTTACCACTTTAGACTAATTTTACTACTTGAAGACTCATGTGGTAATTAAAAAAATTTACCACTTTAATGACTCATATTACCACTTTCAGGACTAATATTACTATTTTGAGGACTCATTTTATCACTGTAAGACAATTGTATGCATGTCATATGTTAACCATATTGTAGAATTTCCCTGTTCTACAAAGAATTTAAAAGAAAAAAAAATTGAAATGGTTTAATTGTCCAACTTTGGTCAAACAAAAGAAATAAATAAATAAACATACACATACCAAAATTAATAAATTACACATTAGTTCTGGCAAAAGAAAAAATACTATTACTAAAACTTTTGAATCTCTTAAGTTTATTTTTTCTCTCAATACCAAACTACCACTAAATTCTTGCACCTTGTATTAGATCGTGTACACAACGGAGGCCATATGCATTAGAGGTGAACCTAGCTAGCTAGCTAGCTATCTTCTTTCATGATCAATCTCTTTCATTACACATACATATGAGAAACATGGTTGATTTTAATTGACATGATCGAAATCAATCTCCATATGCAACTACATTGCTACATAGTCCTAATTGCGTCCTAATTTCAGCGTGCACACTTTGCAATGCAAACAAAAATTTACTTTTCCTATAGAACTCTTGTTTCTCTTGTTTAGTTTATGGAGAATATAGGATGCCCTATAAGATACTTGTCGTAGTTAAATTTCATATAATCAATTTGTTTGTTAAACTATTTCATATTTGACCAAATTGGTAGAATTTTCTTTCAAAATTAAGAGATAAGACGTTTGACGAGTCTTCTTTAACGAAAACAATTAATACATCAATTTCTTTGTCGTCTTATCAAAGATTACACGCATAAGAAAATATTAATATTATTTAACTTCATGGACATTCTTGTGTTATGAACTAATTAACATAATAAAATCAGTATATCACTAATTAATTTACAAAAGACGTGGCAGAAGTTTCTAGCCAAAAACAAGAAAGACTTGTGAAGTCCGGCAGAAAAAAAAAAATAATAATAATCAAAAGAAATATACCTTACACGTTTTTGACATACACGTGGGTGACATCCATTGGTAGGTATATAACTAAAAAATGGAAAAAATAGCCGAAACAGCACATATTGGGTAAGAATAAGTCTGAAAGCATGATAATGCTTAGCTGGCAATCCGAATAATCAACGGTCAGAAATCTCTGACAGCCAATGCTGCTGACGTGGAATATAAAATTAGTCCTTACCCATTAAACCTTCAATCATTGGGCTTCTCTCTAGAAACTCTCCCTCTGTCTTCTCTCTCTCTCTCTCTCTCTCTCAATCTGTTCCTAACTATTCCATATAAGATTTTCGTGGAGGGGAAGAATCAATAACGAAAAAAAAAACCAACCCAAAACCAAAATCTCTCCCTTTTTTTTCTTGCTTATAACAAGATTTGGGTTTCTGCTAAAAGCATCAGAACAGAGGAAGAAAGATCAAAGTTTGAGTCTTGATCAGGAAAGAGCTTAGCTTGGCTTTGTGAGTCTGAGAAAGGAAAAGGGTTTAGCTTGTTTGGAGAGCTAAGATTGAAGAAGATCAATTCAGTTCTCTGAAATGGTTTTCATGTTTGACATTTTCTTTGCTGAGGAAGAGAAGGTTGAAGAAGGAGCCGGGGAAAAAGAACGATAAGGACAAGCTCAAGCAAAGCCAAATTCACAGAAGAAGTGGAAAGAAACCGAAGTATTGGGATTCATTTTGATCTGCTTCAACTGGTAATAATTCTAAATTCTAATTTATTGTCTATTTAGAGCTGTCTTGCTCTGTTTTCACGTTTCTATTTGAATGAAATTTCAGAAAATTAACTGTTAAATTGGAAGTGGAGGTGGTTATATGTGATTCCCAGGTCACAGTTTTGTTTTCCACTTCAAAAATCTGTTTCTTTTTGGATAGTGAAATCTGCAAAACTACAAAATTTACATACATGTAGGTTAAGCCTTTATGCTTGTTTTGTCTTTGCCAACATTAAGAACCATAAATAAAAAAACCCTGTTTCAATTTTTTTTTCTTCATATAATTGATGGTTTTGTTTATGATTTTCAGGGTTATTGGCAATGTCTACAACTATAATCAGTGACCCAATGGGAGGTCTATCAGCCCCAGAAAGCCAAGCAGCAGCCCCAAAACTGAATCCCCAATCAGAGATTGAGTCTGCAAAGTGTGACTGCTGTGGGCTCACAGAGGAGTGCACCCCCGCCTATATAGAACATGTCCGAGAGAGAAACATGGGCCATTGGATTTGTGGGTTGTGTTCTGAGGCTATAAAAGATGAGATTGTGAGGTCTGAGAGGCTAGTTAGCACTGAAGAAGCCATGGCTACACATATGAACTTTTGCAAGAAGTTTAAGGCATCCGGGCCTCCTTTGAACCCTGCTATTCATTTGATATCTGCCATGAGACAGATTCTCCGGCGTAGTTTGGACTCTCCGAGGGGCTCGAATTCAACTCCTAATAGTCCGATGAGGATGGGTGGCCGCGTGGCGCTTACTAGGTCCGGGAGTTGCTTTCCTGCCCTGACCGGAGTGGAATGAGAATGAAAATGAAAATGAAAAAGGAAGTGGAACTTGGCAAAGTTACTATCTCAATTGATGAAAAAAAAGAACCCAAAAGGGTGAACAAAAATGAATTTAATTGAGGTTAGATGCCTAATTTAGCTGTGCTTAGTAATGGAATACAGAAGTTTAATTTTACTTTTGAAAGTAAGCTTTTTCTTTCATTAACATTTTATATTTGTCACAACTCATGAGCTCTGTTAATCTTGATAATAGAATGGAAGGTATAAGATTCTGCACACAACTGGGTTAACATTTTGATCTTTGGTCGGTCTAATTTTATTTATGGTTTTATTGTTCAAACTCAATGAAATTTCTTGAAAGTGGAAATTTTGATGTATTCAATTGGAATAAATTCAAGGTATTAGGCAATTTTCAGAAAAGTAAATTCTTCATTCTTCAATTAAAGTAATATTCGCTATTTAGACATTTTTTGTTTCAACACTTGTTCAGTTCGAACTCATATTCATTACCATTCCTTTTATATGTGATTATATATATATATATATATATTTCATCTCATCAAGTTAGATTTATAATTTCATCAACTTGATTTTTATGTATGCATTATTAAAATGTTCGATAAAATGATTTAAAATAACTAAGTAAGCAGCACCTACGTCGTAAAACCTTTCTAACTCCATTTACCGGTGGTATCCCAAAAATGGAAAGATATCTTCATAATTGACACTTTGACAGAACACAACGCACGAATGCAGTGACAATTAAGATAGCAGCATTCGAATCTGTGCCAGAAAGACAGAGTAGCTTCAAAGCACTGCTACCTCTTCTATGAGTCTCTGCCAAACTGATGAAGAAGAAGAAGGTTATGTTATGGAGCATCCGATATTGTGCATCAGTTCAGTGCATCCATGAAATGGCATAGCCAAATCTACACAACAACCAGTTGGCCCTCCAGTTGCTTCAATAATTAATGAGACATCATTAATATCCCTACCCCATATTCGACCAAAAGACCCTCCACTATATCCCTAACTCAATCATTGATAATACATCCCCATTTTTCAGAAAAGTGAAACAGGGTATTACCGATTTAAAACTTCGTCTACAGGTCTATATGGTTTAATATTAGAGCTCATGCACACTGAGACATACAAAATAATTGTTTGATTCGTAATACATGACTCATATTAGAAGTTAATAAGTAAATAAACGACATATGTTTTGTGACGACTCATATGTTCCTAAAGTATCTAAATTGTTGAGTTAATTGGTGCAAGATTGGAGGAGGTCAAAAATAAGCCTCTTTTGCTCCAACAGATTCCCTATAATTATCTCTATTTTAGAGAAAGTGAGGAGAGAGAAACCAAATTCCCTATATTTACAGCAAACTCCAAAATTTTAAAGAAGAATATGGAGATTTTATAGATTACTGTAAACTAGGGAATCTGTTGGAGTTGGAGAGGAAAAATAGGCTAAAGGTTTGACTTTTGCTTCTCTATAATACAAAAATTATAGGGAAGCTGTTGGAGTTGCTCTTAGAATATCTTTAGCAGACTCTTTATTTTGGTTTCTTAGTTATTTTAGAGAGCACGTTTAGCTTTTTATAAATTTTAGCAACTGCACCAGACTCCTAAGTGGCTCTCCATTATAACTTTTAGGTATCTTGCTCCTAAATATAGAGAGCGAGATGAGGCTCTCTATAACTTAAAACATTCTTTTTGGGTTATTTTATGTAACTTATAAATACATTTAAACTAATTAATCTCCATTTAAAAAATAATATAAACTCAAAACTGATACAGAGATATTTCTAAAGTGGCTAGCCAAAATGACTTTTTAGCTATTTTGGCTAAAATTTGACTAAAAAATTGCTAGCATTGCTAAAAATGCTCTTAATTTAAAAAAACTATTCACCTAATCAAATACAATAACAAAATTGTGTTTCACTTGTGTTTCATGTCCATACTCAATCATAGATCTTTTAATTTGTTATGTATAAAATTAGTCACATGATTCATTCTTGCTTGTCCTCATATAGCTCGATTTAGGATTGATTCATTCTTGCTTGTCTTCATATAACAGTTTGGTTGACTGGGTGTGGTTAAGTTAAAGCTAGAGTACACCCTACAGCTATATATAGGAATCTACACCCAAAAAATACGAAGTTAAATTTATCATTTTTTTTTTTCTTTTAAGGAAAGGACGTCAATAATATTAGAAAAGGATCAGGATCGAGTAATACAGGGGTTACTGTATCGCAAATGAAGTCCAATTGTGAGGATAGAAGTGAAAAAGACACAAGAAGCAAAAAAAAAAAAAAAAAACCACACGCACCAAAATACCAAATGATGGTAAAGGGAAGAGCTGTGGCAATCCAACTACCATCAAACTATGGGCAGAGCCCAGAATCTTAAATAGAACGGGCATTTCAAACAAGTTGGCTTTTCAATAATTTGCTATAGCTTTTTGTAAATTATTAAACTATATTATAATTTCTTTTTCTGTATGTATAGCTGTCATTTGAAGTGATTTGTTAGAAGCACATAGTAAAGGTTTAGAAAAAGTTCAATTAAATTTTTTTTTTTTTTGATTCACAAATATCAAATGCTTTTTCAAAAGCCATAAAAAAGTGTTTCTATAACTTAACTCAAAATGCACTTTTACGTATTTTACTATGAACTATCAAAAGTGTTTTTGCAAATTTTAGAAATTTATAGCCATAATGTTTCAACTACGAGTAATAAGATATGAGTGTGACTGTGTGAGTTGAGTTACTGATGAAAATTGTAAAAGTATACTAAGTGGATGTGGTATTGACTATTGAATATGGAAGAAAAATAGTTATCGTTTCTATGGAGAGATTAATTAATTCAATTTACAATTTGAAAATCTAAATTAATTCTGACTAAAAACATAGAAAATAATGAACACAATCAATTAAAGAAAACAAATGCAATTCTAAGGGATTCACCAGTATCATTTGGTTCAGGGTATAAGTCTCCCATTTGTAATTAAGTAGGAGATCTTGAGTTCGACTCACAATAGGCTAGTTGTTGTATTTGATTTATTAATTTGATAAAAAAAAAAATTCTAAGGTATTCAGACAATGATTTGAACTAAGACTTATAGTTTTCATGGTTTTGGAAGTAAACTTAAATCAAAGTAATGAGATTGGAGTTGATACTGACTTAAGGTAAAATTATGGTGATGAACCTAGGGTGTCGGAATCTGTTTGAGCCCAAACGTAATTTTGGCAATATCCTTTAGTGGATTTAGCACAGCGGGCCGATACCTGCGGCCCAAAAATAAGCCTACTTGGGTTTGGGTTACAGCTTCACCCATTCCGTGGTCCATAAGGAAAACGAAACCTTATTGGAATCAAGTAGCAGAGATTGAATAGGAAACTTCAATCAATAATCCTTCTATAGCAAGGAACAGTCGAAACCGTAGGTATAAATACCTGGTTTCAAGGACAAAGAAAGGACCTCTCTCAAATTAATCAATCCCAGCGATTACAAAAGCCTCCCCGGAGCAAACCTTCAACTTTGTTGAAACGGTGACCTGTGCCAATCCTAGTCTCTCCAAGAGCCGATTGTCAGCATCACCAGATCAACCAGGCGACCGTACTTCCAGTCCTAGTCTCTCCAAGAGCCGACTGCCAGTACCACTGCCACCGAGACTCTCTCAACCAGCGAAGCAAGGGTAACGCCCTCGCAACCTAGCGAAGCTAAAGTCACGCTTTAGCAAAATCCGTGCTTTCTCCAAACTTTCCAGTGATTGCTTTGCTCAGCCTACAACGTTGAGTATCGATTCGGTGACGCGAAGAGATCACATCCAAAGTCCTTATCCGTAAGGCAAGAAGTCCTTTCTCGGAAGGCTAGAGAAGAACCTTGTGGCGAGGTTGGTGCTCTCCTCGTCCACAACGCTTGAAGAAGAAGTCAGGTCAAGGGACTCTCCCGACGACTGCACCCCACAGTGCTAGCACGCTTGCGCCCACGCTTAAAAGAGACAGTTTGCAGGCTAACTGGTTTTGGAGCCAAACATTTTGGCACGCCCAGTGGGACCGCAATAGTGTCTCTTCGTGAACATAGCCATTGGGAAGTCAAACGAAAACCCTTACCAAAAGGTTTACGCTAACTGCTCAAAACATAAGACCTCTAGTTACAGATCGTATTCTCGCGCGGACTGTCGTGGTTTTTCTGAAGAACAAGTGACTTAAAGATTTTCTCGTCATTCCCAATTACCCGATATGTCAACTGAACGGGAAGAGAATCACCCGGCCGCTACTGAGGGCCAGAGTGTCACTACTAATCAGGCCAATGAGCCTGTTATCACTACCGCTGTCTCCAATACAGTGGAAAGTGGAGAAAGAGAGGCTTTCGTTGCGAAGCCTATCCCAGAGGGAGCAACCTCCGAGGTGAGGTTCGCGATCATCATGGAGAATATTGAAAATCATCGCAAGAAGATAGCCGCTGATTTTGAAAGGGAAACCGCAAAAACAGACCAGCTCATAGGAGAACTAGACCAACGCATTACCCGACAGGCAGAAGATACTAAGCAACAAATCGCACAATCAGAGAATGCAGTAAGGGCTCATGCCACAAGTATCGCTAGTGAGCAGAATCAGTGCCAGAAAGAAATCTTGGAGGCTATCACGAACCAAACCAAGTAGACTGCGTCAGATATGGCAGGTCTTCGCAAGGATGGCGCTAACCTCGCAATCGAGGTGGCCATGCAAAAAGCCTAATTGAACCAGGCAAGAGAAGTTTTGAACAAATCTTTAGGGGATCCTAACGCTATCCTTCGCTCCCTTAGCCAACTGTCTGGTTCGGGCAAGTGCATGCCGCCGAATCAGAGAGAGAAGGTTAGCAACAATACCGCTACACCTTCCGCAACCGTTGCTACTACACCAAAGAAAAATAAAGAGCAAGCTCTGGTTATCGGCGACAGCAAAGAAAATGCTACCTCGTCATGCGGACAAACCACCCGACAGAAGCATCAGGCATCAAAAGTTGGTGGAGCTTCGTCCGACCCTACTACATTAATACACTACGATAGCGATGGGGCAGAAAACATATACCAAGAACTGCCAGGAAGCTATTATGGGATTGACCAGGATGGTAACCCAATTAAGATAATAGCCTTGGCAAAAGAGACGCCTATACCAGCAGTGACTCTTCAGCAACCAGCTACAACCCCCGTTGTACATGTAGGAGAAGGGACAGCGGCTGTAAACCAGGCAATACCCTTGCATGCTGCTCGCCATACTGTGGCGACACCTCTTCCTCCAGGCCCGGAATATGTAAGATGTGAAAAGGTAGAGGAGATGATCAGGCTGGCTAATCCTAGGGCCCAAATGGATGGGGTCTATGAGGGACCATTCCCGCCGCATATAATGCTCGCTCCCTTTCCCAGGGGTTATAAAAATATCCTATTTTCTACTTTTTCAAGGGAAGACACCGAGGATGCGTCAACCCATTTGGCCAGGTTTAGGGTGCAATGCGGCTAGTACCAGAATGATGACATCCTCAAATGCAGGATCTTTGGCACTTCTCTTTCGGGAGCTGCCTTTAGGTGGTTTTCCAAGCTTCGACTAGGAACAGTGGAGGATTGGCCCGCAATGGAAATGCTTTTCAGAGAAACCTTTGGAGCCATTGAGCCCGATGTTGACTTGGCTTCTCTCACTCAGATGGCCCAGCAGCCTACAGAGTCCGTTGTGGCCTATCTTTAACGCTTCCAAATTCAGAAAGCCAAGCTGAACGTCATCCTGCCTGAGAAAGAGTTAGTCAAGCTAGCGGTCAAGGGTTTGGAACCTCGTTAGCGAAAGAAGCAACATGGCAGCATGATCCAGTCAATGGGTGAACTCATCACAGAGGTGGGCATCTTTGAACATCTCTTCAGAGAAACTGACGCAAGGAAGAATGCATCCAAAGGGACATATGTACCAGGAAAACATCGCACAGTGGCGGCCCTGAGCTACCAGCCGGCTACTTATGACCCTTACTACCATCATCACAGTGAAGAAGTGGTTCAGGATGACGATGAGGAAGAGGAGAATGATATCGCTGCTTATGAACTAACTGGAAGGAAGAATCCAACCCTGAAGCAACTGAAAATTTCCAAGGAACCTGTCAAGCTCAAATCGACGGCTTTCACCAAACCTGAATTCACGACATATACATATGATGCCAATAAGGCACATGAGATTCTGGATGAGATGATCGCCGTGAAGATGGTAAAAACTGACTTTGGACCTTTTCCTCGACCAGACCAGCTGAAACGGAAGAAGTACTGCAAGTTCCATAACTTGTGGAACCACAATATCGTGGACTGTGTGAAGCTCAAAGACCAGATTCAGGTATGGCTTAATAATGGCAGTTTGCAGGTGGAAGTGCCAGTAACGGCGGCAGCGCTTGTAGACCTGAACCCTTTTCCTGACACTGGGATCAATATGGTCGATGTGAACTGGGCCAAGCAGAATCAGAGGAAACCAAACTTGGATTTGAGTACAAAGGGGCGAGAAGGAAAGTTTGCCGAGGATGAGACCCCTACAAAGAAGAAAACTAAACCAGTTGGTCAAGCCTCACCCGTAGTCCTATGCTCGTGATGCAAAGAAGAGTGTGGCATCCAAGTGTCACATGAAGAGGTCGAGCAGACATTTCATTTTGGCTCTCTCCCGCCCATCAAGTGGGCCTCGCCATTGCGAAACTATCAACCTTCTAACCCAAGAGAAAAAGAGAAAATGGAGTCACCATCATCCCCAAAGGACTCCAATTTGTTCAAAAAGCTTAGAGCGGCCGCGGTTGATCAGAAACAAGAGGAGAAGGTTACGAGCAAGCGCCAAGACATTCTGACCAAGCCCTACATCCAGTCTGCACCAGTCACCACTATCAAGGAAGGAAAGTGGTACACCAGGGAAAAGAGGAAGGCAGTGGAAATAAGCACTTCCAAGAAGAAGAAACTGCAGCGCAGGTTTAGGGAAGCCAAGAGCGCGCTAGAGGCTCTGGACCAGGGCCTAATCAAGCCTTCGCAATTGGTCAAATCACCTGAACAGTATCAGAAGGAGATGGAGGCACTAGCTGCTAAGCCATTAATAGCTCCCCGCAGCCTTCAAAAACAAGCGAGCTCAGCAATAGGGGCCTCTAAGCCCAGTCTTTTTTACAGGATCACTGAGGAGAGAACACCTCCGCTAGCTCGAAAGGAGAGTTCGCTGACTCGGCCACTACATGTCAGACGCAGGTTGTTTCTTGAAGAACCAGAAGCTAAATCCTCAGTTTTTGAGCGACTGGGGGGCAAGGACAAGACTACCGATACTTTACAGTGGAGACCAAAAAAGGTCCAGAATGTAGTAGTCGCGCCCATAGCAAGGGAACTGAAGTTAGACTCCCCTAAGCAGGCTCCCGTGATACAGGAACATAAGCAGTGTGAGGTAAAAGGCCTCACAAGGAGTCTTTGGTAGATCGGTTGGCTAAGCAATTCAATACTGACACCCCTGTCAACAAACCCAGGCTTAACCTGGCAGATGACATAGAGGAGACAGACATGACTGACAAGTCTTGCAACATGGTTTACGTGCTCCCTGCGAGGTATGCACTACCGGTCGCCGCTCAGGACTGCGTAGGGGTTGAGAAAAGTAGTGCGCAGCCCTTGCAGATCACATCGGCAATCATGACACCTGTGGAAGAGGCTGTCTTTCTTGAAACAGAGGATGCTCCCAGCGAAGAATTCCTCATGAGCTTCACCAGGCCAACACCTGCTATGGTCCAACACATGAGACCTCTATATATCACAACAGAAGTTGGCGGCACCAAAGTTAGCAAGATCATGGTTGATACCGGCGTTGCCGTTAATGTCATCACTACCAGGACCATGCACTTGCTCGGAATCAAGAAAGAGAAAATCCAGTCAACGTCCCTCACGCTTAAGAACTTCGCGGGGACTATAACAAAGACCCTGGGATTACTTTTCTTACGCATTAAGGTTGGCCCTGCAGAGGGAGTTTATGCTTTCTTTGTAACAGATTGTTATGCGGCCTACATTGTTATTCTGGGCAGAGACTGGATCCACCGGAGCTACTGTGTTCCGTCAACTCTCCATCATGAACTAATTATGTGGAACAGGGAGACAGATAGAGCTGAGGTGATTAAAGCGGATCCTCGTCCATTCCCAGTTTTCGCTAATTATGTAGATGCCAGGTACTATTTGGAGCCTATCACTCCATTGCAGGTCAGTGGCATCGATGACAAAGGCCGCCCCACAGGGGTGACGACCTCTGAATTGGCGCAGTAGGGGCTTATGCTCGCAAAAGAAGGTTTGGAGAGGCCTGGCCACGCTGTGCCCAAACCCTTAAACGATTAATGGATTACGACCTCCCAGAGGAGGGGATAGAGGCCTTCCACTCACTGTACGAAAGACTATCATCACACTTAGTGGAAAAAGAGGCCTACGATCGAGTCACGACCTTAGAGGCTGTCCATGAAGAACTCTCTGATTAGGAACAAGATGCAGTAGATATCCAGCTTGCTCCAGCAGCGCTGGACGATACACCTCCTAAGGTCAGAGACCCTACGAGAAGGTCAATCTTGGAACAGCAGATGAGCCTATAGAAGTGGCTATCAGCGCTTACTTAGAGCCTAGTGAGAAACAGAGACTCATTGACTTATTACTAGAGTTCAAAGACTGCTTCGCGGAGAAGTATGAAGACATGCCCGGCCTGTCACCGGACTTGGTTTGCCATCAGCTGCTAATACTCCCTGACAAGAGGCCTGTGAAACAAGAGCCACGAAGAATGAACTCAGAAACCCAAGTTCTTGTTAAGGAGAAAGTCAAAAAAATGCATAAATCAAGCATTATCAAGGTAGCCAAATAAAATCAGTAGCTATCTAATATAGTGCCTGTTTGCAAGAAGAATGGCAAGATGAGGGTCTGCGTAGACTACAGAGATCTTAATATCGCTACACCTAAGGACGTCTACCCCATGCCGGTCGCGGATATGTTAGTAGACGCCGTAGCAGGACATGAACTGTTGTCCTTCATGGACGGCACTGCAGGGTATCACCAGATTCCGGTCGCAGAAGAAGACAGACATAAAACCGCTTTCCGTTGTCTTGGGTTCGCGGGCGTTTTTGAATATGTGGTTATGCCTTTTGGACTGAAGAATGCTGGAGCAACGTATCAGAGAGCCATGAACTTGATCTTCCATGACATCCTGGGGAAGATTTTAGAGGTTGACATCGATGATGTAGTTGTGAAGTCTCAAAAGAGAGGAGACCACATCACAGATCTCAGAAAGGTATTCGAGCGCATGCGGCAACACAACTCAGAATGAATCCCGCTAAATGCATTTTTGGAGTTCAAGCAGGAGATTTTCTGGGATTCATTGTCCATCAGTGAGGGATTGAGGTCCCTGAAGACAAGGCAAGCGCAGTTATCAATGCATCCCCTCCGCTAACGAAAAATGAATTGCAGTGTTTGTTGGGTAAGATCAACTTTCTGCGACATTTCATCTCTAACTCTGCAGGTAAAATCCAGCCCTTCTCTCCATTGCTGAAGCTGTAGGGTC
Organism: Rosa lucieae; assembly: GCA_024704745.1. Classification (NCBI taxonomy): domain Eukaryota; kingdom Viridiplantae; phylum Streptophyta; class Magnoliopsida; order Rosales; family Rosaceae; genus Rosa; species Rosa lucieae. The sequence continues at coordinate 60,415,304 of CM045493.1, read as the reverse complement.
AGAATGAGTTTGTATGGGAGCCTAAGCATCAAGAGGCTTTATACAAAATCAAGGCCTACCTTGCAAGCCCGTCAGTGCTTGTTCCCCCGAGAGCTGGATTTCCATTGAAGTTATATATTTCAGCAGTTGAGGCTTCTATTGGCAGCCTACTCGCCCAGGATGATGAGGAAGGCGTCGAGCGCGCTATTTTCTACCTCAGTAGGACACTTACAGATTGCGAAATACGGTATACTCCTATGGAAAAGTTGTGTCTTACATTGTACTTCTTAGCATGCAAGTTGCGACACTACATGTTATCCTTTACTACTTGCATCATCGCTCAAACTGACCTGGTCAAGTACATGTTGTCGCGACCTATTCTGCGAGGCCGCATTGGCAAGTGGGTACTGGCCCTGTCTGAATTCTCGCTACAATACGTCCCCCAGTAAGAAATAAAGGGACAGGCCATCGCAGACTTTCTGGCACATCACCCTATGTTGGATATCCCCACAGTCAAGGAGTTAGAGATAGCGGCCGCAACTACAACTCGACCAGATTTGGCGCGCATTCCAGAGTATGCCATATGGTATCAAGCCACAGTCTCCTTGCAACCTGGGTATTATTTTTTGATGGCTCAAGAATTGAAACATTAGCAGGGGCAGGGATTGTCCTGGAGAACCCAGTGAGCGATCGTTTCTCTTACTCTTTCCAATTAGAGTTTAAGTGTACGAACAACCAAGTAGAGTATGAGGCCCTTATTATTGGCCTGGAAGTCCTACTGGAATTGGGAGTAAGAGACGTTCAGGTACGTGGAGACTCTTTGCTCGTGATAAATTAGCTTCAAGAAAAATACAGGTGTGCAAGCTGGTTGCTCGTACTATATTTGAATCGCGCTATTGAGCTTCTGGATCAATTTGATGACGCAGATTTGGAGTACATCCCTCGCGAGCGCAATTTTGCGGCCAATGAACTCGCTCAATTGGCTACAGGCATTACATTGAAGTATGGGGTTCGGGAGCGCATTCTGAAAGTCTAGCGCCTCACACTGCCTTCATGGCTTACGCGGCCTGACCCGCCTGATAATCCTGTCGTCGCGGTCCTAGAGCCTATTGACGTCGATTGGCACATTCCGTTGATCGATTAGCTCAAACAACCAGACCCTACAGCAGACAGGAAGATTCGCTTTCTTGCCTTAAATTACTTCCTCAGGGGTGACGAGCTGCGACGACGTGGGGAAGATGGCATAGACTTCCGGTGTGTTTATGGACGCGAAGCAAAGCGATTAATGCGCGAAGCACACACAGGAGTGTGCGGAGCCCATTAAGCGGGACCTAAGATGCGTTGGCTCATTAGGAGACATGATTATTATTGGCCCAGCATTTTGAAGGACTGTATCACATTCGCCAAAGGATGCCAAGACTGTCAGGCACATGGTCCAGTCCAGCATATCCCCAATATTCCCATGCAACCTATTATTAAACCGTGGCCTGCACGGGGCTGGGCGTTGGACTTGATTGGGATGATTCACCCCCACTCCTCTCTCCAACACAAGTTCATCATCGTGGCTACTGATTTCTTCACCAACTAGGTTGAAGCTGAGCCTTTGAAAGAGGCTTCAGGCGCCACCATTCACCAATTCCTTTTTCATAACATCATCTGCAGGTTTGGTATCCCTGAAGTGCTCATTTCAGACAGGGGTGCGGTCGAGCAACTTGTCAACGACTTGGGCATCAAGTTCATCCACAGCACTCCATATTACGCTCAGTCCAACGGTCAAGCGGAGGCCAGTAACAAGATTATTATTACCCTACTAAAGAAAATGCTGGTTGAAAACCCTTGCCAGTGGCACGACACGTTGTATGAGACACTATGGGCTTATCGCACCTCCAAGAAGAATCCCACTGCTACAACACACTATGCACTAATGTTTGTCCATGATGCAGTTTTACCCTTGGAACTCAACGTTCAATCCTTACGGGTACAAGATCAGCATCACTTGATCGGTGAAGATTATGTCCAGGCAATGTGGCAAGAACACGAAGATCTGAGCGAGCAGCGCTTAGCGGCTTTGGATAATTTAGTGATGGAAAAATAGAGAATCGCCCGCGCCTATGATAAGAGGACGCGTGGCCGTAGTTACAAAGAGGGGGCCTTGTTTGGAAAGCTGTTTTTCCCTTTGGCGAGAAATTGACCGGTCGTGGTAAGTGGACTCCACGATGGGAAGGCCCATTTGTTGTTCACAGTATTATGGAGCGTGGGGCTTTTCACCTCAAAGATTTGGATGGCGACATCCATCGCAATCCCATCAACGGGCGGTTCCTGAAGAAATATTACCCTAGTGTTTGGGAGTTCGAGGATCCACTGAATCAACCTTCTTCCCAGACCGGGGGGGGGCAACCATAGTCTTCATCGGCTCGCATCATCTATGAATATTCAGGCCTTTTCCTGTGGCCTTAGTCTCATGTATTTGCTTCCCTACAAACACTAGGGGGCAACACTCTATACATCCAGGCCTTAGTTGAGGCCTTATTTTATAACAATTTCATCTTTTGTTTTGGTTGTAACTTTCTTTCTTTCATCGTCCTTGACAATGTGTGTTAAGAATATACATGTGGCCTTATTTTATAACAATTTTTTGCATTGTGCTCGAAGAAACATTCATTCATAAAGTGGCTTTGCGGCCAAAGGCAGTACAAATCGAAATGGTTACATTCACAGTTATAAGGCCAAAAGTGGCTTAAAAAATCATAAGGTTGCAGATCTTCTAAGAGTTTCTGGATCTTGTAGCAACAAGGGGGCTGTGCTATGACCACTCATGCTCTTCCTCTATTCACCCACATCCCTCCTCTGATCTGAGTCGCAGCTGCTATCATCTGTACCGGAGGAAGAGGGAATGAAATAATCCATCGCAACCCTTCCAGGTGGTTATTCTCCGGGATGGAAATGGTCTTCAGAGAGAGCGCAACTCACAACCACATCTACCTCTAGGGGAAAAACGGAAGTCTGATAGTCAGACCACGGAGGTAGGCTGCGGAGGAAGAACGATAGGCCTCAAAGTGGTCTTCCGTCCTTCTCCCTTCTGCTCCACGCGAGAAATCTGAGGACAGGGATCCCTCAGAATCTGGTTATGCCGCATTAGGAGCGCCGCATGTTCTTCAGTCTAACTGAAATCGGGGAATCCCATCCGGATTTCCAGAGACCAAAGACACGCGACTGGACCTGAGATTAGGCCATAAGACCTACTCAGGTTTTGAGATTAAGCCATAAGGCCTAGGAATTTGAGGCTACGGGTGAGATCGTGAGGTGAAGAGATCAGAAAATGAAGGAAGAGAAGTAAGGTTTGCGAAACTATCTCCGGAAAAGCCATATTTGCTTGTGTTTATCACTTCTCCAAAGTACAGGTATTTATAGGCCAATCTCAGTAGCCTCAACCGTGCGATGGGCAGTTGAAGTATTTTCAACGCCATCAATAAGAGTATCAATGGAATTGAATGCTAAGATCTCGGAAATGAAGGTACTTGAAAACGCGTGGGAAGCGGGGCAGTCTTCAAGGAGGTAACCGCTCCACTTAGAGATTATCTTTTCAAACGGTTTCAATAGCAATAAAGGCAAATTAAACGCTGAACTGTTCGAAAATTTGAACATATATTTGGGCCAAGCGAAGTGGGCTAAATATTTAATAATAATATTGTTCATACAAAATGGGCTTAACATTAGAGGCCTACAGTTTTCGACCCGCATGAGTTAAACGAAGTAAATGTTCGTCCAAGCGAAAACTGGCATCGGCAGCGGCTTGCTCCGCCTGTCGGACTGCCTCGCGAGCTTGAGCTAGGTTCTGAGGTAGTATTTCAGAGGCCGCTAGGGGTTGCTCCAGCAAGGGTTCCTCTTGCTCAAGCCGAGCCATCACAGCAGTCAATTGGGCCTGAAGATCTTGGATTTGAGTCCGGAGATGATTTTGCATGATCCGCAAGTCTCTAACAAGGGTAGCCCTATCTCCCAGAAAGTCACGAGAGGAGACCATTTGTTGGGAAAAGCCCTGATAGTGGGCCTGGGCTTGTCTGGCTTGCGCAGTCGTGGCCGCTCTTTCATTAAGCCGCTGGGGGAGATTCTGTAGCAATTCGTCTATCTCAATAAACTCGTTCTCCGTGATGGCTTGCTAACGACGAAGAACCCTCAGATACTCCAGAGCCCTGACGGATGCGCCGGGTAGAAGGATATTGGGACTCAAAAGACGGTGAAGCCCGTCCCTGGCTTCATCTATAACTCCAGGAGGAGTCACCTCAAGTACGCGAGCTAGCCTTTCCAATCTGGAAGGAGGCGCAGGCAGTGGATTTGGAGCAGCAGCAGCAGGAGCCTCTTGAGGCTCCACAACAGAACCGCTTCCAGCGTCGGCTCGACGTTCATCCCTTCTCCTACTTCAGGGGCATGGGGGGCAGGCTCTTGGTTAACTACATCTTCACCAGCTGGGTCAGTCGGATTGGCGCCAGGTACTTCCACAGCGACAGCTTCTTCCTCGACAGGACCAAGATTCTGGTTTTAGGGAGAAATCATTAGAATACCCAAAGAATAAGACAAGAATCAGGACATCAGGCTTGTTAAATAGAAACGTACCTCAGCAGCCGGAGGCTCGCTATTGGCACGGGTTCTTGAAACGCCTCGCCAGGAATTGGGTCAGGCGCTATCTGTGCCAGGACAGGTGTGGCATTTGGTTCCTCACGAGGTGCATCTGAAGGAGGCATTCTCTCTTCCACTTCAGGCGAGCTATCATCTATGACCTGCACTGGGATCGGGGCGGATTGCATATTGCTCGCAATGCTGGTAGGAGGTGGAGGATTATTGGAACCAGTGGGCGCTTGGGCCTGTGAAGCAGATGTGCCTTCACTAGCAGCTAAGGGGCCTTCCCCAGTTTATCTTGAGGACGTATGACGAACCTGCAAGCGAGGATTGTTATTTGGTTGCACGGAATGAAAGGAAGATTCCAATATACACTTTTATTTTCTTACCAGTCGATCAGCGATTGGTTCATCTTCCGCCCACGGATCAGTTCGAGGGTCAGAACGACTGCACTTGCGGGCCAAGATAGTGGCGATCTGCCATGGTCAAAGGATTAGACTTGACTTAAAAAAAAAAAAAAACATTGTTTTCTTTTTTGGAAACAAGAGAGTTCTTACCGTCTGCGGGTTATCATCGTCGGAAGAGGAATCTTCAACTTCAGGCTCCGTTATTACTGTTTTTTGCTTCCCGGACTGGCCAGTGGCTGGGGAAGCATTAACCGTGCGACTGCCAGAGGGTGGCACATTTCCCTGGTGCAGCAAAGTTTGAGTTAAAAGGGAAGAGTGAAAGAAGGAATAAAATATAAACCAAGATACTTACCTCTAAAGGGGGCTCGCGAATTACGATACCAGCCTGGGCCTGGAGCGGGGCTCACACCAGTTGAGGGGCCGGCTCAGGAGGAGGCGGAGATTGTGCAGCATCTTCAAGAAAGCGTTCAAGTAGCTTGATGTCAGCAGCATAGGGATATCTCAGTTCCCCAAAGATGGTCACGAAGAGTTCGTCGTACCGTTGTCAACATCAATTGACAGAAACTTCTGCCCACCATTCCTCGTATCCTTCTTCAGTCCCGTCCACGGCATCGATGTCCTTAACCCAATCAGGGAGATCAACCAGTGCAAGCATGCTTTGTACTGGCAAAGGACTAGAAGGGGACCCAAATCTACGCCAAGAGGTGTTGTAGTTCCAGGCATACATCGGGAATGGCACTAATTGGACAAGGCCGAATTGGCGAGCGAAATGATTAGGAGCTTAAAGCTCGTAACTAAGTTTTTCGGCAACACTCCTAATGTCTGAACAGGAGACCGCGCAGCAAAAAGCCAAGCGAGCGCGATCGCTGTAGCCAGGAGCGCCAGGGAGGAATCCGTTTTCAAGCGGATCTGGGAATTTTCTACCCAGTACTAAGTCGCAGTAGGGCATCTTATGAAAAAGGTACAGATATATGAAGCACTCGGAGTAAGGAGGACATGAGTACTTTTCCTCGTAGCTGAACCATTGACCCAAGAGTTGGTCAGCCAGTGGAAGCAGCGGGATGTCATCGTGACGAAAATATGAAAAATAAGTTTGGATCCAAAAGTCAAGGATCCAAAAAGGGCCAGAGATGCTAGTCTCGAAAGGATGCATAGTGGCCTGCTACAGAGCGCGATAAAGGGCGCCCAACATAGGTTGTCCGAGCCCGACGCAGCGGCAGTTGTAGAGGGCCGTTGCCAGAAGAGTCCAAGCACCAGTGGGCTTACATGAGGAAGTACAGAAGATGAACTTACAGAGCCAGTACTCTAAGAAAGCGATTCCGCCGGTCGTATTGTGCTCCTGGCTATAATAAGGCAGCCACCGCGGATAGGAGCCGCTGTGAGCGCTGCGACCGTTTTGGGCCATGGTTGAAGTGAAAGTGACAGAGTCGAATTGGCCATGCAGATAAGGCTCGCCATCAATGGGTAGGCCAGTGATGGTGAGAATATCCAGTAAAGTGATACTCATTTGGCCAAATCAAAAATCAAAGGTGTTTGTGGCGGTGTTCCAAAAACAGAGAAAGGCAGCGAGGGGTGAACGATTGCCACCGCGCGGAAGACGAAAACAGAGATCAATAGTGTGAGTGATACCTGCCGCGTTCCAGCTAGCCAGATCTCGTGTTTAATGTGCTTCGCGATACCAGGAAAGCTCTGCCACCCTGATAGAGGAGGGCCAGTGCCCTATTTTCGCTCGATGATTCTGGGCACCCCAACTGTTGAAATCCCCAGGCGTCCTTCGGAGGACTGGGATGGGCCAACAAACGGGCAGGCCATAGAAGGCGATGGTGTTGGCCAAGATAGAGTCTCGCGGCACTGGGCCCAGTCCGACATGGTGGTTTGAGAATTGGAGGAGTAGGGGTCTCTAGATAGTGGTGTGGAGACGAATGGAGGCACCAATGCTGGTTCCCCAAGTGTGGGCAGCCTGTTCATTCAGTTCTTCTTCTTGACCGATGACTATTATCTTTGAGGGAGCCATTTCTGGGTTTCTGTGAGGAAGATATTAGCAATAAGAGGGTTTCTAGGTTTTAGGAGACTAAAAGAGTTTCTGATGTAACAGGTCTGAAGTGGCTGTGGGTTTAAATAAGAAATTTTATGAGGGAAACGATACGACAAAAAGGCTTTTTCATAATCGAAAGAACGCAACCCTCATTAATGATATCGTTCCAAGCAATCAGCGTGTCGTTTTAGCCCCCTTCAATCAGTTATATCTTCACGGGCCTGATTTCGGGGCCTAGGGGGCAATGTTTGAGCCCAAAAGTAATTTTGGCAATATCCTTTAGTGGATTTAGCACAGCGGGCCGATACATGCGGCCCAAAAATAAGCCTACTTGGGTTTGGGTTACAGCTTCGCCCATTCCGTGGTCCATAAGAAAAACGAAACCTTATTGGAATCAAGTAGCAGAGATTGAATAGGAAACTTCAATCAATAATCCTTCTATAGCAAGGAACAGTCGAAACCGTAGGTATAATTACCTGGTTTCAAGGACAAAGAAAGGACCTCTCTCAAATCAATCAATCCTAGTGATTACAAAAGCCTCCCCGGAGCAAACCTTCAACCTTGTTGAAACCCGGTGACCGCGCGCCAATCCTAGTCTCTCCAAGAGCCGATTGTCAGCATCACCAGATCAACCAGGTGACCGTACTTCCAGTCCTAGTCTCTCCAAGAGCCGACTGCCAGTACCACTGCCACCGAGACTCTCTCAACCAACGAAGCAAGGGTAACGCCCTCGCAACCTAGCGAAGCTAAAGTCACTCTTTAGCAAAACCCGTGCTTTCTCCAAACTTCCCAATGATTGCTCTGCTCAGCCTACAACATTAAGTATCGATTCGGTGACGCGAAGAGATCACATCCAAAGTCCTTATCCATAAGGCAAGAAGTCCTTTCTCGGAAGGCTAGAGAAGAACCTTGTGGCGAGGTTGGTGCTCTCCTCGTCCACAACGCTTGAAGAAGAAGTCAGGTCAAGGGACTCCCCCGACTACTGCACCCCACGGTGTTGGCACGCCTGCGCACACGCTCAAAAGAGACAGTTTGCACGCCAACTGGTTTTAGAGCCAAACAGAATCAACTACAAGAAATCTTGTATACATTTTTATGCAACTAATAAGTTCTTTATAGTTAGATTTTCTACTCTATCGGTGTGTTTAGAAACTTGTGAATGAGTGTATGCAATTTGTTTCTCCTATTTGATAAATGCAATTTTTGAAGAAAATAGATTCTTCATACTTCAAATAAAGTCTTCGTTTTTATAATTTATACCTTTAGTTTGAACTTCTATTCATATTGATTCATCTTTATTAAAATTTTATATAGTGGCGTCACAACAAAATTATCATTAGTTCATCTCATCAACTCAATTTATATTTTCATCAATGTTTAATGAAATTATATTTTCATCGATGTTTACTGAAATTAAGGTTTTCAATAGAATGCTCCAAAATACTTAAGTAGGCGGCATCACAGGTTGTAGCATCTTAATAAACCTTTATATAATTATGAGAAAAATTCAGTCACCGTCCCCAAACTATGCTGCCAAGGCCAATTTGATACCCGAACTCTCAAAAGTATCAATGTGATACCCAAAGACATATTTTGACATCAACGTGATACTTCCGTCCAAAATTTGTGACGGTTCCGTTAAAAATATCACTTGTCATATATGTGACTAGATTTTTAAGGGCAAAGTCGTACTTTTACACCAATTTTGTTATATATATATATATATATATATATTTTAAAAAAAAAAATTATGCTTTTCATCTTCAACTTAGACCAGACAACGCGCCTGTCCTTTTCTTCTTTTCTTCTGTCAGCTGAAGCTAAAGTAGAAGTGCAGATCGAAGAAGTGCAGCGTGACGGGTATCCGTGGAGCTGCTGCGGCGGATCAGCTCTGTTCGCTAAATCTGATGGCACCAACGATGATTCTCCTCGGCGACAGGTCGTCTGGCGTCTGGATGGATGCAGGTCGGGCTTGGCCAACGGAGCCAGCTGCTGTTCGGTTCACGGCAATGGAAACAGTTACAGGCGGAGGATCCGAGAGGCGGAGAAGGTCGGGGTTCAACAGGTCGGGGTCAGCGATCGAAATCTGGGTTTGAGTCGAAGGACGCCAGAGATTGACGTCAGCTTCTGTTCTGTCACGATCCGATTCGGATGTCTTGGTACTAAAGTTGGAATCGATCACTGCCGGAATGGTGAGAAAGGAATCAAGGTACTTTGATTGTCTTCCTAAGTATAGTATGGGTACTGGGTATATGCAAGAACAGAATTTGGGATTAGTAAGTTAGGTATTTTCTGGTATGGATTGGTATTTTCTGAGAGATATATTTTCTGGTATGGATTGGTATTTTCTGGGTAAAAATGAAGAAACACAGTTCTTCTTTGTCTGGTACTGGTATGGTTTAGAGTTTCTGGTGCTGGATATAGTGAAGAACAGAATTGGTTCTTGGTATTTTATGGTATGAGCTTTTGCTCAATCTTTGAGCAAAAAGCTTGGTTATGGGTAATGCGTAAGATGAAGAAACAAGGTTCTTCTCTTGATATTTCTGGCAGCGGAATATAGGTATGGGAGATTGAAATTTTGGATTTGAAGTTGAAATCTTGTTTGTTCTTGTTTTCAGACCTTGTTTGTTCTTGTTTTCTCAATTTGAATTGGATTAGAAGTTGTCAAATTGATGCATCTGCATGTAATGTGAGATTTTGATGTTGGGGACGGTAACTGTCGTCGGGGCCGAGCTCGCGTTCAAGGCCAAATCGAAATTCATTTTGGGCTGGGTGGTTGGTGGTTGGTGGCCTTGTCAGGTAAGTAAGGAAATGTGGCGGCGGAGCTTGCTTCGAAGGTTGCGGCGGTTTAGCCAGTACAAAACCCAGAAGAAGAAGAAGAAGAAGAGGAAGAAGAGGAAGAAGAAGAAGAAATGAAAAGATAAAAGAAAAAAATGAATTAACAAAAACAAAAGGGTAAGTTGGTCATTTAACTTTTTTTTTGTCTCCATGTGCTTGCTACGTCAGCATTTTAACGGAACCGTCATAAATTTTGGACAAAAGTATCACGTTGATGTCAAAATATGTCTTTGGGTATTACATTGATACTTTTGAGAATTCGGATATCAAATTGGCCTTGACAGTATAATTTGAGGATAGTGACTGAATTTTTCTAATTATAGCTAAATCCATTGCTGGCCGGTGTATTTGATCACAAAAAGGAAAAGATCTCTTTACAACTCGTAGTGGCAGAACACAACGCACGAATGCAGTGACAGCTAAGGCAGTAACATACGAATCAGTGCCACACGGACTAGCTTCAAAGCACACTCTTCTCTTCTGTATGTCTCTGCCAAATTGATGATGAAGAAGGTTATGTTAAGGGGTATCACATCTTATGCATCAGTTCATGCATCCATGAAATGGCGCCAGATCCACTTAAATAATAAGTTGGCTCCTCTAGTTACCTGAACTAGTTTTTTTTTTTTCTTAAATGATGTATTTGATTGACTCATGAATTGTACAGTGTAGCTAGACTTATTCCATCAGCTATTGCTCTAGAATTCTTGTTACCATGTTCGGATATTCCCCTGCCGTATGCTTATTCTTCTTACAATAATGAAAGTTGAGCTTCTCAACGTAAACTGGAGGCTGATCCTCACTTTGAGAAAAAAGGAAAAAGGTTTTTTTTTTTTTTTTTTTTTTTTTCTGTAGAATAATTATAAAAAATATATATAAAACAATATCGGTCTGTTTGCAGGCCCAATTGGGCCTTCTTATATGCTCATTTTGGTTGAGAATCGGGATTCCGGAGCCAATAAACCCTAGTAGTGCTCTTTGATCTCTTGGCCTCTTTTTGACAGTTCTTTCAAAGCTAGCTTTAGATCACGAGATATCGAAGCCATGGATCGGATATCGCAGTTGCCGGAAGCCCTTATGCTGGAAATCCTCCTCCGGTTGCCTCCGATAGATTCAGTCCGTCTGAAAATCACGTCGAGGACATGGAACTCACTCCCGGTCTCTTATTTTTGTCCTCTTATATTAAGTAGTTGGGATGAACATTCTGTCTCTAGTATTGATCAATCCTTGAGAAAACTCCATGAACTGCATCCGAAAAACATATTTCACTGCTTTACCCTGCATGAATACCTTTTCGACGAAAGTAATGATTCCCATGCATGTCTACAGATGGATAAAGTTGGCCACCAAACACTGTCTGAATCAGCTAGATCTCCACATCTATGGTCAGCAAGTAGAGTACTACAGCTTTCCTATATTCGATTTTGATTTTGGTTCATTAATTGTGTTGAGGTTCCGTTGCATTCTGGTAAAACCATTCTTTCCAGGGGAGCAAAAGAGGTTTAACTGCCTAAAAGAGCTGCGTTTACATGTTGATTTAACCAGATTATCAGTAGTGGATGTGCTTTCTATGTGTCCTTCCCTTGAGATCTTAGATCTCAGATACTGTTACAACATAAACTATCTTCAACTCTGTGACTTTCCTAAGCTAAAGCAGGTTTACCTTACACCAAGATACTATAGGGACATTTATAGTTACAAGATTGAAGCAGCCAATCTCGAAACTCTCCATCTTGAAACTTATCACTCAAATTGTCAATGTTACCCGACTTGTCAATGCTCCCAGCCAGTGGACCTTGAAGTAGTCAGGTGCAGTAATCTAAAGGAGTTGATCGTTATGACTCCCGGTAGTACCATAACCCACCAATATGTTGAAAAACTTACTCGCAAGTTTCCCCATCTTGAGGTGTTAAGCTTAGAAGCCTCTTTGGATCACCCAAGCTGTTGATATCAAGTCATCAGCTCAGGAAATTGACATTACATTTAGGAAGTAATCCTTTAGAGGAGGTGAATCTACATACTCCAAATCTTGCTTTTTGCACATACAGCAACGAAAAAATCCACCTTCGGCGGTTTTTGTTGGATTCTACCAAGCTTGAAGAACTGAATGTTCGCCTAGATAAAAGCTATTTTCGTAAAGGTCATGACTTCTTTGTTACTTTGCAAAAGAGATTTCTAGAATTCGCTGCACAAGAACGCTCGACTGTTTTTATAAACGGTTCAGAAGTAAGTCGTCTTTACTTGATGTTGATGTAATTGTTTTTGCAGACGTAAAGTTGTATATATTAATTACTTTTCTAATTATGTAGATCAAACTTTGTCTGAAACTATTAAGAGAAGAACCATCAGTACCAGAAATTATGCAGTTACAGTTGAAACCTAGAGATGATTTTACACGGGAAGACCTCGGCTATTGCTTTTCAACTTTACTTGATAACTTGCTGTGGAGTTGTCATCCAATGGCCTTATCCATCACAGAAAATGGATGGATTTTAAAGGTAGTTTGTTAACCTTCAATTTGAGATATATGGTACATAAGCTTCGTATTTATTTGTACATATATACAATGCATGAGTTTTTCACATTTCAGGCCATCTGCAAGAAGTTCATGTCCTGGGAAGAGAATTCACCATGTTGTAGAGACAACAGCATCAAATGTTGGAGGCACTATTTAAAGTCTATTGAGATTCAAAGCATGAATGGTCGTGATGCAGATCTATCGATACAAGCGATACATATCGAAGGCGTTGATAGTATCACTTTTGCGCTGCGATGGTTAGTGCCAGACAATTAGGCTAAGCCACTCTTATTTGCAGGACCAATACTTGATGCATTATATACGAAGCATGCATTTGCATCACTAGTCCAATTATATTTGAAGAACTATAATGAATTTGAAAATATTTATTGACTAAATTTGATAGGTTTTTGCAGAAGCAAATGTGTGAATATTTCATATTTGCATCTGTTTAATTTGCATATTAGGAATAAAAGACTTTCTACATCCATTCACTCTTGGAAGAGGATGTTTGAAGAACTTTCTTGGCATGGTCTTCTCTTTTACCTTAATTTACGTAATGGAGCCTTTATCCGTTTTCTCTTTACCAATTCCATTTTAGTGATTGGTTTGCCTATACGAATAATTAAGCACTGAGGAGGGCTGGTGAGGGTGATTGTACCTTTGTGACTATATATGGTACGTTGGCTGCTTATTGAGCAAGCGGACATGGGCCTATGCCTTCCTCTGTTGATTCATTGTTATATAGGGCCATTGAGCTTTATGACGAGTATAGGACTGTTATGGAGGTGAGCCAAGTTCTTCTCTTACAGTACGTACTCACAAATTTTGGAGTCCTCCACCTTTGCATTATTGCAAACTAAATGCTTATTGATGAAGCAGCATCGAAGAGGGCCTAATATATGGTTCGCGGTGGAGGGGCAGTGATGCGTAATATTGATGGGTGAAGTAGCAAACTGAGAAGCTTGTGAAGTTTCTATGCTTCCTTAGTTGCCTTCATGTACGTGGTCAATCTCATCAATTCAGAGGAGCTTTGTTTGGCAACGAGAGGTTTATTGTAGAGGAGAAATTCCCTTATGAGTGGAATATCCTGTAAGCCTCGAGACTTAATGTAGTTGCTCATTAATTTGTGTTATCCACAAGGGTGGTGGCGTTTTCTTTTGGTTAGAGGATGACTCTATATTACTCATGGCCTTGATATTTGTGTACTGTCTCTCATAACTTTTGGGGTTTTGGTTTTACCTCCTCACATCGTATAATGTTTCGTGCTGTATTACCACGTACATAATAGGGTGCCGTTTATAGATAGGAACTAACAAACAGTAATTGTCTTGTAAAAGACTTTCAAAGGTAGCTGTAGATCACAAGATATGGCTAGTGATAATCTACGCTACGGATGGAAAATCGCAGTTTCTTGAAACTATTATGTTGAAAATTCTCCTCCAAGTGCCTCAAAAAAAATGAATTGGCGATAATCTCCTCAAGAAATACAATGCTGTTATAGAGAAACTGAATTTGGGAGAAAATTTCTGTGTATTCTCATTGATAATAGGGGCCTCTTTATATAGAGGATTACAATGCATAGAATCTCAATCATACAAGGAAAGGAATTCTACATTGATTAGGATTCTAGATCCTTCTAATTAAATCCTATTACCACTAGGTCAAGTAACCTAGAGTTTGGGCTAAACACAAATTAGGTTTTCCTTCAACACTCCCCCTTGTGTTGCCCAAACGCGGTGCTTCTCTCGTTGCCTCATTAAAAACCTTGCCGAGTAACAAAAACCCAGTGGGACAAAATAACCTCAGTCGAAGGGGAAAAAAGAGCACAACACACCCTTCACGATTCGAGACGACATGTAGACATCCCCCTGATGTCTGCACCTCCCCCTGATGACTACGATCATGGGAGTTCATATATTTCCGCAAGCCAATTCTTGCCACAGGTTTCTCGAACGTGGTAGTGGGCAATGACTTAGTAAACAAGTCTGCCTCACTGTCCTCAGATCGAACCTAGTTCACTTTGATCTCGAGGAGTGTCTGTGTTGCTGATTATGCTTGGTGTTGTCGCTTTGATGTAGTCTTGCCTCATTTGTTCAAAAACAAGTAGCATTATCCTAAATGCTCGTAGGCTCATCTGTGGTAGACTTCAAACCACAATTGTCCGAACATGCGTAATTATGGATCCAATCCATATACATTCACGAACCACTTCGTGAAGAGCAATGATCTCTGCATTGTTCGAAGATATAGCGACTACGGTCTGTTCTGTACCTCCAAAATATCACGGTCTTTTCCATGGTGAACACTTAACCAGTTTGGGAATGACCATTGTGTGAGTCAGACAGATACCCAACATCAGCAAAACCTTCCAAAACACATGTCGTTTTGGAATGGGGATAGAGAACGCAGGCCAGCGTTGGCGGCGTTTCTGGTGTGTGATGGGTCCGAATCCATCATCTCTTTGTAGGGATAGAACAAGCCCATATCAATCGTACATCTCAAATATCGAAAGATATCTTTTAAGCCAATCCAATGGCGTCGTGTTGGCGCAGAGCTATATCTAGCTAACAAGTTCACAACATACGAGATGTCCGATCTTGTGCATTGAGATAAGTACAATAATGCGCCTATTGTACTAAGTAAGGCACTTTTGCCTCTAGCACATCTTCGTCATCATCCTTTTGACGAAGAGGATCCTTTTCAGGATCAAGACTACGGATGATCATGGGGGTGCTTGAAGGTTTGACCTTGTCAAAATGCCTAAGCATCTATCGACACGATGCTCAAGTTCCAAACCGAGACATAATCGTGTTCTCCCAAAATCCTTCATCTCAAACTCGGATTTCAAGTGTTCAGCGGTTTCCCTTAACTCTTTAAGGGCTTCTAATGAAGATCATGTCCAACATGAACCGCGATAGAATCCGAAACTTGTTATAGAAACGCGTGGGCATATCCCTTCCCAATCAAGTAGTCACTTTAGTGAGCGTTTCAACCTCTTTGTAAACGCGCTCCATGGTCTAGAGCCACTTGACTTGGGTAAATGAAGTTCACAATGAATCTTCATGTATATTCCGTATCTAGATCCCTATAGAGATACGTAGTGACCACATTTGTAAGCTGCATGTTCAGTTATTCGGAAACTACCAAACTGACAGGGTAGTGGAGTGCAATGACATCCATTACTAGAGAATATGTTTCATCGTAGTCGATTCCAGGGCGTTTTGTGAGAAGCCTTGCGCCATAAGGCGAGATTACCATATCTTTTTCTCATCACGCTTTCTAACGAAGACCTATTAGTCAACAGGTTTTATGTTAGGAGGTGTTGGCATCCCTAGCTCGAAAAACCTTCCTCTTCGTTAGAGAATCCATCTTAACCTGGATCGCATCTTTCCATATAGGCCAAAAACTCTCTACGTTGGATTTCATTCATCAACGGAGCGTGGTTCGATATCATCTAACTCAAAAACTCATGCGCAACAAAATACGCAACTAATCATCAATTCTGATGGAGTTTCTATCCCACGTCTCATGTACACTAGTGTAAGTTTCATAGAGCTCTATATTCTCAGGAATAGGGTTTGACGTTGAGGCGTCCCCCAACGATAACCATAACCCGGAAGATACTCATGAGACGGATTTTGAGTCATGATGATTAAAGGATTGGAATGTGCCAAAGTATCATTCGAACCCACGGGCCTCCCACGCATCCTAGCTGGGGCCATGGCCTGTAACGCCAGCAGAGTACCACTCTCTTTGGCATTGGCGCCATGCCTACCTCCGTGTAGGGTGGCGCTACGTCCTCTCGTAGGGACGTCTTCCTTGCAGGCATGTTTGCAGCATAATTGTGTGATCTCGTCACCTTAACAGGGATCGAGATGAGACATAGTGGGGACAGACCACGACAATTCCTGTCGTTCCTGTTGAACATCCTTATTCTTATCTCCCCCTAACGACGGGAAGACTGTCTCATCAAAGTGACATCCGCAAATCTAGCGGTAAGGAGATCGCCTAGCAAGGGCATTTAAGTGGCGGAATTGTTGGAAGCTCAAATCCAACGTAGTTGCCCATTCGTCTTGTAAGGACCTATCATAGAGCGCTGTGGCTGCGCAATTGGCACATAAATGGCTCACTCAAATGTGCGTAAGTACAAAATACGTGTACCCAGTCACTAGCTGTAACGCATAGGTACATTGAGTGGCGGGTAGGTCGTAGACGAATTAGCATGGCTGCTGCGATATCGCATCACCCCAAGCGGATGTAAGAAGATTGGTGCGCTTACCAATGTTCGGACTACCATCGTAGTCGTTTCCGCGAGACCAATTGGGTGTGTACATGGGAATGTGATGTCCAACATCAAAGCAATATCCATCGAAAGTCTTCGATGTAAAGTCTCTAGCATAGTCAAATCCAATTGACTGAATAGGATGATTCGGGGAGTGAGCCCGTTGTCACATGATATGTGCTAGGAGTGTAGCATAAGTAGCATTAATAGGTGGACAATGGCACAACACGTGACCGGCGTGTTTGCGTGTCAACCAACATCATGAAATATAAGCGTCCGCAAGTTGGTTGAAACAATCCACAAGATCCTACGGATTCTTTGTAAGAACAGAATGAGTATTGTCATATCCTGTGCATAGGACGGTCTCAGTCCTAATTTCCATAAGGAATGGGCTTTGTAAAACGAGCGAGAGGCCTTAGAAGCAACCAATGAGGAGTTTGGTTAGGCCTAAGCGTCTGTAGCGCTATTAGAAGCAAAATATGTGACTATCTCCCATCATGGCGTGGGAGCCATGGAAATTAGCATGTATGGCGTCATGGCCACAAGGAGGAACAACCACGGCGTTATGCCCATGGTTGGCGCCTTTTATGGCGGCATCTTGCTTCATTTTGCTCAAAAATGATGTCCATGTGAAGTCTTTTGTAGACGGATCATCATATCATGATTAGGATGATCTATCCTGTCGTGACAAAGCCAATATGTGTCTAAATCCAAGAGAGCTTCTCTCATAAGTTTATTGGATTAAAGATCTCGAATAGTGACATAAAGTCCACTAGAGAGACACATAAACGTCTCTAAGATGCGTCTTTGTTCGCAATCATTAGAGGTAATGCAAAGGAACTCATTTCCGTTCTCTACATGCATTTTCGCATGGAATTCGTTGGCTATTCATAGGGTACTATTTTCCCTAAGAGCGTAGAAAGTTTCTGTGACAATTGTAATCAAGGTGCCATTTGGAAAGTGGAACTTGGGCTATTCCATGTCCTTAAATTAATACGGATGGTCTAGCCATCGTAGTCACAAAGTCATATGCTCAGAATCAAAATTGAGTCATAATGAAAAGAACTCGAAATTTTATTCATAAGCCAACGAAATACATCATTGTTTCTATGATCAAAGAAAATCTAATCCATTAAAAGGAATATGGCAATCGCCTACATCTCTTGAAAAATAAAAAGACTCAATCAAAATCGCCAATTTCTAGGTCTTGATCCTTGTAGTCTTCCACCCTTAGATCTAGATCACCATCTTGATCATCTTGTGCCATGTAATTTGCTTCCCTTGCTTCACGATACGTCTTGTATGCGTTTGCAACATTCTGGGGTGCGGTACATGTTTTAGCCCAATGTTCAGTTGATATCGAAAACAAACATCATCATGGTCAGGCTCCCTTGATCGAGGCGCCATTGGGGCGCGATTTGAACGACCTATCCTGTTGGTGGCGTTACCACCATGGTCGGAGGCTCCGCCTCTCTCTCTCTTCACACGTTGACCTCTACGGTTCCGTGCACGCCTCTCTTGGCGATTTCCTTCCTCTTTAGGGCGAATATATGGACCAGAACGTCCAGAAAAGTCCCTATCCTTAGGGTTTCGCTCCTTGCGTCCTCCATTGGGGGCGCGACTATAGTTAGGCTCCGGAATAGGCTTAGTTCCCACGGGTCTAGCATTATAGTTCTTCATAAGGATATTATCGTGCTTTTCAGCTACGTTCATGGCGCCAATGAGCTCATGAAACCTTGTGATACGTCCTGCATTTACATCAATCCGATAATTCTTTGAAATCATCAATGCAGAGACGGGGAAGGTAGAGAGAGTCTTCTCGATCAACATCGTATCAGTTATGGCTTGGCCACAATACTCCATCAGAGACTTGATACGAAGAGCTTCCGAGTTATAATCAAGCACAGACTTGAAATCACAAAAGCGGAGGCTATGCCATCGCACTTCTAAATCAGGAAGCAGGGAGTCACGAACGTTGCCAAATCGCTGCTCTAGTTCTACCCATAGCTTTCTTGGGTCTTCCTCATTGAGGTATTCATTTTGGAGCGCGTCATTCATGTGCCTTGTCATGAGAATTATGGCCTTAGCTTGTTTTGCTTCAAAAGCATGCTTGCTCGATTGAGAGCACGTTCTGACCAGGCTCTTGGATGGTTTCCAGAATTCCATCAGCCTTAAGATGTTGGCGCACATCTCGGACCCACCTATGGTATCCTGCGCCAGTTGTCTCGAGTGGGACAAAGCTCAACTTGTTCAGGTAACTCATCCTGAAAAAAACACAAGATTAGGGTTAGTTTCGGGCGAAAAAGGCTACCACGAAAAACTATTAAATTTCTGAGCGTAGTCGCTTCCAAGAAATTAGGAATTTTCTGAGCGTAGTCGCTTCCAAGAAAATCCGATTCCAAGAGGGGTTTGGATTAGATCGAATAACGATGTATGTGGTCGATCTTTTTTCTCAACAATCTCTAAGTTTGGAGACTCTACAAGCTCCAAGCTTGGAGTGCGCGAACCCCACAGTTCGGCTTTTGGTCTCCCCTATGTAGAGAAAGGGGGGTAGAAGAAGGGATTTTGGAAGTCCCCGAGAAAAGAAAGAAGAGAAATTGAAAAAACTTCAGAAAAACGGGAACTTTTAGAAAAATTACCTTAAAAGATGGTCGGAAAAGTCGTCGCCGGAAGTTACTGTAGCGGCCGGAAAGTACTGTAGCTGCCGGAGTTACTGTAGCTGACCGGAAAAATGGCCGGAAAAAGTCGCCGGAAGTCGGCTGGAAAAGTGTCCGGAAAAGCGCCGAAAAAGTGGCCGGAAAAAGTCGCCGGAAGTTGGCCGGAAAGTCGCCGGAAAAGTGTTGACCGGCGTTGACCGGTCGTTGACCGGAGGTTTGACCGGTCGTTGACCGGGTGATGACGTGGCAGTCCGCGTGCTGACGTGGCAGGTCAGAGCTGACGTGGCAGAAGGCTTGGCGGCTTGGCGGCTTGGGCTTGGCGGCTCGGCTTGGCGGCTATGCGGCTTGGGTATGCAAGTGGGCTGCAGGCGGGCTTGGGCTGCAGACGGGCCTGGGCTGCAGACGGGCCTGGGCTGCAATAGTTCTTTTCCCTTTTTTTTTTTTCTTCTTTCTGCCGGTTCAGGTCATGTGGGCTCAGATGGCCGGTTCAGTCAAATTGAGGCCGGTTCCGGTGATAAATTTTCGTCTCCGGTGATCTGGGGTCCGGCTACAGATTCTGGTGAAGTTTCGTAGCAGTTGGCTGGGAGGAAGGTATCGAACCGGGCAAGGAGGATAAAGATATTTCCGGTGGCCGGTTCGGATATTTTCCGGCCGGTTCTTGGGGGGGGCCGCCGGTTCTGGACTCCTGGAGTTGAGATCTTCAAGGTGGGCGGCGGTGGTTTCTGGGATTTGAAGGCTACGAATTTAGGGTTTCAGGGTTAGGGCTCGTGCGTGCTGTATTACCACGTACATAATAGGGTGCCGTTTATAGAAGGAACTAACAAACAGTAATTGTCTTGTAAAAGACTTTCAAAGGTAGCTGTAGATCACAAGATATGGCTAGTGATAATCTACGCTACGGATGGAAAATCGCAGTTTCTTGAAACTATTATGTTGAAAATTCTCCTCCAAGTGCCTCAAAAAAAATGAATTGGCGATAATCTCCTCAAGAAGTACAATGCCTATTTATTGATGAGTTTTTGTGCATTGCCGTGTTGTAGATATTGACGCGACTACGTAATGTGTATTAAGCATTGATCTATAGTCTAAAGTGTAAAGAAGAAAATCCCCTCTGCCATAGAAAAATTCGTATCAAATGTTGGCTGTATTACTGAAAGCACATCGAGAGTCAAAAGTTTAAGGTCTGTGATCGATGTTGATTAATTGACAGTACCAATAGATATGGACCTTAGCTAGTGAGGGACATTTACCTGTTTGATCGAGAATCAAAACGGTTATCCATTTTTTTACATTTAAGTAAAATTGTCTTCCACCAGGCAACAAGTGAGACGCTTTGGCCGAGTGGTTAAGGCGTGTGCCTGCTAAGTACATGGGGTTTCCCCGCGAGAGTTCGAATCTCTCAGGCGTCGTTATTTTTACTGCTCCCTTGTTTTTTTTTTTTTTTTCCTTAGTTGTATACTTGTATTGAGGAAGTTTGGCCTGATAGTTTGCTTGTTTGAATAAATGTTGATGCGTTCAAAGAATCAATTTGCCTCTCTGTTAGTTATTTTGATAGTAAAGCCGTCCATATTGAGTATGGATCACGAAATAACAATCTTTTGAGAAGTTGCATATAGTTATACCAGAAATGTATGTACCGCTGGGCTTTAGCATATATAAATAGCGAAGAACTTCTTGGAGTACTTTATGGAGATATAATTCAGGACAATATGGCTTTATATAACCTTGAAACTAAATATGTTTTGGAGGCTCGAATTATGTTCACATCTTGAGATTGTTGTCTCGACTTCCATGCTTGTGCATACATTGAAAGTCTGGTTTTGTTCCACAAGTTATTAGAGATCACAGCTAAAGTGAATTCTTAATGTAATTACGATCGTAAGTGTACAACCTTTTGTTTTCAATAAGCTGTTATTTTGCTGGAAGATTATAGTACTTTAAAAGTAGTAATTGTTTTATTATTGAGATTCTGGAGTCCCATACCATGACAGTTTGTACCTATAAGTCTTTTTCAAAGCAACAATAATGCAAGATGTTGCTTCAACGCTTTAGCTAGCCTTGAGTGATGTAGTAACTGTTATATTTTGCAATTAAGCAATGAAAACATGCAGAGGATAAGATATACTAAACAAGTATCGCCAAAATATAATCTAGTTGGGAAACTTCCTCTTTGTCACGTCATTACAGTTATGCCATGAGAAAACACTCTGTCTAAAAAATGTTAGGCTTAGTTTGGGATGCTCTACTGTGAGAGGAAGCACTTCCGAACTTGCTGTAAGAACAAGCAGCTGAGGTGTTTGATAATGTTTTTAAAAGTGTTGTGAGAACAAAAAATAATTTCTAGGTGTTTAGTAAGTTGCAACACAAAAGTGTTTGGCTGAGTATAATTACCAAAATGGGCATACATGCTGAGATATGCTACTAAAATACATAATTTTATTTTTGGAGCATGTACCATACCAAATATAAAAAAATTCTCATGTAATTGTGTACATGTAAACATAACTTTGCTAGAAAGTCATCTGTTGTATATTAAGTGTACATTTGTTGTATAACCAAAATGTAAATTAGCATTGTAATTAGGTCTGCATATATGACCTTGATATATATTCACTCTGACAAGAATATTAAACACCCCTTTTATGGTACAGTAAATCAGTTGCATAGATGAGAGTTATGAATTTGGACTTCATTGCAAACCGAAGTAGAGGACATGAGTGTAACCGAAGAGCTTACATGAAAAATAACCCAGATTACAATGACTAAAATGATTGCCAAGACTCTGAAACAAGCCTTTGCTGAGCAAAACCTTACTTTAACTTAAACAGGGTTTGAGGGTGTCGATGAGTAAATTCCATCTATATAAAAGGCTGAAAGACCAACAAGCAAAATAACACCCAGAGAAAGAACACTGGTAACATAAATAAGTTGTACATAAAGTTTTCTCTCTACTGGTGCAATGCTATACTTAAATGACTTTTGCCAAATGCAAGTAAAATTGCAAGAACTATCACATTTTATCTTCCAAAGAAAAATTTCCAAAGGAGAAAAACATTTGGATAAACTGTACTTACAACATCGGTTATCAGAAATTAAGTTTATATGTACTATCGATGACACTATTTTTTTAAGATGCGGTATTCACAGTGGCATCACTTTCTTTAGTATTCTATCTTCCTGATGTTGCTGGATTCATCGACGATGCGTCAATCAAGATTAAGTCGTTTCATCGAATGCCATGACCTACAAAAGCCAAACGATAATTCCACAGTTTAGACTCTACACATTCATGAATAAAGACATTTTTCATTCCTATGTTGATATCAAAAGAAATCCTAGAAATATAGCTTTAAATAGCATTTTTAGTTTCTAAAGTTGATACTTGATATTAAGGTATGCAGCATGCATCTCTCTACACCACAGAACATCGGTAGAGTTTCAAGACAAAGCAGGGTAGTGTAAAACTTTCAATTCCCAAGTGAATATGCCTGCTTGATTGTACCTTGATTAAGCAGAAATCATAGATATTCAACAATATAAAACCAAATTGCTTGATCTTGCAGCTCGAGTATTGTGTTGGTGAGACAAAGAAAGATCTACTCCAGGACAGAACTATATAGTTACAATTTTTAAATTTAACCTTCACATATGTTGTGGTAAAGGAATTTCCCTATTATATAACAAAATAACACTATACTACAACTGAGAAAGTATTTGGCCATATAAGATATATCTAGGAAATTAAGAAATATTTCTGGCACATTATAACAATATAATAGAGATGCATGCCTACTAGAAACTATGACTGCTGAAATATTATCATGACTCATGAGTACGAACAAAGTTTGCTTAAGGAAAAACATTGGTAATGTTACCTTGCTACAAACAGGACAACTTTCACTTCTCTGAGTTCTCTCCATCCACTCATATATACAACCAAGATGATAACGATGAGAGCATTTTGTCATTATTTTTTTTCTGGAGTATATTCTGCATAAAAAGGCAAATGGTAAATAAGTGAGAAGTCATACAAAACAATGGTATACTTTCCAGAATTATAAACTAATCAAAATTGCAAGAAACATCAGAGGTGGAAAAGTACTCTTATCCTAATAAAACTAGCATCTGACATCAATGCCAAGACCTCACCCTCCCTTTACACATACAGTTAATTTGATTCAACTCGGCAAACAAACATAAAAACCAAGTCCAAATAGGATTGGTTCATCAATGATATTGAGCAAAGTGTGGTGGAATTAGCCATCGGAAAATACTAAAAATCCAATGGGAGGAAGTTCTTTTCTTATAGATTGAGAAAGAAGAAGAAACACCAATCAAAAAATTACAAAAGGAAAATACCTTCAAGACATGTTGAGCATACATCTTCCTCTTCTTCTGAAGATGTATAAATGATCCCAAATCTAGTTGTTGCTTTTGCCGATGACAACTTCATTGAGGACCTGGAACGATGTTCTTTTGATCCATCTTCATAAGTAGATCCATTCCATTGGTCTCTTGTACTCAAACATTCTGCAGACACAAGACACAAGCTTCAATAATGCTTAAACGCACAAACCCAACTCACACAAGAATACCAATTACATGAGTATGAATAGAAAAAAAAGATTGAATCTGAAAGAGTAAGGTAAAGAGAGCAAGATTGAACCTTTCAGTGACAACAGAGAGAGAAGGAGGAGAAGTTCGATGAGGATCGAATTATCGAATGTTGAGATGTACAAGAATTCTCCTATATAACAATTCAATGAAATCTGATCAATTTCTCGAAATAAAAAGTAAAGAGAAGCAGTCAAGCAGACTTTGGGTTCTGGAAATCTGACTGAGTAAAGCTCACATACCTTACTCCTATTTGTGCAGTTATGGAGGAATCAGAGAAATTGGGTTCTGTTTGATTCTATCTGCAGAGAAGAAACATAACCTAGAAGACCCTAGTAGTGGTATATGCCTAATCCTTTTGACCCTTTAAGAATGATAATGTAATTTGATGGAGGAGATGTGGAATGATAATGACGGCAAAGAGGAAGGAGGAGATGTGGAATGAGATGTCTGCCTCGCGATGGAGAAAAGATAGGGTTTAGCTGTTTCGATGTAATTTTCAGAAAATGAAGAGGACAGAATTGGCAGTTAGACAAATTTCATTAAACTCTGTACTGTTGTTGCTCCATGTTTTCCCAAAGCAGCTCTTCAAAGGCTACAAATTGTAGCTTCCCAAATTCAGCTTTACGGAGAAGCAATTTCAACCAAAAGCAGTTTTCAGAGATTTTACCAAACACCATACTCTTCACCCAAAAGCAGAAGCAGCCCCAAAAGTACCTCAGGAATCAATCCCAAACTCAGCCCTACTTTCTCTTCCATACAAGAAGTTTGGGCGCCAGGAATTTGTCTAAATCTGGCCTTAAGCGTGAACAGTTGTGAGTCATTGTGATGTCACTTTTATAACTAATCTAATATATGTTCATGAATGATGTGAAATTGATCCAAAATCTCATATCATTACGACTATTGTTTATCGGCCAAATCACTTTATCCACCACTTAATAAAAGAAACAATAAACTAAGGTTGGAGATCGATAGGTCCTAGTTTAAACATACAAACATATTCACTAGATATCATTAAACTGGTTGAAGACTTGCTTGAATAGTAGTGTTCACTCGATAAACTATGAATGGTATCTATATAAAAATATCTCGTAAGATCCACAACCCATACTATGGCCGAATGACCCATTCCAACCAGAATGTATATAGTAGTATATATACACATGGACCACTCAGCAGTTTGATACTCCAATCCATGTCGTTTTCTTCGTAAAGACTCTCATTGATTCCTCTGTCGTTTCCCAATTGGTTGCTACACCCAAATTGAACATACCCACCTTGAGACTGGGGTTTCACATGGCCCTCACATAAACCACCAGATATGCATCTTCCAACCTTTTTTCGGACACATTATCGTTGCGATGAACCTGACCTAAATACGTGTACAAATTAATTGAAAACTCTGTTGCAGCTTTATAACTTAAAAAGGATTTGTCAGACACTTCAGTCTTTCAGACCCAATTGTTTCTCCAAATTCTGAGGAACCAACCAAAACCCCCATGGCTGTTTCATCTTCATCTTCCTTCTTCTTCTTCTTCTTCTTCTTCCTTGTCCTCTGTCTCGTTCCTCTAACTTCATCTTTCTCAACTGACCAATCCGACGCTCACCGGACGTTCATCGTCCACGTGTCGAAATATTCCAAGCCTTCTGTTCTCCTCCCACCGCCGCTGGTACACCTCCCTCCTCCGCTCCCTCCCTCCTTCCCCTCACCCCACCAAGCTCCTCTACACCTACTCACGCGCCGTCCATGGCTTCTCCGCCACGCTCTCCCCCTCCCAGGCCCACGCGCTCCACTCCCACCCCGCCGTCCTCTCCGTCGTCCCCGACATGCCGCGCCAGCTCCACACCACCCGCACCTACAACTTCCTCGGCCTCGCCGACAACTTCGGCCTCTGGCCCAACTCCGACTACGCGGACGACGTCATCATCGGAGTTCTCGACACCGGGATTTGGCCCGAGCGCCCGAGCTTCTCTGACTCGGGTCTGGGTCCCGTCCCGGAGACGTGGAAAGGCAAATGCGTGACCGCCGGCGACTTTCCGGCCTCCGCTTGTAACCGGAAGATCATCGGCGCCAGAGCTTATTTCAACGGCTACGAATCCCACCTCGGAAAACCCATGGACGAGTCCAACGAATCCAGATCCCCACGCGACACAGAAGGCCACGGCACCCACACAGCCTCCACCGCCGGCGGGTCTAGGGTTTCTAACGCCAGCTTCTACGAATACGCCTACGGCGAAGCCAGAGGCATGGCCAGCAAAGCCAGAATCGCAGCCTATAAAATCTGCTGGACTTTTGGTTGTTTCGATTCGGATATTCTCGCCGCCATGGACCAAGCAATCGCCGACGGAGTCCACATCATCTCGCTCTCCGTCGGAGCCAGCGGCGGAGCTCCGCCTTACGATCGCGACTCCATCGCAATCGGAGCTTTCGGCGCCGCCCAGCACGGCGTTCTGGTCTCGGCCTCTGCAGGAAACTCCGGGCCCGGCGCGTTTACCGCCACCAACATCGCTCCTTGGATCCTTACAGTCGGAGCTTCCACCCTTGACAGAGAGTTCCCAGCCGATGTCGTTTTGGGCGACGGCAGAGTCTTCAACGGCGTGTCGTTGTACTCCGGCGAGGGGCTAGTGGACTTCAAGCTCCCGCTAGTCTACGGCGGAGACTGCGGCAGTAGGTACTGCTATTCAGGGTCTCTGCAACCGTCAAAAGTACAAGGCAAGATCGTTGTTTGTGATCGTGGAGGTAACGCCAGAGTCGCCAAAGGCAGCGCCGTTAAGCTTGCAGGTGGGGTCGGAATGATAATGGCAAATACAGAAGAGAGCGGTGAGGAGCTTCTTGCTGATTCTCACCTCGTCCCAGCAGCAATGGTGGGTCAAATCGCTGCCGATCAGATAAGGAGCTACATCAGATTGGGGAACTATCCGACTGCAACGATCAAATTCCGAGGAACTGTAATTGGGCCTTCTCCACCATCGCCAAAGGTGGCTTCGTTTTCGAGCAGGGGTCCGAATTCTCTGACTCCGGAGATATTGAAACCCGATGTGATTGCTCCTGGAGTGAACATTCTAGCTGGGTGGACTGGTGCTTCTTCCCCTACTGATTTGGACATTGATTCGAGACGAGTTGAGTTCAATATAATTTCTGGCACATCCATGTCCTGCCCGCATGTTAGTGGCATTGCAGCTCTGCTTCGAAAGGCCTATCCGGAATGGTCTCCTGCTGCTATTAAATCCGCGTTGGTGACAACAGCTTATACTTTGGACAATTCCGGGAAGAAGATTGAGGATCTTGCAACTGGGAGAGAATCGACGCCTTTTGTTCATGGAGCCGGGCATGTTGATCCCAATAGGGCACTTAATCCGGGGTTGGTGTATGATATCAATGTGAATGACTATGTTGCATTCATGTGCTCGATTGGTTATGGTCCTAGGCAGATAGCTGTTTTCATGAGGAGTTAGCTGGGGATGATATATGTGCCAGAAACAGTTTAACTAGTCCTGGTGATTTGAATTATCCGTCATTTGCAGTGGTGTTTAAGCCTGGCCAGGAGTTGGTGAAGTACAAGAGAGTTGTGACGAATGTTGGGAGTGTTGCTGATGCAGTTTATGAGGTAAATGTGGATGCTCCGGCGGGTGTTGAAATCAGTGTTGAGCCGAGTAAGCTGGTTTTCAGTGAAGAAAATCAGACTCAGAGTTATGAGGTTACATTTGCAAAAGGTGTTGGGTATGGAAATGGGGAGAGATATGGGTCGATTGAGTGGAGCAATGGGCATCACCATGTGAGGAGTCCAGTTGCTGTTAGGTGGAGCAACACTGGGTATTCAGCCTCCTTATGAGTTGTGCAGCGAGCGATAAAGGATAACTATGCTGGGATTCAGCATTGGCTTTGTTTTTCTGTAAATTTTAACCTAGCAGACCCTGTGTAAATTTTACGAATGTGGTTTCAGGGTAAGAATGTGGTCTGCACAGGCCGTGTTTATTTGCATATGTTGCGTTGTTGTAAAGTTGAAGCTTGAAAAGCTTATTTAAACAATAAATTGAATCACATTATGCTCAAGATCAGAGGCATGATCCGCCCCTCTGTTGCTTGGTGGATAAGAAAAGGGTTGCAACCTTAGAATACACTCTTACTCTTGCAGTTTAGATTGCCTCATGTGTGACATAATAGGCCTTGTCATGAAAGAACTAGCACCTTTCAGATTTATTTTAAGATTCGAATAGTGTCATGCTATCCTGGGATCATTTATTGAAACTGAAAGCCTACCAAAATTTCAGAATCACTTTATTGTGTATAAGATACAACTACAGAAAGAACAAGTATAGAAGCCTGAAGAAACTGCACATGAACATGATTTAGAGCCTCAGTGACTTCAAAGGCTCCATCACCGGATTTTGTTACACAAAAGAACATCTAAACTCCAAAAGATGGATTTGAATGGGGAATTTTCTCATGATATATATGATTCAAAATAAACTCATTAGGGAGGTAAAACATTTTCATTTTTAGGTGGTCCTACGCCTAAACTTGATTTTCTTGTCCTAACATACTTAAAGAGCAACATACACGAACAACAGCAGTTGCCCAACACTGACACCAGGCCATGAAGTAAAAGTCATGTTTTAGAAATTTACTACCATATGAAAATTGGAGTGACTAACTCGAATGCCCTAGAAGGGAACAGACAAATTGCAGAAGGAAAAATGGTAGTCTGATTAAAATTTAAGATAAAAATTTCAAACTCAGAGTCTGATATAGTAAATAGAGTTATAGATCCACTATGGTGATGTGATGTGAGTTCACATTAGTTTTGCAAAAGTATTTCAGAACACATCAGAACGCTGAATTCCAGATAACATTGAGCTCTTTTTCTTTCTTTCGTCCTGTTTTATCAGTTTCCTTACTAACTAACTTGTGTCCCATAGAGAACTTGCTTCATTTTTTGCAGCAATACATTAAACAAAATACAACTCACTTTGAAGAAATTCCAGACATCCTTTCAAAAAAAAAAAAAAGAACCAGACATTCATATTGAGTGTTACTTGTGAATTATGATATGGTGTCCTTGGGAACTTTGATAGATTTGTTATGATGCAATTACTAAGTCGTCTGCTGATATCGATCAAATAAAGTAGCTTAACCATATCAACTACAAACAAAGCAGCAACAATCACAGAATACAAAAATGAGAAGTCAATGACAGTAAAATGGAAAACTGAACATGCTCGGGAAATTAATTTTGAACAGTAGAGTATTTATTGAGTAAATGATATTTGTACATATGAGACTGATCTGCAAAAGATCAGGAAGTGAGGAAACAACATAAAAGAATTTACTTTTTTTTTTACATTTAGATAGTGTTGCGAGTAACTACAGTGTAATCTCCAGAACTACAACTAGAACTCCCGCAGGAGGCTGATCCTGTTTGAGAACCGGTAGGGTGATACTTCTGCAACTGCCGCATCTTGAAAACATCTACTGGGAATATCGGCTGGTGCTTGACCTCCTTAACAACCTCCCATTCGTTGGCTTTCCTTTTTCTGCTGGTTGAGTTGCTTGGTATATCACTCTGCAAAACAAATGATAACACAACATCCACATCTGGGGTTGGACCGCCAACTTGCTGCGGCATATTTGTCAAAAAGGCTACCAAAGCAGGTGTAGTTTTTAATATGTCATCAAACTTTGGATCTCCACCTACTAATGCCATTGTGGTTTGAACATTTCCAGCCACGGGTGTTTGGCTTTGTAGCACTGTGTTTGGAACAACAGCTGTTGTAGGTGTGGTTTGATTTCTAGCTGCATAAACTACTTTTGTAGACACTGGCACTGATGAATCCGGTACCACGGATGGTTTAGCTTCAGTCGGAACAGGGGAGGAACTATCAACCTTCCTATTCTTATTTCTAGATAGGGACTCTTGTCGGGTTAAATGATCCAAATCCTTCATAGAGCAGGGACAAAGATTCCTGAAACTATATCGTGATACAACATCCTGCAATGAACTTTCCAAAGATAAAGGTTGCTCTTCACCACCTATTCTAGAAAGTGCTTCTTTTTTTCTTTGCTCAACCTTCAACATACTGGTCAAGTTTCCATAAGTTTGCTCAAACTTGACAAAACGGTTCAATATCTCAACCGATTTCTCTGTTGGCAATGAGCATAATGCCCTCTCAAACAAGGCTCTAGCATTCATATCATCATTCAAACGAATCAAATGTTCTAGATACTCAAGAATGTACTCAGGCTCATGCATAAACAGTTTCATCCCAGCTTCAAAAACATTGTGTGCAAGTTTCATATTTTTATCATGACATAAGGCAATATTCGCATATGCAACATATACATTATAAGTACAATTTGGGGATTTTCTAGCTTCTAAAAAGTAGCTGCGAGCAGCTTCAATACCTTCAGTCCTCCTTAAGAATCGAAGAAACTGTATTTGAGCAAGTCCTGGTGATGTGCCAGCACCACCATCTCCCAAAAGGCTCTCGTATATCTTCTTTGCAGCCTTGATTTCTCCCCGGGATTCTTCCAGCTCCGCATACGCATACCTCAGCATCTCGGACTCAGGAACATCCTTCAAAGCTCTCTCAAACACTTTCACTGCAGCATCCATGGAACCACTTTTCACAAGCCACATTGCGTAATCATACCACATATCAGGGTAATGGCACAGATACATGAGACACTGCTCATATGCCAATTCAATTCGCTTGTTGCACGATGCAATGTCTATCCTCTGTCGGTTTTCTTTGTCAAAAGCCAACAGCTTCTTCCACGCCATCCACTGCCCTTCTTCCCTGGGAGAGCCAGTCGGCGGCACAGCAAGCATGCCAAAGTCGATGTCCTTAACCAGATTCCTCCTCTCCCAATAAGCCGCCTTGGCGCCCTTGAACTTGTGCGAAAACTCAGCCAACAGGCTTTTCGCAAGGTCCTTGTTGCAGGTGTTTTCGAAACTCTGATACTCACTCCAAAGCTGGTCCATGTGATGATTAGGAGTCAAAAAGGCCTTCTGGTAAGCTTTTCGCAGCGAAACAATCTGGTTGCTAGACTTCAAGAAACTAATGTAGTCCAACCACACAGGCCCAGAAGTGATATCATCCCCAACAGAACTAATCACGAAATCAAAGGCTTTCCTAATCAAATCTTGACCCTCCTGGCCGTTGTTGGCGTTGTCTCTTCTGATGAAATTGATGTAGGTCTGCCAAAGAGGGAGGTGGCGGCATTTCATCAAACACCTGGAGAATATGTTTTTGGTGGCCTCGTCGTCGTTCGCCGCCATCTGGGCCTCGGCGTATTGGGTCCAGTATTTCGCCGCGGTCGGGAACGCCGTCAGGAGATTCTCGTAGATCGGCGCCGCCTCCGAGATCGGCAAGCGGCGGGCCTGGTTGGCTTGGTAGGAAGCCGCCTGGACATTGTATTTGGGATCCATGGTGGGTTTTGGGGAAATGAAATTTCAGGGGATTGTGATTATAGGGAGTGAGAAAGAAAGAAAACCCTAATTCGATTGAATTGGGTGTGTTTATGGAGTCGGCGACGTGAACAGAGTGGGAAAGAAAACCCTAATTTCGATAGGGGAAAATAGAAAGGGTGAGGCTTTCTTGATTATGGATGGGGATCTTGGGAATTGAGGAAAGTGGTAGATACTTATAGACGGTGTTGAAGTAAATCCTTCTTGGATTGGGAAAGTGGAAAACCTAACTTCACGCGGAAACACAAAGGGAAAGACACGGAGGCTATTTATTTATAATTATAATTTTCTTTTTTTTGACTAAAACTATGTGTTATTAGTATTACTGTTAGAGTCATAATCAGAAGCGACGCTTTGGCCGAGTGGTTAAGGCGTGTGCCTGCTAAGTACATGGGGTTTCCCCGCGAGAGTTCGAATCTCTCAGGCGTCGCAAATTTTTTACATTTTGTTTCCATTTTATTGGGCAACCATTTTCCGTCGCCCGTAGGACAGAAAAATTGCTCATTCCATATACATTTTTGGTGTTTTGGTTAGACTGTATGAATGGTTCCTTCATGCTATATTTGAAGGAAAAATCAAGACCACAAAACCCCCATAACCGACTCCTTCGCGGTTTAAGCTACGCACACACCGCTATCATCAACCAAGGCGAAGAAGACAATTCGCGGTTTAAGCTACGCACACACCGCTATCATCAACCAAGGCGAAGAAGACAATTCGTATAATTTATGTGGCAACTAGTTTGCGACCGAACACCACCACCAGTCACCACTGCACCAAAATATCCCTTACCACCAAAACCCCTCAGACCCAATTTCAAAGCACCAAAGCCGCAAGGCTACCAAACAAGAATGTCAATCAAATAATCCACATGATTACGTATAAACAATATGTGAGAAAGTTCGAGTAGTCACATAATCAATAAGCGACAATACATAAACATCGTTGCACTAATTGGTCTTCTATGAGGAAGTACTAGTTCTTACATAAATTTTAGGATTAATTTCAGTTTACCCTCCTGAGGTTTTGGGGTGTCATCATTTCACCCCCTCTACTTTCAATTTTGAATTTTTACCCCCTAAACTTTCCAATTTCAATCAACCTTGTCCAATTTCTACTATTCCGTCCAAATTGGACATTAAGTTTGACTTTTGAGGGCTAAAATGGTCATTTCAACATAAAAAAATTAACTTCTGTTTTTTAGTTTTTTTTTTGTTTTTTTTTTTTATTTTATCTTCAACCTATACACCACAAGTTATAATAGGTTTATAAAAACAAAAAAAATACTCTACGTGGTTGAAAGCCGCTCGCTGGTCTACGATATTTGTGATATATGTCTGATAAAGTGAAGAATTTTAGGATATATCCCCAATAAAGTGAAGAAATATTTGTAAAAAAATAATTTTACACTTTATCTGTAAATAAATATCTGTATATCCCCAAATTCCAATAAAGTGAAGAAATATCTGTGTAAAATCATTTTTGGTCTACGATATTTGTGATATATCTCTAATAAATTGAAGAATTTTATGATATATCCCCAATAAAGTGAAGAAATATCTGTAAAAAATGATTTTACACTTTATCTATAAATATATGTATATCTCCAATAAAGTGAAGAAATATCTGTGTAAAATAATTTTTTACAGATATTTATTTACAGATAAAGTGTAAAATTATTTTTTACAGATATTTCTTCACTTTATTAGGGATATATCCTAAATTCTTCACTTTATCGGAGATATGTCACAAATATCATAGACCAGCGAGCGGCTTTCAACTACCTAGAGTATTTTTTTTGTTTTTATAAACCTATTATAACTTGTGGTGTATAAGTTGAAGACAAAATAAATAAATAAAAACGAAGAAACAGAAAATTTTTTTTTTTAAATGTTTTTATGTTGAAATGACCATTTTAGCCCTCAAAAGTCAAACTTAACGTCCAATTTGGACGGAATAGTAGAAATTGGACACGGCTGATTGAAATTGGAAAGTTTAGGAGGTAAAAATTCAAAATTGAAAGTAGAGAGGGTGAAATGATGACACCCCCAAACCTCAGGAGGGTAAACTGAAATTAATCCTAAATTTTAAGGACAACCATTATAAGTCATTGCCTAATTGGTCTTCTGCAAGAAAGTTCTACCTCTCACATAAACATTAAATGACAATCCGTAGAAGTCGTTGCTTAATTTGTCTTCTGCAAGGAAATTCTAGTTGTCATATAAACATTAAGCGACAACTCGCAAAAGTCGTCACCTAATTAATTGGCTTTCGAGAAATTGTGTCGCAGATTGTCATATATGCTACAAATTGCTTGTCATCAATAGGAACATGTTCTATAATTGAAATTTCCTCGTATATACCTTTTTTCATGAGAAATTTTAGGTTGTTATAATGAAATTTCTCAGTTCTGCCTTGTGGTGCAACAAATGTCATTGTCATCCTACCAACACTAATTTATCCAACCAAACAACCTACTAGACCACCAAAAATACCAATAGAGAACCTATCAATGGAATTAGCTAGTATCAGAAAGGGACAACAACAACAAAAAAAAACTCAAAAGACTCGAGGCTAGATAACGAGAAAGACCGCAAAACTTAATCTCTAACATAAACAAAAAATCATAGAGAGAAGATCTCCATGCTAGTTCGTCAAAGAACTTCTAAGAATTCAAAGAAAAAACTGGATTCACTGTCCAAAACCCTAAATTATCGTCGTCTCGTAGATTTGGTACTTGCGACACTAAACTCTTAAGACCATCTCCAATGGAGAGGTCAAAAATTTTGAGGTAAGTTTGAAATTTGACAACTACAAGGAATTGTCAATTTTGACAATGTTTCACTCCAACCCGTAGGTTAAAATAAATAAATATTTTATTATTATTATTATAATGTATTCAATTAAATCACAATTGCACTATTGCTTTCTTTCTCTCCATCTTCTTCTCTTCTGCTTCTCTTCGCCTTCTTCTAGCTTTTCTGGGCAATTAGAAAAGCCACCATATTAACAAATTTGAACAGATCCAAGCAACTACAAGTAGCCCAGATTCCAACATCGCAAACACAATCGCGACCTCAACATTGTGATCGACCATGGCGACATTCAGATGTGATCGGAGCTGCTTGAACCCAATTCTTCATTTTTTCTTTCTAACTCCAAACTCTAAGTCTCTTCCTCTCTTTTTCCCCAAATTAAATCTGAACGAAAATTTAATTTTTGGTTTGATATCAATGATTTTTTAAGGTTTGGGTATGAAGATTTGGGTATTGTAGGAAGAAATAAAAAGATGAGAAAGAGCATGAATGACTTTGATCTGGGTAGCATGAAATTGAGGAGAACGATGGAGGAGAAGGGGAGAAACAATAAAAAATAAAATGACAGATGACCTGAGTTAGTCAAATTTGACAGATGAAACCAAAAATTGTCATCCACGGTGGATTTGAAGAATGGGTTGAAAAGAAAGAGATCTGCCTTTTGTATCTGTTGGAGCTCCACAACGGATTTTGACACCACCGTTAAGAGATGCTCTATGAGGAACTCATTCTTTGTTCTCTTTCCTGAATAGGACTATAAATTCAAGTTCCCTTAAAATGCCATATGTTAACAAAGTGAAAATAGAAAAATATACGTGAGGTCATACATTTCTATATATGTAACAAAGCACAATTATATAAGGGAAACTTCTCTGATTTTTTTTTTTTTGGATGATATGGTAAACTTCTCTGATTAGAGATGAGAGTTTAAGTATATTCTAATCAAGGACAACAAGAACGTGACAATGATGTCCCAGACAATAGACAGACCACTATCGTCATCATCTACGTAACAATAGATGTGATTGTGTACGAAATACCCCATTATTTTACTAAATTAATGTTGCTTAATTAATACTTAAGTTTCGCTATTTTTCTTGGTAGTGAGATTCGATTCGATCTTATTTTTAATCTCTAATCGGTAAGAGTTTTACATTTTTTTTAAAGGGTTTAGAACTCAGCCTAGCTAGGAGGCTCAGCCCCACGCCCGATTCCATTTATTGAATTTAAAACTTACATCGGGGGGGGGGGGGGGGAACATATAGCCTGAACCCCGAGCTACATAAGTACTATTACAATAATCCTTCTAGAGAACATCCTGAATAATAGCAGCGGTCTCCTCTAATCACACATCATCAATATAAAACAAACTAGCTAGGTGTGCAAGCCTATTTGCAACACCATTAGTTTCACGATAGATATGACGAATCCTAACAAATTGAAAATAAGACATATAATCCTTACAATCATCTAGAATCTGACTAACCTCTGAGAAATTCTTCTCTCCGCTATTAAGTACAGCAACTAGAATGACAGAGTCGCTTTCAATCTCAATTTTAGACCAACCTTGATGAATACCAAGAAGTAAACCAGCTCTACACGCCTCAGCTTCCATATTGAGAACTAAGTGTATTGTGTGTAGAAAAGGCCTAGCCAAAGCAGCAATACCCATGCCAACATCATCCCTGACTACTACACCAATGCCTCCACATCCCACATCCGCTCTAATCTCTAATCGTTAAGAGTTTTTCATTTTGCATATTTGAATTTTGAGTAACACATATGAAGCGCAAGATACATGTGTACATATAGTAAAGAAAATCAACGTAATACCCCATTATTTTACTAAATTAATGTTGCTTAATTAAGACTTAAGTTTCTCTATTTTTCTTCATAGTGCGATTTGATTCGATCTTATTTTTAATCTCTAATCGTTAAGAGTTTTGCATTTTGCATATTTGAATTTTGAGCAACACGTATGAAGCGCAAGATACATGTGTATATATAGAGAAGAAAATCAACGTTCACCAAATCAATCTAACAAGGTCAACTCCAAGATTATAACTATTTCAACTATAATTTACTATGTAAGGTGTAGATACCTCTCACTATACATGGATAGTTTGCTACCTCACCAAGCATAAACAACACCCTCATGGGATCCAACCGCTACTTGCATCTTGTAGCCCTATGTTCAAGCTACGCTACGGTATCCGGAAGCGGCAAATACGTCACCGGGAAGCCACCTTCCCAGCCTTGCCAACATGCCTTCACAACTAGGCTTTTTAGACTAGGAATAGAGGTTTCTTATCCCACATTGGAAAACATGTAAAAGAAGGAGCCTCCCTCCCCTATAAAAGGAGACTCCTTCCCACTTACTCATCATCTCATTACATACTTTGTAATCCCCTTTGGGCCGTAAGGCCCAAACACACATAGTACAATATTCAAGTGGATGTAATCTCCCGCTAAGGTGGGAGACGAACCACTATATTTCTTGTGTGTGTGTGTGTGTGTCTCTCTCTCTCTCTCTCTCTCTTTCTCTAAAGCTAACTAGAACTTTCGGTTTTAACGTTAACATTGACGCCGTCTGTGGGAAGCGAACACAAGGGCTTCGTCACTTAACATCGAGTTGAGTCATCTTAACATATTCTTAGTGGCAAGTTGTACCATCGGCCAAGTCAACGCTAGGTCAACGCTGAACAAGTCTGGTCAACACCAACTTTGGGCCAGTCAACACCAACCAACTCCGGTCAAACGCCGGAGAGCTAGTCAACGCTGACAAGGATGTCCAACAGTGGTCAAACAATGGTCAACGACCATCTCAAAAAAGGTCAATGCCAACTAAAAAAAAAAAAAAAAAAAGAGGATTTTTGGTGATTCACTATGGACACCCATCCTATCTTCAATCATCATCCTCCGCTAGTTAGGACTGGCGCCAGTTTCAAATCACAGCTCGATTGCCACCGCCGAACTTCTGTCAGTTGCACCAAGCTTTTGTCAAGCTGCAGCACCGAGTTTTCACTAAGCCACAATGCCGCTAGGAGAAACCGCTAGACTAGGCCCCGCTCTTCCGGTCGAAGGCTCCTCCAACCCGCTGGCCAAGCTCGACTACCGCTAACCAAACCTCCATCAACGAGTTTCACTAGCTATCGACGTCAACAAGCTCCGCTCCTCAAGATGCAAAACTGCTAAGCAAAAGCTCCGCTCCACTCAGCTTCACCGCTGGATAAGGCTATGCCGAGCTGCACCACTGAAATTTACTGCCGAGCTTCGCCGCCGGGATTCACCGATGTGCAGTCTTCACTAAGCACTAGGTCTCTACTGCGCACCAAGTCTTCGTCGACCATCAATTCCTCGTTGAACATCAACTCTCCACTGAACACCAAGTCCTCAGCTACACAAAGCTCCGCTCCGCTGGATGTCCTCTGGACAACATCTTCTCCGGTCGAGCACTGCTGGTCACAGTCTGCCGATCTACCACCGCTGCACATGCTTCCGATAAAATAAAATAAAAACTGACGGATACCCAATCAATCTGATTTGGACACCCAACATCATCCCCCATCGCCACTGCCAGGCCGCGCAGCCACAGGGACACCACCAGTATTTCTGGAGTACAACCACCACTTATCATCATCACTGATCAAATGTATGCTACATCTGCCAACCGAACATCAGCCTTCAAATGCTTTCTTCAAGCTTCAATTGTGTGGCGGTCAAGGCCTCGAACAAAGTTAAGCCTCTCTCTACATATCCTAATCAATTATTAAGGTAAAATTATATGCTTTTATGGGGTGAACATGTGAAAGCCATGCCCCTCCAGCAAAGGCATGGTACGCTTAATAAAATAGTATACACTGATAGCACATAAAACATATGCATGCTCTAAGTGGAATATGCCAAAGACTAGCTCAGTAGCTCCCATGTGCAATACACCAGTTGGAATTAGAATAGGTCCACCACCATGTGGTGCTTGCTAAACCCAGGCAGCGTTAGCATGGTCAACATGTTTCAATTACTATGCTAGTTTAAAATTATGCATGTGCCATGCATGTGATTATCCAAACATGTGTACCGAAGTTACTAATCGGCATGAGATCAATTAAATGCTCTCTTCAAATATCCAAATGTCTCAATCAATGTCCCTACCAAACTCTACCTTACTATGAGTTTTTGGTCATTCATAAAAATCCGAAAGTGCATGTTTACAAACTTGTGACCAATTTCAGTATCTACTTGCATTCAAGTAATAGGGTATTCATTGATACTTTTGCCTTTATATATATTCATACGCTTATAATGTATATGTTTACCATGTATACACATGTACACATATATTCACCTAGTACCATGCATATATGTCACCTAATGCCATGAATACATGTGGAACCATTGTATCGCTATGACCGCTGTGACACTCGAGTATGTGCACATTAAATCTTCATTGCACATATTTAATCAATTTAATTATATGGACAAATGTGCTAATCATTTGCCTTATTTTATGTTAAGGAGACACAAGCACAATTTCAATCAACGCAATCATTAGCTGCCTACTATAGTGCTTCACCAGAGTAATGGAGTGTCATGTTTGGACAACGCCAACATGATTTGGGTACCTATGCCAATTTCAACTCCAACTCACTCCAAATCGGCATAAGATAAGTCACTATATCTTATCTCTTACGCTCTTGCAAATAGAGCCTTTGCCATGACTATATATTCTCCATAACCCTTAAGCATGCCTACAAAATGTTATTAGTAACTTTACTACAAGTACATGCTACACACATACATGCTTAAATTCGCTTTCATGTGACATGCATCTAGAAACTTGCAACACTTATGACTTAATTAAACATGCCAGGATAAACGACTTGTTCGGGTTGCGACTCGCTTGGGTATCGAGTATGGCCACGACTTGTGCTTTGGCCATGCCAGCATGCTCGCACAGCGCCTACACACTCAACTTCACCCAACTTGCTTGATCATGTCCAACATGCTTTACTTATGCCCCAAGTTCACAAACGCTTCATACTATGTCACCGGGACTACTCCGACAATTTTATTTGGACACCCATTACACTTGCCACTATCTATTATGCGTGTTATATGGCCATAAGATCCACATATACAAAGACCAATATTTTACATGTTCATACACATTAATGGAATATTGAATTCTTCTACCATTTGTTGCTTGCAACAAATCGAATTCTTTTCGCATTCCATTAATATGAGCGGTAACCAATACAACAAAGCATTCTACTTATGCGCTTTTTGTGTCTCATTGTACAGGTTAGACGAGTCCCTTCTTGCTTAAGGATTTCAGGGACTTGTAAGGGCTAGGCGCCTCTCGGACATTGTTTATGCTTGATGACTTCATGATTATAACTCCCCTACCAAGAAGCTCCTCTTACTCGGGGACTTCGGGGACTTGTAGAAACCTCTCACTATATACTATATATGGATAGTTTGCTACCTCACCAAGCATAAACAACACTCTCATGGGATCCAACCGCTACTTGCATCTTGTAGCCCTATATTCAAGCTACGCTACGGTATCCGGAAGCTACAAATACGTAGCCGGGAAGCCACCTTCCCGGCCTTGCCAACATGCCCTCACAACTAGACTTCTTATTCTACATTGAAAAACATGTAAAGGAAGGGGCCTCCCTCCCCTATAAAAGGAGACTCCTTCCCACTTACTCATCATCCCATTACGTACTTTGTAATCCCCTTTGAGCCGCAAGGCCCAAACACACATAGTACAATATTTAAGTGGACGTAGTCTCTCGCTAAGGTGGGAGACAAACCACTATATTTCTTCTCTATCTCTCTCTCTCTCTCTCTAAAGCTAACTAGAGCCTTCGGTTCTAACGTTAACATAAGGTAATAGTTAATAGGTATTGTTTGGTAAAAACTCGGACTGATCTTGGTCTAGGGTTTGTAAATTTCTTCTTGTCTGGCAACGCTCATCGCATGGTCAACGTTGACTCACCTCGCTGGCAAGAGGCTGCTGCAAACGCGAAATTGAATACTAGATGTCTGGGAGTTTCTTAGCTCGGGGTTTGGCTGGATGGTTTGGCAACCACCAGATGCCGTCTTACACACTGTGGTTGTTTGTACAAGGATGGCTCGCCTCGTTAGGGACTTCCAAGACTCGTGAATCAAAGGTACTAGGCTGCGGTGTGGAGTGCTGGATCAGAGAGCACGACATCGTGGTGAAGCTGGTTCATAGCAGCAATGCTAGGCGTGGGACATTGTGGCATAGGACGTGGCGGCATGGGTCGAGATGGAGTTGGGTAGCTACTGTGGGGACCGACAGAACTACTTCGGAACTATACATGCAGCAACCATTGGATGAGGGAGGTAGACTTTGGGCTTGGGTCATGGCAATCTTGCTGGGCCTTGAGTTTGGACCTCTTTTCTTAGGGATGCCCTCTTAGGCTGGGGTGTTTTGCCCTAGTCCTATAATATAATTTTAGTTAGTCTAATTTCAATAATTTCATTTCTTTTAGGAAACTAAGCACTTTGTGCCTACTCTATGTATCTCTAGCGCCTCTGAAGTAGTACCAAATAAAAAGTTCCGCTATGCCTACGTACTTAAATGTCTAATGAGTGGGTCTATTTCTATGTACAACTGTGGGTATTATCGCTATCTTCTTGTCTGTCTATAAATTGCAGTGGAAGAGTATGTAACAGCCTATTCTAGCTTGCGATGAATATATATTGGCACCCGATTTCGGTTTGATTCAAAAATAAGTATTGTTTGGTAAGCAATCTGATATAGCCCATTCTGTTTCTATAATGTGCTCTAATTTTTATGAAAGATAACATAGAATGACACTTCCATTACTATCTTGTTCATGTGCCCTAAATTTGATGCTTGTAATTTTAGCAATTTCTGTATTACACAACCATTTACATTTCTGAATAGTTGTTTAATTACAAAAATACATAACTATATATATATATATATACAGATCCTATCCAGAGCGAGGCATCGCTTTGAAATTTCAGAGCGAGGTTAGGGTTTAGGGTCACTTTTCGGTCGCATATCCACATCTCAACCTTTCAGTTTCTAGGTACTAATGTATAGATCATCTCTACAAAATTTCAGCCAAATTGATGGTCGTTAAGGCATTGATAACTGCCTTAAAGCTAGTACGGTTCAGGTTGGACAGATTCAGTTCGTCCATTGGTTTAAGTGAGTTAGATACCTTAAAGA
This sequence comes from Rosa lucieae, assembly GCA_024704745.1. Taxonomy (NCBI): domain Eukaryota; kingdom Viridiplantae; phylum Streptophyta; class Magnoliopsida; order Rosales; family Rosaceae; genus Rosa; species Rosa lucieae. The sequence goes on along the minus strand of CM045493.1, from coordinate 60,373,835 downwards.
CCATCAATTTCGTTGAAATTTTGCAGAGATGATCTATACATTAGTACCTAAAAACTGAACGGTTGAGATGTGGATATGCGACCGAAAAGTGACCCTAAACCCTAACCTCGCTCTGAAATTTCAAAGCGATGCCTCGCTCTGGATAGAATCTGTATATATATATATATATATATATATATATTTAACTAATAAAATACATCATGAGAAATTCTGATGTTTCTCTCCCATTCATCACAATTTACTTGGACGATGCTCATTTGTTATAAAAGAAAGGCTTCGACTAGGCTAACTGGTCACTTTCTAGTTATGCATCAGCTTTGTGTTTTTAACTGGTGACTTTTTTTCCTTTCACTACAATGAAAGTATGGTTTGTGATATTTTGATACATAACTTTGAGGATTGGAGATACTCAAACCACACTCAGTGCTGATGTTGTGGAAATGCTCCTTGGAATTGATACAAAAATATTAGATTAATTCATATGAAAACTACTTATCTTATTTCTTGTATATCTTGAAAATATATGAAGAAAATGAAAATACAAACAGTTTTTTTTTTTTTTTTCAAAAGAAAACATTAACCCCCCCAAAGATCAGAAGATTCTCTTGAAATCTTATACAACGAATTATCAAAAACTAACAACGGATTAATAGTTTTTCAATATGGGTCTGGATCATGGGACACATTATTTTACACAAGTTTTTACACTTCTTTTTAGCCATTAGATCTAGCTAAATTCTACGGTCTTGATTAATTTCCCTCATGATGTGGAAATGACATCAAATATAAAAAATAAAAAATAAAGAAAATTAAATTAAACTTTTCTGGAGAGGAAATTGAACTCGAAAAAACTTACGTCCCCTTCTCTCTGGGTTTGGTCTAAGGTTTCGATTCCTGGAATTCTCTCGTCCTCTTCCCATTCAATCCTTCTTTACTATATGTGGTAGCGAGTGCGAGTGGTGTGGTGGGGGTGTCTTGCTTAAAGATTGTAGAATGAAAGAGTCTTTGATTGATATGGCCAAACGGCTAGCTTTAGATGATGAAGAGAACTACAATGTCATTCAGATTAAAGCAAACAGTTTATTCTATCTCAATTCACCTCATTCACACCTTCACTATTCACTAAAGCAATGTTTTTTTGTTAAGAGTTCATATAATTATCATAATCACCAAGCAACCAATATCATGATCATGTGATTCATGTCCAGCAAATATTTTGGGTTCGATCACCACCATTATCCCACATGAAGTCCATATTGCAATTATTAGATCATCAAATTTAAGTTCGATCCAATTCTTTATTTAACACACCACCCTCTTCATCAATTGATTCATTCATTCAAAAACTCTAATTTTTATAATCCACCAAAAATTCAAACCCACACCGCCAACGTTTGTTGTCTTCCCCGACCGCACTGGTTCTTCTTTTTTCCTTTTCTCAAGAACATAAGTCTTATGTTCTTTTGATTGTATTCTAGAAATTTTAATTTTAATTTTAATTCTATGTTTTAAAAAATGATTGTAATTTAAATTTATTTATTTTTTGGTTAAGAAAAATATTAATTCCATGTCATTCGCCACATCATTAGGGAAATTAATCAAGACCATTGAACTTAATTAGATCTAATGGCCAAAAGGAAGTGTAAAAACTTGTGTAAAATAATGTGTCCCATGATCCGGAGCCTTTTAATATACATGTTGTGTTCTGCGATATATATAACAAAGAAGAGATAAAGGAAAAGAAAGAAAAATGCGGCCACATTTTTTTCTTTATTTTGAGAAGAAAAATACGGCCACATGAAAAAGTCTAGTATGCGTATTGTACATGTGGAGGGTTTCTTTTTTGTTGCAATAACTTCAAACTGCTGTAGTCATTAGATCCAACGGCCAAGAAACTAAAGAGCCCGCATGCCCCCACCAAGAGATTGATGCCTGTTAGCTCCCATTTTAGTCAACTTTCTCTCTTATTGTCCTATAAGACTATTACATCCCCCTATTCTCTCTTCCTCATCACCTTCACAAACATGGCTCAAAATCGTGAGTTCGATCACAAACCCGTCCTCTAGCAAACCCAGATAGCCGGATGTCACGTTACCGGATCTCCCTCCGTCGCCGGAAGCTCCCAATGGCCCGCCTCGGAGGCAAGAAGCCGCCACGAGGCGTCATGCTAGTTAGGATGTTCAGAAAAATCAGACTGAGGTGGCTGAAGCTGAAGTATTTCTGCATGTTGAAGAAGCTCAAGGAGTCTTACAAGAACATGGTGAAGGACCTCATGGAAGCCGGAGCGAGCTTTGAAACGTTTCAGAAGAAGATATTCATGGAGGCCACGTTTGCAATTCCGATGGGAGTTTCTCTTTCTAGCTACCCCTCTATTCCCGGGTCGGATCGTCCCAGAACCCTTTATATCTAGTACTTTATTTCATCATGATGATCAAGTTAAATCATCATGTTTAGAAATAAGAAAAGTGGATTGCCCTTTTTGTTGTTTTTATTTGTACGTTGAGAGAATTATTTTAATGTAATTGAATGAATCTGTATTCTAGTTGTAAGAGCTCCAATGGATGAAGAAAATCATGTACAATCTCATTTCCCATCAATGCAGATGGAAATATAGTTTAATGACTTCTGATTGCTTAACAGACATTTATATATATATATATATATATTGTATGTATGTATGTATGCTTGTAGGTAATGTTCTTGTGGAATTGTGAGAATCATTTCCGGCAAAGTTAGTACCCTCCACATATTTAAGGATTGAATCTGGCTGAAGACATCAGACTGATCAGAGTCAAAATTTAATGACCTTGCTGCAGAAAGGGTCAGCACAAATTAGGGTATATGCAGTTGGCGCTAATTACAAGCTAAGTAGGGGTTACACGACACCGCATTGAAGAGAACAAATACTTTTTTTTTTTGTTTGGATTTATTTTTATGAATTACTTCAATTAATTTAATCTTAATGTGGTCTCACTTCAATTCAATTTTTTATTACCCTTATAAATCGGGCTTAGATACAGAAGCGACGTAGTAACCGCTTGGTAATTAATTGCATCAAGCACCAACTCTACCTAGTTTTGGAATCAAAAATTATTCTTCTTGTCGTAGAAGTGGTACTAAAAAGTTTTCTATATCTCACAATACAAGCAAGAGATGGGCAGATCAGAAATGTCAGCTAAGATGTTTTTCATTTTGGCAAAATGTCAGCTGGGATGTTAAAGCTAGCTGCATTGTCATGTCCAGAAAACAAAACAAATATATAGAGCTAAATTGATTTCTAGTGCTAACATAGCATGATGGAATCCAGTCACTTTTTCAATAATTTCTCGTATTCGATCCTCAATAATTTAAAGTGCAGCTAGCTAGCTAGTATAGTTTAAGCTTAATTATTGTATGTTTCTGATTAAGAAAATTAAACCCTTACTTATTATAATGTTATCTCAGAAGAGGGGGCCACTCTGGGTTTTCAAATCTTGTATACTGTTCTTTATTTTCTCTCTTATATTAATAGTCATACTTCTTAATTCTTCATCTACAGTTGATTCTATCACCCTCTTTCCAAAAACTGCACCAGGTGACCAGGTCCGAACGTCCAATTGCAGCTCCTTCGACTCGTTCTCCTCTTTCTCTTCCGGAGTGGGGAAAGGGCAAAGACAAACACAAAGTCCGCATGCGAGGTCTAATCGAATGAAGGAAGTTGCGAATTGAGGTGAGGCATGGATCCAAATTTCCGGACTACCGGGAATCTCTTAGTAAAGTATCAAAATTCGAGATAAATTATGTGAGCATTATTGAGTTTGCAATGGAGCCAAACCTGCGTGAGGTGATACGACACTAAAGTTATCATGATAGTACAAATTTGCATGACTAGCTAGCTAGCTGAACTACATTTGAGGCTGTCGACTTCTGTTAATTTTTTTTTTTTTAGCTCCAGCAACGATATAGCTACATTAAAATTTCGCTATTATCTTTTTCATCTTTTGTACGTACAGTTTTCATTTTTTGACCCTAACTACTGTTTTGGCAATGTAATTAAAGTTTACCATGAGAAACATAAGATATAGATGTTTGTTGATTAAAATGCCTGCAAAAGGGTTAAGTAAAATCAAAGAGACTAAGACAATGTGTTTCTTACATGTATTGCCTCATAGAGATTAAGGGAAAACAACAGAAGCAGCAAGGAAATTAAACAAACTGGCAGCTAGCCAGCTAGGCCTCCTTTTTTTTTTTTCACCCATAGGGAAAACACAAAAAAGTTCATTGATCCACCAAATTTATATTTCTCTACCTAACTAACCTATTAGATAGAGATTAGGACAATGAACTACAAGTTAAACGAAGTCGATTAGGACAATTAACTACAAGTTTAACGAAGTTGCTTAATTGTTAATTATGCATCAGCAGATGAGTACTACTATTTCAGATGACGCTCAAAGATCATCTTAGAGCATGTACGTCCACCGGTTTGGTATTGACCGGCCTCCAGCAGGGATTGATGAGGTGGTGACCGGCCAAATGCAAAATCCTGCCTCCACCTGCCCAAGAGTGACCAGCCAAGCTTTGGCTTTTCCTGACCAAGTCTAAGAAAAAAGCCAAGCCCGTGACTATATTCTTGACCCGAGCTTGTCAGCTGCTAGTTCAGCCCAAACCAAACGTGGCTGACGTCATCGCTGACGGTGGAGAGAAGGACTCGCGCGTTGAGCCGAGTCGCTTGTCCCATAGCGGCATAATTGACCAGAGAACGTGGTTTTGTCGCCACTACAAAAAAAAAAAAATTCAATTTGCCACGGCGCAAGGCCGTCACCGAAAGCCAAATTGCCTTCCCAAAATACCAACGGCGACGGCAACGTCGCCGATGGCGTCATCATTGCTATTTGCGACGGCAATTACGCTATCGCATGGATTTTGGCGACGGTTTCATTGCCGTCGCAATGAGCAATGGCTACGCTATCAACGACATTGGTGACGGCAACATTGCCATCGCAAAGTGCATATCATTCATAAAAAAAAACCTGGCATGCAATTTTGCATACTAGATTTTTATTTTTGGAGCAAAAGAAGCCAAATAATAAATTTTATATAAAATGCACCAAAACATGAATACCATATTCAAATACATATATAGTTGATAAACTTGTTTGATCACTTGAACAACACTTGTCATCAACCAGAGAACAAAAGAAAATAGGGAATGCTTTCTAAGTACTTGGCAAAACACAGTACAACAACTTCTCTAATATTAGTGATGATTTTTGCACATTTCCAATGAGAGATATTATTGATTGGTGCTGAAGAAGATTGACAACAGCAATTTTGTCCAGTTCTTCCACAACATGGTCAAGTTCCTACCAAGGATGATGGAATTTTTAATGAGTTATTTAAGAATTTCAATATCCAGCAACATACAGGATTGACTACCACACTTCCCTTGCATGTACTGAACGAGTACATATAAAGATTTAATTATGAAATCTTAAATGCATGTAGACAAAGAAAACTACAAGAAAGCATACCAAGCAGAGAACATGGAGCATGGTATCATACGCTTGCCTGCTAAATCAGTTATCTGCTCCAAAGTTTTGATGGGTCCAATGTCAAGGAAATACTACTAAGAAGGACTAAGTACCAGCTAATTATCATTTGTCTCGATACATATGTAATCGATTAATGAAGATCTTTTTATACTACACAAAATAAGACTTATTATTCCAAAATTCCAATAGACTTATAATATGATAAGAGCTCTCACGCACTTGTCCACAATTTTATAAAGACAATCAATAATCTTCTGACTCCTACCTTTTTGGTTCATTCTTAGCTACACAAGGAATTAGAGGGAACTCTTACCACAAAGACTTGGCACTTCCAGTGGCCAAGACAATCAAATAGTCCCTTCCTGCTATGATTTTCTCAATCACTTTCGATTCTTTTGATATGGCCGAAATGAAGAAAACCCATATTGCTGTACGATTAACATATAGATCCATGAGACATACTAATTAAAGAAGTGAGATTAGCTACAATAGCCGCACAAAGAGCAAACTCTGGAAACAAAACTAGCAAAGCAATAAGATGAGTATTGGACTGATATAAAAAACTTGAAGGTAGGTGCAATGGAAAGAAAACAACAAAGAATGTTGACTATGTAATATGCCAAAAAAATCTGTAAATTTTTCAATTCATAAACTACTTTGGACATTGGAATTGTCAAATTGTAAATACCAACAGTCTCCATCACCATCAATATATACACGGGACAAGAGGAAGCCCCACATATACCAATTAACCATTCAACACTAGCAAAACATAAAACTAAAGAACTTATCTATTGATGCTGAAGTTTCACGTCAGCTTTCATGTTGCTAAAGACATGAAAACCATTATTAAACAAAATGGAAGGTGAAGCAGCACTTCATTTTTATAATGTAATCCAAGTATTGTTTCTTTCTCAAAGGAAATGGCACCGAAATCAGAGCACAGGTTTAATTGAGGACTCAAATCAAAGAAAATAAAGATCACCTACATTTTTCATCATAAACTAAACATAAACAAAATGGGGATGAAAGTATTCAGAAATGAAGAACTAAAAGGAGATAAGCTACCTGACTTGGCTCTGGGTCTCAGTCGGATGCTGCAGATTTTGGATGAGCTGAGAGACAAAACCATCTTCAGAATCTATTGAAAAGACTTAATTGATTCTGTTGAGAGACAAAACCACACATCGGGGGTGGGGGAAGCTAAGACTTGGTGGGTACATAGAGCCAAGTTCATTGCTTTTCTTTTTTCTAATCAAATTCTAACTACAACAAAATGAACTAGGATGTTCAAATAATGCTATAATCTACTTCATTTCCTTTACCTCCTGTGTCATTTGTGCTTATATTAGGCAAGCCGATATAGTTCAAAATTCCACCACTCCTATATACCCAAAGCACCAAAGAACAAAACCCATATAGCCAAATTACACCATTTCTAGAACAGTCCTCATTTTCATCTAATCCCCATTTACTGATATACTAAAGTATTGAAAATTGCAGAAGCAGGCATATACATATTGAGCCCAGGAGTAATAAAGTAAAAAGCTTTAAACAAAACAACAAATAATAGAGACTGTTTGGGTGAGTGATAGAAAGACCAGGTTGTGGTACTCGACGAGCTTAGCCATGGTGCTGCTCTCTCCTCCAGGGATTATGAGTGAGGCCACGGTTTTGAGCTGCTCTGGTTTCTTTATCTCCACGTCCTTCACTTCCAGCCTTCTCAGTACTACAACACAGAACGGAGAGTTTCAATAAACATTTAGAGCAAACCCAAAAGACATCAATATGGTCAGAGAGTAATAAGAAAGGCATGCCTGCTATGTGTTCGTTCTTCCCTACTACAAAAAATCAAAATCCGAAATAGACCCACAAATCACAGATCTGAAACTGATCAAAAGAAACCAACTTTAAGCTCAAAGACCAGAGTTGGAATCATGGGTCCAATCTAGATCTCACAAAAGTTACAATCTTGATGAATTTCAACACTCACCTCGATCGTATCGATGGGTTGGATGACGCAGGTAGCAAGCATACCAAAGGCTTCGCCATTGATGAAGGGCTTAACGGAAAGATCTGGCAGAGGTTCCTAATCGCGTGCACGACGCACAACTCGTCGTTCATCTTAATGGCATCGTGGAGGGGGTCGGAGGCGTCTAGGGACAGCGGCTAGTTGGAGGTTTGGGGAGAGACAACGGGAAAAACATATAGGAGAAAGTCACCGTCACATTATGATTTGCATAGAGCATATAGATATGGAAAAAAGAAAAGGGTATAGACAGATCGGGAAGAAGAGAGAGATATCCATCTGTGGTGAGATCTGTTTCGCTTAGAGCTGAAGAATCAGAGCTCCAATGTGTTCGACGAGGAAGAGATGCAAAGAGAGAGCGAGGGGTCAACTGAAAAATAGAGGCCAAAGTGCGAATATGTGTTGGAAAAAAAAGGTGGGAAGTTCAACTTTGACAAAAAAAATTAGGCGGGCGAGCAAACTATTGCTCCTCTTTTTTTAACTCGTCCTCATAAGCTTATTAGGACTCGGTGAAAAAAAAGTGTCCTTATATGGAGTCCTTATATGTGGTTTTTTTAGTAGTGCTCCTTCAACTGTTCTACCGCTTTAGGATTGTTCATATTCTTGTCTTGATGATACATAACCATATAATTTGGTTCAAAACAATATTACATGTGAAACTATGTTTAAGACTAGCATCATAATTGCTCCACTAAATAAACTGAAACTAAACTTCTGGCCATTTCACTTGGCCCTTAACCTTCCCAAACCAATACTTCCTCAGAAACTGAATAGCAACAAAATGCAACAAGAAATTACACAAAAGCAAACAGGATAATTACCTAAAACAATGAAATTGATGGATTTCGAAGCCGAAATTGAACTCACTTGAGAGCGAGTTTCCGAAACGCAGTTTTAAGCTCCTGTGAAATTGAATCCCCAGAAACACACAAGAATTCTTACGGGTCTTGCAGTATCGGCAGAGCTGATATGCCTTCCAATTTCAAACCGGAACCAATCTCTTACGGGTCTCTCTTCTCTGTTTCTCACTCTTCAAAATGAAGCTCCATGTATCAAAATATAGCTTAGATAGAGCGAAGAATCTGGAGAAGAAAGAAATACCAGATCTGGATTGGATTTGATATGACGAGATCTAGGTTATAACCGATCTTACCCAGAGACAAGATGCATGTATTTGTGACTTTGGTACTCTGAATAGATCTGATGCGGAAGAGAAGTACGCTGAGAGTGGAAAAGAGAGGCTGACCCAAAGAGAAAATTTTCAGAGTTTAATTCTCTTTTGCCCTCTAACATGGAGTTTAGATCAACAAAGTACACCCGACGGCGTAGTTACGCAGTAGCATATAGTTTGTTTTATGGCGACAGGGATGTTTTGCAGTCGTACCGGATTGGTGTTTTTGCAACGGGGTTGTTTTGCCATCGTACGGGATTGGTATCTTTGCGACGGGGTGAATTTGCCAAAGCAAAATATCCACCTTTCACGACGGCTATTACACGCCGACGCAAAAAAGTGAAGCTAATTGAATTCTTTTTTGTAGTGCGCATAGCAACAATTATAGGGGAAGTGGAGGCTACGTGACAAAAGACCGTTGGTGCATTTCGAATTTTGTAGCCAATGGTCAAGTAATCTCAGCCATCTGTTTCAATTAACATGCAAATCTGATGACAACCAATTAATATGTATATATATTAAATCAAACGGTAACAAAACAGTAAGAAAAAAAATGGGTTAAATACTGTTTACTCCTTGAACTTTTACCCAAAAAACACTTCAGTCATTGTCCTTCTAATTTCACACGTTTACTCCTTGTACTCTTAATTTTGGACTAATAGGTCCATTCCGTTACTCTCCGTCCAAAATTTCCGTTAAGTCGCGGTAAAATGTCTATTCTACCCTTACTTCCTTTTATTTTATTTATTTATTTATTTTTTTGTTTTTTTTTTTCTTGTCTTCTTCTTCTTCCAGCTCTCTCTTATTCTTCACCTCCTCAATCTTCTTCACTTCTTCTTCCGACGAACCCTTCTCCTCACACCAATTTGGCAATGTTAATTGAAAATACAACAAAATACACCACAAGAACAACAATTTCTGAAAACCAATCAGCAATTGAAATCAGCAATCTCATATATGAGCTACAATCATTTCCAGAATCAAATTGACCTATTCTACCACACAAATCAAAAGCAAATTCATTTCCAGAATCAAATTGAGCCAAATCACTACACAAATTTGGTCAAGCAATCATGGTGATGACTGGGTAGATACTTGAGCAAGAATTGAGAAGATGAAGCAGCTTCTCCACTTGAACTAGACAACTTCAAAAACCCAAGTAATTTGAGTATTCAACTTTCTAAACAAAATAAAAAAAGCATTGAAATTTTGCAGGTACTTAATGCACATGGATGAGAGAGAGGGGTAAAGAATTGAAATTGGACATGAACGATGACGTTTGAGCCAAACGAAAAAGAGGAATCGGAAAGTCCATGGATGAAGACGAGTTTGCCGGAGAACTCCGACTCAATCCGACGCACTGCCAATGCAAACCCAGAATTGCACTGCCGCACCTCCCTCATGCTTTGGGACTCGCGACCTCTACCTAAACCCGACCTGCTTCGCCTCCATCTCAGATCTCGATCTCTCTGTCTCTCCGCCGCGGAACCCAGATCATCCCATCGTCAATGATTTAGTAGACTCGGTATCGACCTGCTTCGCCTCCGTCCCCGACCTGGATCTCTCCCTCCTTCTTGAAAGCCAGATCGTCCCATTTAAGAGAAGAAGAAGTGAGAGTAACCTGAAGAAGAAGATATGAGAGATAAGGAAGATCCCAAGCCGTATGATGGGTCTGGTTTGGCCTTGGAGGTGTCGGTGTCGGTGTCGGTCTCATGGATATTGCAGCAGAGAGAGAGAGAGGAGTTCTTGTTGAGCAGAGGAAAAAAAGAGATGAATAGAAAGAGAGGAAAAAAACAGAGAGAGAGAGAGAGAGGGTAAAATAGACATTTTGAAGCAAAAAGATTGCCACGTCATCGACTTAATGGAAATTTTGGACGGAGAGTAACGGAATGGACCTATTGGTCTAAAATTGAGAGTACAAGGAGTAAACATGTGAAATTAGAAGGAAAGGGACTGAAGTGTTTTTTGAGTAAAAGTTCAAGGCGTAAACAGTATTTAACCCAAAAAAAATTGTAAAAAATTCTAAAAATTTCTCTATAAATACCTACCATTTTTTTTACATCTCACACCAAAAAATTAGATTTCATAGTTACACATTCCTCCTCTTCATATAGCTCTCATCATCCAAATTTGTTTATATCCAACATGGCCGAACAAAGGGGAAACACATGTCCAATGGCCGGACAAGAGGGAGATCAAAGTGAAGATGATAATACCGAATCCAGAAGGAGATGGACGGCTGAGGAAGATATTCAATTGCGCAAGTCCTGGAAAGCTATATGCCAAGATCCGGCTGTGGGCACAAATCAGAAAAGAAACGACCTATGGAGGCGCGTGAAGTGACACTTTGTTGCAAATTGGAGAGGAAATGGCCGATCATCTTCCTCTTTGCATGGAAGGTGGAAAATTTTGAAGGTTGAACTCTTTGAGTGACATTGTGCATTAAGGCAAGCTCGTAATTGGTATAAGAGCAGTTCGAATGCGATTGATGAGGTATGCATTAAATTTGTTGATAAATCATTCAATTTGTTGATACATTATAGTTAAATATTACTTGATAAATTAATGTAGTAATTATAATATCGTTCTAATTGTAGTAATTTCTTTTAGTTAGAATTAAAATAATTAGTTGATAAATAATGATGTAATTACAACGATGTTTATATTTGTACTTATTGATTTTTATTGTAAAACGGTGAGATACTTTGTTATTAAAATTATGATCTTTATAATAGATGACCCTTCATAATGGCATTTATATTTGTACTAATTGTATTTTGGATTAAATATTTGTTACTCCTCAAACTTTTCCCTGAAAAACAGTTTAGTCCCTCGCCTTTCAAATTGAACTGGATGGTCCTTATTCTTTCTAATCCTCACACAACAGGTCCAAAACAGGTCTAAAATGACTATTCTACCCCTAAGATCTTTTTTTTTATTTTTTTTTCTCTCTTTTTTATTTATTTTTTCTGCTTCTCTCTCTCTCTCTCTCCTCCTTCTTTCTTCGTTCTTCTCTGCTCTTCCACAAGCCCAACAACTTTCATACCTGCAAGAATGTCCAATTCCAAACAAAAAGGCTGGAAAACAGCCCAAGTAAAAGGATTTCTCGCGAGCTACTGTTCACCTTCGAATTTCTCCTCTACCGGTCGATTCAAGCTGCAATAAGCATACCCAAAAGATCAGTGTTCTTCCAACAACAAGATTCACCAAGGTTTCCAACCGAAAAATCACCGGAAACCAAAAACCCAACCAAGAAATCAAAAAATTTCAGTTTTTCTCTCCTCTTCGATTTGCTTCAATCCAAGCTTAATCACCTAAAATCCTTACCAGAGATGGAGGAGGAGGAAGAGAGGAAGCTTCGATGGCCGGCGATGAGTCCAACTGGGGTCCGGCTGCGGTGATTTCTCCGGAATTTGGGTCCAGTCCGAGGAGAGGAGAAAAGGGGGAGGGGGCTGGAGGTGAATTTGGGTATGGGGTTACTCTTGGATTTGGGAGTGTGAATTTGGAGAGGTGGAGGAATTTTGCGGGGAAGATTGGCTCTAGATTAAATTAAATTGGAATATGGAGTAGAGTAAGAAGGGGAAAAAAAATAGCAGAGAAGAACGAAGAACGAAGAAAGAAGGAGAAGAGAGAGAGAGAGAGAAGCAGAAAAAAAAATAAAAAAGAGAGAAAAATTAGAAAAAGAGAGAGAAAAAAATAAAAAAAGGATCTTGGGGGTAGAATAGTCATTTTAGACCTGTTTTGGACATGTTGTGTAAGAATTAGAAAGAATAAGGACTATCCAGTTTAATTTGAAAGGTGAGGGACTAAACTGTTTTTCAGGGAAAAGTTTGAGGAGTAACAAGTATTTAATCCTTGTATTTTTTATTCTTTTTTTTTTTAATTACCTAGCTTGATGAAGCACATAAATTGTGGCATGCTGGGATGAAGAGAAAAGGGATGACCAAAAGACGCAATTTTCAGAGTTTTGATTGTTACGCTATTGTGGAGGGCTTTTTACAATTTAAAGACATCCCTAGCCATACATCGGAGGAATATCAAATGAAGAAAGTCAACATACGCACACACAACCAATTGTTGAAAATTCTCCCATCAACTTAGACATGGATGTAGATGAGGTAATTGCCGGTGAAACTGCAAATCCTAATGTGTGATGTGCCTTTAGCAAGCGCATAATTTAACCCTGAAATGTCATTAGTAGTATATAATAAATAGGGATCGTTCTATTCCGGGGATTGATGGTACACCTGTCAATGTAGGACAAACAAACAATTAAAATTAAAACAAAGTATAATATTCACAAAGATATTCACAACTATAAACATTTTACACGAAAAAGGGGGGATTTTGTTTTTGGTTTTTCGAAAATAATACTAAGTTAACAAAACAATTAAAGTGCAAAAACATAAAAACATAAATGGAATGAGAGAACAAAGATCAAAACCGAAACATATGATTAAAATCGATTCAATTTCTAACATTGCTCATCAAAGTCATGCAAGAGGAGTTGATCATGTGAAACGTTAAAAGCAAACAATTTCCCATATTTTACTTTTCAATGCTAATTAATCTAAGTGAAAGCACAAAGACTAATCCTATCAAACATGCATTCAAGCCCTAGGAAGCTAGTCAATCATAACATGTTCAACGCAATAAACACCTAGAAAGGCTATCAACTCAAGTGTGCAACTTAGTATGAAAAAGTCCACCTAATTGCAATTCTCTTTGATTAAATCCGATTTTTGCACAAAACCTTTACTACTTGTCGATTTAAGAACACAAAACCAAAAAGTTGATTCATGTTCTAAATTTCGTAGCACCAATCATATAAAAACCCTAAAAGTTTCGAACCTTTCAAGATTAAAATACAAAAGACATCTATCATGCAAATTTAATCAAACACTCACACAAAAGCAACCATAAATCGCAATATAAGAATATGAAATTATCAATTAATCATAAAAATTCCAGAAATAATACTTTGTTCATACATATACGTCAACTAGTTCATAACCAACGAAATTCAAAGCAAAGGTTACAAAGGAGAATCGGATTACACCGTGAGATGGAGATGAGATGGATGATTCACGTTGTGGTCTCTTGAATCTCGAAAGCAAGCTTCAAGGTTGGAGATGGATGATGGATGCTCACGGCTTCTCTTCTTCTTCCTTTGGCCTTGCTTGAACTCGTGGAGATGACTAGAGGATGGAGAAACTCACGGCTATGCTAGAGATTTTTCTAATTTTTTTCTAAAGTGTAAAACGTAGAAGAGAGGAACCCCTTGACGTTGAGAAGAATGGAGAATATATAGGGGACGGCCTCCTTGCTCTCCAAGCCGTGCAAAACCCTAAGAATCCTCACGGCAATTGCTTGATAACTCCACATAATTTCCTCTAATGGTAGCTTGCCACATAAGCCCTATGAAGTAGTCCAACCAATCACAAAATTCCAATGTTAATTCCCTAAATAATCTTGCCGAAATATATAGAGATATTTTCTGATTTTCTTCACCAATTTCGGCAACAATATATTTAGAGAATATAGGGGACGAATCTAGACTCTTTTTTAGCTTTTCTTGGTCTCCACACATATTTTCTTTCCTTAAAACTCTCTAGAGAATATCTTTGCCGAAATCTCTAGGGTTTCTTCTTGATAGTGCACGGCAATCCCTCCTTTTCCTCTTGGCTTGGACGGCTAGGAGTCTCCTAGGGTTTATCTCCAAGTATATTTTCTTTCCATAAAAATAGCCCTAGAAAATCCCCACCGAAATCTTCTTATTATTTTCTGATTTTCACGCCAACTTCCTTGTTTATCTCTTAGAATTTCACGGCAACAACATCTCTAGGGTTTACTCTTGCGTCACAACCCTAGTTCCATGGGCTCTTGTGGGCTTTTATCCAATTTGCCGAAAATCCAACAAGTCTTGAGAGTTCTTGGGCCTCGTTGCTTCAACTTCAAGCCTTTATACCTTCCAACGCCACAACACTTTATTTTTCCATTTCTTTTTCATAGTAACGTTGGAAACTTCATTGGTGAGCTTTCATTCTTTTCGCAGGGTTTCCTGGTTGAAGCAGGAAAATTTCTTTTCTTCATTTCTGCTCATTTCTGTGGCTCATTGTTCCTCATCTTTGCTCCCCTTAATGTTCGCAAGCTCCTCTTTCCATTTATGAGTTCATTTCCACTTTTTAGCTCCGAGGTCCTGAAAATAGAAACTAGTAAGAAAAAATAGAAACTTTCCGAAAATGAAAAATGGCAACTTTCCTAAACTGAAAATGGGAAACTTTCTAAAAATGAAAAATAGAAACTACAAAAATAGAAACTTTCTACAAATAGGAACTTTCCCAATCAAAGAATGGAAACTTTCCTAAACAGGGTTTTAATAAGGAAATAACGCAAGAAATGTAGGGAAAAACCAGTAAAACGTCGCATTAAAATGCTCCTATCAATGTGAGACCTCAAGGAAGGAAGACTACGAAAGAAGCAATTCGGAAGGAAAGAAGGCAGCAAAGGATCAAAGTCCCTTGTCAACCGCTGTCAAGAGTATAGCGAGCATCCAAAAAGAGGCAACAGCTGGCAAGAAAAAAATCGATGAGTAATTCGCTCGAAGTCTCCAAGAAGAAAATTAATGAGCTTGTATCTGATTGTAAATGGATATGCGAAAAGAGGCATTCCTATTACAAGAGAGGGAAGAGCGAATTAAAAAGAGGGAAGACCGTATTATGGAGATGGATACAAGTCAGATGACACCAACTAAAACACGTTATTGGTCAAGAAAGCAAAAGAAGATAGTGGAGAGAGAAGATCTTGGAGAGCAGGCGCCACCTTCTATGGGTGGATACTATCCGCAACCCAATTTTGGTGGTGCATTCCCACAACCAAATTTTGGTGCTCCATTACCACAACCTCCTTCTCTATCCCACCCACGAGCAGCTCCTCAAACAATACTAAAGCGCGACTGTAAAATGCCGAAACATCTTTCCACATCCTTCATGTACCCCTGTTAAGCCTGAGAAAACTTCAGATCCTTGGGTCGTGTAGGCCTTGGAATTGATTTCACAAAAGTTGCCCATCTAAGATAGATACCATCAGAGATATAGTAGCCTAAATTGTGAATTCTATTATTCACTTGAAATTGGATCTGAGGTGCTCGTCCAGCAGTGAGCTGTCAAACAACGGGGACTTAGCAAACACATTGAGGTCGTTGCATGATCTAGGCATTCCAAAGAAGGCATGCTATATCCATGTGTCAAAAGATGAGACTGCTTTGAGGATGATAGTGGAGATACGTTTTCGACCGCTGTATTCTCCAGCCTAATCTGTTAGGTAATTCTTCCATTGCCAGTGCATGCAGTCGATGCTTCCAATCATCCCAGGAAAACCTCTTCTCTCAGCTTTGGCGAGAAGTCTTCTGAGGTCAGCCGGAGTAGGAGTCTGGAGGTATTCTAACTATTCCTCTTGTAAATCGTTTCAGAGCCTCGATGGAGGTAGATTTCGCCATCCAACAATACTCAGAGCATTTATCTGCCCCAACACTATAAGCAAGCATTCTTAAGGAACATGTTAGCTTCTGCTACGGAAGTAGTCCGACTTTCTTGGCAGTATCTGATTTCTACACAAAGTACAGGTCATAGCGTCAAAGGTTACTAGAGATGCGGTTGAAAACATTGTGACTCATCCTGTAGCGTGTCTGGAATTCCTTATCACTGAAAACTGGACACTCCACAATGTAATCTTCCATCATGTTTTTCCCTTTTGATTCCCTAAATCGCTCATCATTCGATGCACGCCCTGGTCGAGAACCCCTCCATCATGTTTGAGAGAAAGATTCCACTTCAGCGACTGCTACGATCACAAGTGCATTAGTCGTACATGTACATCTCTTCATGATCTTCATCTCGAGACTATCGATACTTAGCCCATAATCTCTTCATTGAAATGAGGGAAGGAGAGGAAATGTGTTAGATCTGGAGATATGAAAAAGAATGAGATTTGCCAATATTAGATTGTGTGTAAATGGTGTGCTGCCTCTTTCTCTATTTATTTACAATTTTCACATAAAGCTTGATAAGAAGATAAGGACACGTGTCCACTTCTGGTTCGACGTAATCTAATCCGAAATCTTAGATAAGATTACATCGACAATAACCGTTAGATTGAATAGTATGCAAATGATCTGGTCATTTCAAACATGTCGGTGGCCCTTGTCAAGCGTTTCTAAATAATTGTCGGTGGTGGCTTCACTCATTTCAAGATCGAAATATTGTCGATAACTGTAGGTGGCTCATAATTTATCCACCAAAAATATTATAAAAATAGTAAATTACAGTTTTGAGGCCCAAAACGATCCCGAAAGCCCAAAAAACCTCACGCGTCGTGGCAAAACGACGAGTTCTCTTCCTAGCGTCGTTCCCTTTCCGAAAAGCTATAGCAATCACAATTATGACATTAATTATCCATAAATCTTCATTATTATCATCTATTTATATCAAATCTATTTCAATTTTCTATAATAAAAAAATCAATGAAGAGTAAATCTGACTGGTCAATAAACTGAACGAGTGGAAACCCATATCCAATGGCAGTGAACAGTTTCTTAACTGGTAGACCCCTTGACTTTTCGACCTTAACATTTACTCCCAACGGGTGGACTTGCTCTTATAAGATAACAAGGTTAGCTAGAGAATGGAATTAAATTATGAAATATTACTTCATCACACCCAGTCACCCACAAGCATTAATTATAGAGTAATGATGAAAGAAGCTCCAAGTTCGACCAAAATGACATGTCAAGATTGAATTAGATTTGATGGAATATTTTTTTTACTACAATTTATGCAATTGTGTGTGTACATATTTTGAACATTTATTTTGTGTGTGTGTATATATATTTTGAACATTTATGCAATTGAATACAGCTTATATTAAGGGATAATAGTTATTGACTCATTAAACGTTAATTTATATTTGTCGTCGTCGAATGTGCATTACCTACTTCAAGATAGTGATCGATCTCTGATTTAAACATTCTTTACAGAATTATGCATGGGTGATGAACTGATAATCAACAAATAAATTGACATTGTCAATGAATGTCAGGTATGTACGTAAGTTAACCAAATGACTTACGAATAGGTTTCCATTCTCACGTCCAAACAGACAGCTTCTCATTATTAACAAAGATAAATCAAGTCGATCTCTCCGACTACTCCGACCTGAAACACACACACACAGTGATATTGACTGAGAAAAAAAAGAAGACATATATTTACACTCCAATAAAGCTACTTTTTAAACGAGAGAAAGTGGGGCAAAACAATTTCATGATGTAGAGAGCAGGAGAAACGAGTAGGTGAAATAGAGATGAGTTGAAAGCTAGCTTTATTAGTGGATACTAAGAGCAAGTTCACCCGTAATCAAGAAAAGACAAAGTCGAGAAGTCAAGAATTCGACCGGTCAAGTTACTATTTACTGTCGATCAGAATAAGAAATTTCATTTCATAATAGCTAGATAGATTACAGTTGCCTGGAATAAAGATACACCAAGACCTGGATAAAAGAATATTTAATAAATTAATAACCTTAATTAAATAATAAATTTCTCTAGTTTCGGCTCGAAATCAGTGTATTTTAATAATAATCCCGTTAAGTGCATAAGATAATATTTTTTTTAGACATTCTTTAGGACCCAGCAAATATATAAAGTAGTAATTGATAAGATAGCAAATTACCAAAACTACAATATCAGCAGAGTTTTTCCCACAGGCAGAGAGCTCGATCATTTCACTATTTTCCATGCGGTAAGCCCTAAAAGCCCACATGGACCATTAAAACCCATTCAGCCAATTATATATATTTTTAAAATTTTTATGTTAAGGTGAATTGACATAAATACCCATCATCATACATGGATATTTCATAGGCTTTCAGATAAGAGAGCATTGATCGCTCTTCCACCTAGGGATTTGTGAAAGAAGCAGAGAGGTCAAGCTATGGCAATGGACTGGGCGATGAAAAAGAAAATAACACAGCTTTTTTGAAGATGAATTGAGAGACCAGATCTAGGAGATAAGCTCTTTGATTCTACCAATTTGAGGTATGTGATTTTGTATTTTGAATCTATTGATTGAAATTATTTCTATGCTAGTAGTTATCTGATCTCAAATCTAAGAAGAATCGTGTTGAGAACTTCTTAATCACACCTTAACTTCTCATGAATTTGGCATATGTTAGAAGAGAAGTATTTGTGTTTTATGCAGATTCATTGTTCATATGCCAAACATTAATGAGATGACCAAGTTCATTCAAAAGAGAATGAATTAGATCAATTAGATCTGACACTATGTTCTTTATAGGATTTTATTCATTTTATTTTTCTTAGTTCTTCTTCAAAACCAAAAGACATGATATTTTCTGCATTAGAATGAAAAAGATTGGGATTTGTGTGTTTGTGCCTGTTGGTATATCTGCTCTTAAAATAAATAATAAACTTGTGCACAAGAGAAAACATAAAGTAAGATTCATTTTATTTGGTATTTAACCTAACTATTGAATTTTATGTATTTGATCGATTCTATATTGGGTTGGTTGTTGTAATACCCCAGAAGTTCGTTATTATTTTTTGAGAATTTTTCAGAATTTATTCGATGATTATTAGGACGAGCATGTAGTTCGGAGATGATGTGGAAGTATTTCAGACGAATAATTACTCGAAACATTTTATTTTCGAGGGGTCAAAAAGGTTGACTTTTTGTTTGTAGGATTTCTCTATTGACTTCCTTCATAAAAGTCGTAGAGCGCGTCAATACGAGTTCGTGGATATGTGGAAACGAAAATGGGAGTTAGTATGAGAAAGTTATGATGAGCGGAAGTTTCTTTTATTTTTGGAATTACTATAAATAGAGGTTTCTGTTTTGGGAAATTTATAAGTTGTTATTTTTGAGAAATTCATAAGTTGTTATTTTTGGAAACTTCCGAAAATAGAAAGTCAGAAAAGCTCAATTCTCTCTCCTCAATACTTTTTTTCATTCCGTGGCTGTATCGTACCTAATGTGTTTTAGATACCCTTATTAGTATCATTTGGAGCAAAAGATACATAAAAAATTCTATGTACTATGAGGCTTTTTCTAGTAGTGACTCGACCAATTACTGGTTGAAGCAGGTAAGCCTTTTAGGCAGTTGACTTAACCTTTTCATGCAGAAATGTAGCCAGACGATAAGAGATCCAACCGGGTTGGATTTGGCCTGAAAACAAGTTAGTAGTTTTTGGATCGGGGTAGTAGGTTTTTGGTCCACCCATAAATAGCTTTTGATTTACCGGTAGTAACATTTTTATTCACTAGAATAGCTTTTTAAAAGATAACAGTAACTTTTCTGGAGAATGAAGAAATTTTTTACTATAGTTATTTTCTACATGCAATGACAGTTTCATATATTATACAAATTGAATATACATCGATATTTTTCCAAATATCAAAAATGCTAATATTTCTGAGGCATATATCGACCATCTCTCACGAGTCTCATCATGAAAACTTATCTCCAACAAATCTTCGTGCTTCATTGGTCTGAAATTGAAAATATTAAACATGACGCAATCAAAGTAACCTGGACTTATAACCTATAAACCCTAAATAGATAAAACAAGAGTCCACCAGAGAATATGAGAAAAGCTCTCAATTTTGATTAATAATAAAAATATGAAAAAGCTAAATGGTTGCGGTCGTTTAAAATTGCTTATGAGAGTTTCTATTGGGACCTCCAAATATGCTCACTTGACCTTACTGTATTATGAATTATTAAATAACATATATAACCTACTATAAAATGACTATTAGGGACAATAATTATATCAAAAAAATGGTTATATTTATTTTCTCTAGACTTTCCAATTCAATAATATTAGATTGCATTCTTTATTATTTTCCTTATCTATTTTCATTTTCTAATTTCACTACATACTCATTAAAGCATTCGTATATATATTTATTAAGAAATAAAACTATGATCAAGATAAAAATGTATGATATGCATATTGAACACATATTGGTCAAGGAGAACAAAATAAATTGTATTATGCCCTAAATCTAAATCTATCCATTATATTTGTAAAAAGAAGAAGAAAAAAAAAAGAGCTAGCAAATAAAAAAAATAAAAAATATTTAAATAATTAATCATGAGGTACAAAAAATAGAGAAACATTAAGAAAAAATGATTAATCTGTTGTAGAGAAACTGAATTTGGGAGGAATTTGCTGTGTATTCTCATTGATAATAGGGGCCTCTTTATATAGAGGATTACAATGCATAGAATCTCAATCATACAAGGAAAGTAATTCTACATTGATTAGGATTCTTCTAATTAAATCCTATTACCACCAGGTCAAGTAACCTAGAGTTTGGGCTAAACACAAAATAGGTTTTCCTTGAACACTCCCCCTTGTGTTGCCCAAAAGCGGTGCTTCTCTCGTTGCCTCGTTAAAAACCTTGCCGAGTAACAAAAAACCCAGTGGGACAAAAAATAACCTCGGTCGAAGGGGAAAAAGAGCACAACACACCCTTCACGTTTCGAGGTGAACATGTAGACATCTCCCCCTGATGTCTGTGCCTCCCCCTGATGACTACGATCATGGGAGTTCAGATAATTTTCGCAAGCCAATTCTTGCCACATGTTTCTCGAACGTGGATTTGGGCAATGACTTAGTAAACAAGTCTGCCTCCCTGTCCTCAGATCGAACCTAATTCACTTTGATCTCGAGGAGTATCTGTTGTTGCTGATTATGCTTGGTGTTATCACTTTTGATGTAGCCTTGCCTCATTTGTTCAAAACAAGTAGCATTATCCTAAATGCTCGTAGGCTCATCTGTGGTAGACTTCAAACCACAATTGTTCGAACATGCGTAATTATGAATCCAATCCATATTCATTCACGAACCATTTCATGAAGAGCAATGATCTCTGCATTGTTCGAAGATATAGCGACTAGGGTCTATTATGTAGACCTCCAAGATGTCACGGTCTTTTCCCATGGTGAACACTTAACCGGATTGGGAATGACCATTGTGTGGGTTAGAGAGATACCCAACATCAGCAAAACCTTCCAAAACACATGTCATTTTGGGATGGGGATAGAGAACGCAGGCCAGCGTTGGCGGCGTTTCTGGTCTGTGATGGGTCCGAATCAATCATCTCTCTATAGGGATAGAACAAGCCCATATCATTCATACATCTCAAGTATCGAAAGATATCTTTTACACTAATCCAATGGCGTCGCGTTGGCGCAGAGCTATATCTAGCTAACAAGTTCTCAACATATGAGATGTCCGGTCTTGTGCATTGGGATAAGTACAATAATGCGTCTATTGTACTAAG
Source organism: Rosa lucieae (assembly GCA_024704745.1). Classification (NCBI taxonomy): domain Eukaryota; kingdom Viridiplantae; phylum Streptophyta; class Magnoliopsida; order Rosales; family Rosaceae; genus Rosa; species Rosa lucieae. Next base: position 60,351,734 of record CM045493.1, on the reverse strand, counting down.
TCAGGCACTTCTTCCTCTAGCACATCTTCGTCATCATCCTTTTGACGAAGAGGATCATTTTCAGGATCAAGACTACGGAAGACCATGGGGGTGCTTGAAGGCTTGACCTTGTCAAAATGCCTAAGCATCTATCGACACGATGCTCAAGTTCCAAACCGAGACATAATCGTGTTCTCCTCCAAAATCCTTCATCAAACTCAACTCGGATTTCAAGTGTTCAGCGGTTTCCCTTAACTTTTTAAGGGCTTCTAATGAAGATCATGTCCAACATGAACCGCGATAGAATCTGAAACTTGTCATAGAAACGCGTGGGCATATCCCTTCCCAATCAAGTAGTCACTTTAGTGAGCGTTTCAACCTCTTTGTAAACGCGCTCCATGGTCTAGAGCCACTTGACTTGGGTAAATGAAGTTCGCCATGAACCTTCATGTATATTCCGTATCTAGATCCCTATAGAGATACGTAGTGACCATATTTGTAACCTGCATGTTCAGTTATTCGAAAACTACCAAACCGACTAGGTAGTGGAGTGCAATGACATCCATTACGAGAGAATATGTCTCATCGTAGTCGATTCCAGGGCGTTTTGTGAGAAGCCTTGCGCCATAAGGCGAGATTACCATCTCTTTTTCTCACTACGCTTTCTAACGAAGACCCATTAGTCAACAGGTTCTATGTTAGGAGGTGTTGGCATCTCTAGCTCGAAAACCTTCCTCTTCGTTAGAGAATCCATCTTAACATGGATCGCCTCTTTCCATTTAGGCCAAAAAAACTCTTTACGTTGGCATTCATTCATCAACGGAGCGTGGTTCGATATCATCTAACTCAAAAACTCATTCGCAACAAAATACGCAACTACATCATCAATTCTGATGGAGTTTCTATCCCACGTCTCATGTACACTAGTGGAAGTTTCATAGAGCTATATTCTCAGGAATAGGTTCTGACGTTGAGGCGTCCCCCAACGATAACCCAACCCCGAAGATACTCATGAGACGGATTTTGAGTCTTGATGATCAAAGGATTGGAATGTACCAAAGTATCATTCGAACCCACGGGCCTCCCACGCATCCTAGCTGGGGCCATGGCCTGTAACGCCAGAGTGCCACTCTCTTTGGCATTGGCGCCATGCCTACCTCCGTGTAGGGTGGCGCTACGTCCTCTCGTAGGGACGTCCTTCCTTGCAGGCATGTTTGCAGCATATTTGTGTGATCTCGTCACTTTAATAGGGATCAAGATGAGACATAGTGGGGACAGACTACGACAATTCATGTCGTTCCTGTTGAACATTCATGTTCTTATCTCCCCCAAACAACGGGAAGACTGTCTCATCAAAGTGACAACCCCCAAATCTAGCGGTAAAGAGATCGCCTTGCAAGGGCATTAAGTAGCGGACGATTGTTGAAGTCGCAAATCCAACGTAGTTGCCCATTCGTCTGTAAGGACCCATCATAGAGCGCTGTGGCGGCGTAATTGGCACATAAATGGCTCACTCAAATGTGCGTAAGTACAAAATAAGTGTACCCAGTCACTAGCTGTAACGCAGAGGTACATTGAGTGGCGGTAGGTTGTAGACGAATTAGCATAGCTGCATGCGATATTGCATCACCCCAAGCGGATGTAAGAAGATTGGTGCGCATTGTCAATGTCCGGACTACCATCGTAGTCGTTTCCGCGAGACCAAGTGGGTGTGTACATGGGAATGTGACGTCCAACATCAAGCCCATTGCAATATCTATCGAAAGTCTTTCGATGTAAACTCCCTGGCATAGTCAAATCCAAATGACTGAATAGGATGATTCGGGGAGTGAGCCCGTTGTCATATGATATGTGCTAGTAGTGTAGCATAAGCAGCATTTATAGGTGGACAATGGCACAACACGTGACCAGCGTGTTTGCGTGTCAACCAACATCATAAAATATTTAAGCGTTCGCAAGTTGGTTGAATTAATCCACAAAATCCCTACAGATTCTTTGTAAGAACAGAATGAGTATTGTCATATCCTTTGCATAGGACGGTCTCAGTCCTAATTTCCCTAAGGAACGGGCTTAGTAAAACGAGCGAGAGGCTTTAGAAGCAACCAATGAGAATTTGGGTTAGGCTTGAGCGTCTGAAACGCTATTTTGAAGCAAGTTGGTGATTGCAGCATCACCTAGGGCGCCATCACCATGATGGACGCCATCCATGGAGGCATAGATAGGGACTACGCCAGCCCTAGGCTGGTGGTGGACGGAGGCGGTGCCCTAGGCAGCAGCGTCGGTCATACTTAGTCTAAGAATCAACTTTGGATTCATGCTTCATTTCGCTCTAGAGAAAGGATGACCGTGTGAAGTCATTATAGACGGATCATCATATCAGGACCAAGATGATCTATCCTGTCGTGACAAAGCCAATATGTGTCTAAATCCAAGAGATCTTCTCATAACTTTATTGGATTTAATGGCTCGAATAGTGACATAAAGTCCACTAGAGAGACACATAAACTTCTCTAAGATGCGTCTTTGTTCGCAGTCATTAGAGGTAATGCAAAGAAACTCATTTCCGTTCTCTACATGCATTTTCGCATGGAATTCGTTGGCTATTCATAGGGTACGATTTGCCCTAAGAGCGTAGAGAGTTTCTGTGACAACTGTAATCAAGGTGCCATTTGGCAAGTGGAACTTGGGCTATTCCATGTCCTTGAATTAATATTGATGGCCTAGCCATCGTAGTCACAAAGTTATATGCTCAGAATCAAAATGGAGTCATAATGAAAAGAACTCGAAATTTTATTCATAAGCCAATGGAGTACATCATTGATTCTTTGATCAAAGAAAATCTAATCCAATAAAAAGTAATATGGCTATCGCCTACATCTCTTGGAAAATAAAAAGACTTAATCAAAATCGCCAGTTTCTGGGTCTTGATCCTTGTAGTCCTCCACCCTTAGATCTAGATCGCCATCTTGATCTTCTTGTGCCATGTAATTTGCTTCCCTTGCTTCATGATACGTCTTGTATGCGTTTGCAACATTCTGGGGTGCGGTACATGTTTTGGCCCAATGTTCAGTTGATCCACATCGAAAACAAACATCATTATGGTCAGGCTCCCTTGATCGAGGCGCCATTGGGGCGCGATTTGGACGACCTATCCTCTTGGTGGCGTTACCACCATGGTCGGAGGCTCCGCCTCTCTCTCTCTCTTCACACGTTGACCTCCACGGTTCCGTGCACGCCTCTCTTGGCGATTTCCTTCCTCTTTAGGGAGAACATATGGACCAGAATGTCCAGTATTGTCCCTATCCTTAGGGTTTCGCTCCTTGCGTCCTTCATTGGGGGCGCGACTATAGTTAGACTCCGGAATAGGCTTAGTTCCCATGGGTCTAGCATTATAGTTCTTCACAAGGATATTATCGTGCTTTTCAGCTACGTTCATGGCCCCAATGAGCTCATGAAACCTTGTGATACGTCCTGCATTTACATCAATCCGATAATTCTTTGAAATCATCAGTGCAGAGACGGGGAAAGTAGAGAGAGTCTTCTCGATCAACATCGTATCAGTTATGACTTGGCCACAAAACTCCATCAGAGACTTGATACGAAGAGCTTCCGAGTTATAATCAAGCACAGACTTGAAATCACAAAAGCGGAGGATATGCCATCGCACTTCTAAATCAGGAAGTAGGGAGTCACGAACGTTGCCAAATCGCTGCTCAAGTTCTACCCATAGCTTTCTTGGGTCTTCCTCATTGAGGTATTCATTTTGGAGCGCGTCATTCATGTGCCTTGTCATGAGAATTATGGCTTTAGCTTGTTTTGCTTCAAAAGCAGTAGCTTGCTCAATGGAGAGCACGTTCTGGCTAGGCTCTTGGATGGCTTCCAGAAGTCCATCAGCCTTAAGACGTTGGCGCACATCTCGGACCCACCTATTGTATCCTGCGCCAGTTGTCTCGAGTGGAACAAAGTTCAACTTGTTCAGGTAACTCATCCTGAAAAACAGCACAAGATTAGGGTTAGTTTCGGAGCGGAAAAGGCTACCACGAAAAACTATTAAATTTCTGAGCGTAGTCGCTTCCAAGAAATTAGGAATTTTCTGAGCGTAGTTGCTTTTAAGAAAATCCTATTCCAAGAGGGGTTTTGGATTAGATCGAAACAACGATGTATGTGGTCGATCGTTTTCTTCTCAACAAACTCTAAGTTTGGAGGACTCTACAAGCTCCAAGCTTGGAGTGAGCACGAACCCCCACAGTTTGGCTTTTGGTCTCCCCTACGTAGAGAAAGGGGGGTAGGAGAAGGGATTTTGGAAGTCCCCGAGAAAAGAAGAAGAAATTGAAAAACTTCACAAAAACGGGAACTTTTAGAAAAGTTTACCTTAAAAAGATGCCGAAAAGTGGTTGCCGGAAATTTGATAGGAGATGTAAAAAGCATAGAGGTCAAGTGAGTAAATTTGGAGGTTCCAATAGAAAAACTCATTGATTATATACTAGAAAAATTAACCATAGGGCTCTAAGGCCATCTCTAGTTGTAGGGGGGCTAAAATAGCCTCTGAGCTAAATTTTAGCCCTCAATAAATACTATTAGTGCAACTAGTAAGGGCTATAATTTCTAGTTTTCTACCATCTACAACACTTAGAGCTATAAATTTAAATGCCCTGTTATTTTATTATTTTTCAAATATATAGTATTTTTTAATTATGCTACTATTTCTTCTCTAATATAATTATTTTTCTGATCAAATCTTATTAATTTTTTGGATTTGATTTTATAGTGCCACGTGTCACTTTGAAAGTAATTATTCATATTCTTGATTAGATTTTATATACTCTTATCCCTATGTCATCTTCTCAAAATTTTCAGATAGGATTTTACGTGCCACGTATCAAGTTATGATTCCTTATTGAGATTTTTGACTAGATGATCTGGTCATTAGACTGCATGCATTGGTGGTGGAATAATAGTCCCACAGGGTGGCAAAGAAGCTTCAACGGCAAAACTAAAAAACCCACTTTTTTTATTTAAACCGTTGTTACATTTCAAAATGAAAAAAAAAAAAAAAAACCAACGGATACTTTTTCTAACAGCACACTGACATTAGTCAGCTACATATTTGCTTAAATCTCAGACATTGTTCTATTCAGCCATATTCATTTCATCTATCTGGGCCACCAATTTGGAGTACATGAAAAAATAGCCCAAGGTATATACAAAGGGCCACTTTTAGCCCAATCCTTAGCCTTATAGTCTCTCAAAAGCTTTATTTAGCTTAGCCCCAATTAGAGATGGAAACCTTCATTTTTTTTTGTCTATATCCACTCCTTAGCTTAGCTTTGGAGATGGCCTAACAACTAATTCTAAAAGCCCAAATATTAAATTCAAAACTAACTAGAAAACTAAAACTCAGCCGAAATAATAAAATGCAGTTGATGCCCTAAACAACCTCATAAGCCCGAAAAAAATCCATAGATCATGGCAAACCGATAAGTTTGACTTCTGGCACCGTTCCTTTCTAGAAAATATATAATAATTAGCAGTCAGACATCAAACACCAAATCTGCAGTGCGCTAGCTTTGCCTTTTCTTCGTTCAATCTGCTCAGCCATCCGTTCTACATAAAACATGTTGTGAAATTACATCAGTCATGTCCCACTCTTAGAGATTCCAAGAGACTGATGAGAAGCCAAGGCAGATGGTGCTAATTCACATTGGGCACCACCACATACCAGGTAGCTGCTTTTTATAAATGAGTCACATGTTTTCCATGGAAGAGCCGGACCTGTAGCTGTGGGAGATGGAACAAACTTATATTTCGTCCAGTACTAAATACTCAATGCAATGCATGTGTTCTTGGTCATGATAATGCATATAAGAGTTGTAATTATCCCAGAAAACTGCTCGCATGTCTCGCTCGATCACTCATTTTGCGATGCGAACTACGTACAGCAACGGCCGGTACAACGATGATCCAGCGACGACTAAAATCTATCTAGGTCGGTGGGATCGATGGAGCTAGGAAGACGACCGGCCTGCGCGGTATTTGTTTTAGGGTTTACACTTGTAGGGTCGGATTAATTTTGGCCTCACTTAATTCGTGGACGGTGCTAGGTTGTGGAACTTGTGAGATAATAGTCATGATCTTTGACTTTTCTGGGGAAGAGTAATATAAGGCCGGAGTCAGTTTGTATTTGGGAAACACCGGCCCTAAGCCGATTCCTCAACGGTAGATAATAGATTTTACGCCAAGTTTGAGACCAGACAAAATTACAACTACCACGTCATTATCATGCCACCCAAATATGGTCCTAAACCATTTGTGGTCTTCAGTGGTACGTAACTCTATCATGTGGCAGCTCAATTTTTAATCATATAATGGATCCCACTCATATAATAAATTCATTTCTTATGTATACCGGGCAAATATTGTAGCATGCATACAAATTACAAAGCCATCCACTACAATTAATTTTTTGGCACATAAAAATTTAGGTAATAGGGAGGCTTCCCTACACTACCAGAGTCAGGGCAAACCTACGACCTCAACTCAACAAGACTTATGAAACTGACCAGTGTCCCAACCCAACCCATTGATATGGAATTATGCATGACATTTTCTAGATTGCCCACCAAATGAGAGATTGTTGATAGCGAGGTTCGAACTTGTGTGAGTTTACACCTCAAATCCGTCATTGCCAACTGAACCAACTGTCATTGGCTTAGCCATCCACTACATATTGCTACCTTAATTAAGGTATGTCCAGTACGTTATGTGGTAATACGTAAATGGATATTCTAATTCTTAAATTCTTGTTTGGCTTGGAGAATAAACTAAGCGGATGAGAAAGATTTTCATGTTTCGTAATATTAGAAAAGTTATTGAAAAAGTTGATAGGAAAATTATAATTTATACAACAAAATAATAAAATATAAATAATTAATGTAAAGAAAGAGTGAGAGAAAATAAGTTTTGGGAGAATTTCATAAATGGTCACTCAACTATGACTCATTCGACACTTTGATCACTAAATTTTCAAATATATCACTTTAGTCACTCAACTATTACTCTGTCAATCACTTTAGTCACCCGAGCGACATTTTGTCTCACTTTATCCAATCATTTAAATTCAGATTTCTCAATTTTTCACAATTGGTTAGACGAAAATATCATTGACATTGTAGCAAATTTTTAATGAAAAAATTAACGAAGTGACTAAACAAGTGAATAACAGAGTTAAAGTTGAGTGACCAAAATGATATATTTAAAAATTAAGTGACCAAAGTATCGAAAATGTAAAAATTGAGTGATGTTTAAGAATATCTCGATTTGTGTTTAATCCAAACTCTAGGTTACTTGACGTAGTGGTAATAGGGTTCAATTAGAAGAATCTAGAGATTCTCTTTCCTTGTTTGATTGTAACTCTATGCATTGTAATCCTTTATATAAAGAGACCCCTATTATCAATGAGAATACACAGCAAATTTCTCTCAGTTTCTGATTCCCTAAAACACGTTATCAGCACGAAGCCCTAACCCTGAAGCCCTAAATTCGTAGCCTTCAAATCCCAGAAACCACCACCACCCACCTTGAAGGTTTCGACCCCAGGAGTCCAAAACCGGTGGAACCACCCCAAGAACCGGCCGGAAAAATACCGAACAGGCCCTCAGAAGTACCAAAACCCCCTTTGCCCGGTTTAAGGCCTTTTTCCTCCGCCTCTGACATCCGTACTCCATCAACTGCAGTGCCTCAAACCCAGATTACCAGAACCGGAAAAATAACCACTGGAACCGGCCTGGAAACATCCGAACCGGCTAACAGAAAAGACAGTAACCGAACCGGCAGAAAAGAAAGGAAAAAAAAAAAAAAAGGAGTCAGAAGCAGAGCCCAGCCCAAGCAACAGAGCAGCCCTAAGCCTAGAAGCAAAGGACCAGCCCACGTGCAGCTGGCCCAAGCGGAGCCCACGTCAATCAGCCGAGCCACCGAGCCCCTGCCACGTCAGCATACACGCAGGCGTCCAGTCAGCTACCACGTCAGCATCTGGACTGCCACGTCAGCATCGGCTGCCACGTCAGCACCCCGGTCAACGGTCAATCAACTCCAGTCAACACTTTTCCAGCGACGTTTTCCGTCAACTTTTCCGGCCAACTTCTGGCTACATTTCTTGCAGCTACAGTAACTTTTTAGGCGACATTTTTCCGGCCAACTTTTTAGTCAAGATTTCCGGCAATTTTTCAAGATAAACTTTTCTAAAAGTTCCCGTTTTTTTGAAGTTTTTTCAATTTATTCTTCTTTTCTCGGGGACTTCCAACATCCCTTCTTCTACCCCCCCTTTCTCTACATAGGGGAGACCAAAAGCCGAACTGTGGGGGTTCGTGCTCACTCCAAGCTTGGAGCTTGTAGAGTCCTCCAAACTTAGAGTTTGTTGAGAAGAAAAAGATCGACCACATATATCGTTGTTTCGATCCAATCCAAAACCTCTCTTGGAATCATATTTTTTTGGAAGCGACTACGCTCAGAAAATTCCTAATTTCTTGGAAGCGACTACGCTCAGAAATTTAATAGTTTTTCGTGGTAGCCTTTTTCGCTCCGAAACTAACCCTAATCTTGTGTTGTTTTTCAGGATGAGTTACCTGAACAAGTTAAACTTTGTTCCACTCGAGACAAGTGGCGCAGGATACCATAGGTGGGTCCGAGATGTGCGCCAACATCTTAAGGCTGATGGACTTCTGGAAGCCATCCAAGAGCCTAGTCAGAACGTGCTCTCCATTGAGCAAGCTACTGTTTTTGAAGCAAAACAAGCTAAAGCCATAATTCTCATGACAGGCACATGAATGACGCGCTCCAAAATGAATACCTCAATGAGGAAGACCCAAGAAAGGTATGGGTAGAACTTGAGCAGCGATTTGGCAACGTTCGTGACTCCCTGCTTCCTGATTTAGAAGTGCGATGGCATAGCCTCCGCTTTTGTTATTTCAAGTCTGTGCTTGATTATAACTCGAAAGCTCTTCGTATCAAGTCTCTGATGGAGTTTTGTGGCCAAGCCATAACTGATACGATGTTGATCGAGAAGACTCTTTCTACCTTCCCCGTCTCTGCACTGATGAGTTCAAAGAATTATCGGATTGATGTTAATGCAGGACGTATCACAAGGTTTCATGAGCTCATTGGCACCATGATCGTAGCTGAAAAGCACGACATTATCCTTGTGAAAAACTATAAAGCTAGACCCGTGGGAACTAAGCCTATTTCGGAGTCTAACCATAGTCGCGCCCCTAATGGAGGACGCAAAGAGCGAAACCCTAAGAGTAGGGACAAATCTGGACATTCTGGTCCATATGTTCGCCCTAAAGAGGAAGGAAATCGCCGAGAAAGGCATGCACGGAACCGTGGAGGTCAACGTGTGAAGAGAGAGAGAGGCAGAGCCTCCGACCATGGTGGTAACGCCACCAAGAGCATAGGTCATCCAAATCGCGCCCCAATGGCGCCTCGATCAAGGGAGCCTGACCATAATGATGTTTGTTTTCGATGTACATTGGGCCAAAACATGTACCGCACCCCAGAATGTTGCAAACGCATACAAGACGTATCGTGAAGCAAGGGAAGCAAATTACATGGAACAAGAAGATCAAGATGGCGATCTAGATCTAAGGGTGGAAGACTACAAGGATCAAGACCCAGAAACTGGCGATTTTGATTAAGTCTTTTTATTTTCCAAGAGATGTAGGCGATTGCCATATTAATTTTTATTGGATTAGATTTTCTTTGATCAAAGAAACAATGATGTACTATGTTGGCTTATGAATAAAATTTCGAGTTCTTTTCATTATGACTCAATTTTGACTCTGAGCATATTACTTTGTGACTATGATGGCTGGGCCATCAATATTAATTCAAGGACATGGAATAGCCCAAGTTCGACTTGCCAAATGGCACCTTGCTTACAACTGTCACAGAAACTCTCTACGCTCTTAGGGAAAATCGTACCCTATGAATAGCCAACGAATTCCATGCGAAAATGCATGTAGAGAACAGAAATGAGTTCCTTTGCATTACCTCTAATGACTGCGAACAAAGACGCATCTTAGAGAAGTTTATGTGTCTCTCTAGTGGATTCTATGTCACTATTCCAGCTATTAATCCAATAAAGTTATGCGAGAAGATCTCTTGAATTTAGACACATATTGGATTTTTCACGATAGGATAGATCATCTTGTTCATGATATGATGATCCGTCTACAATGACTTCACTTGGACATCATTTCTCTCGAGCGAAACGAAGCATGAATCAAAAGTTGATTTCCGGACTAAGTGTGACCGACGCAGCTGCCTAGGGCACTGCCTCCGTCCACCACCAGCCTAGGGCTGGCGCAGTCCCTATCCATGACACCATGGATGGCGTCCATCATGGTGATGGCGCCACAGGTGATGCTGCAATCACCAACTTGCTTCAAATAGCGTTTTAGACGCTCAGGCCTAACCGAAATACTCAATGGTTGCTTCTAAGGCCTTTCGCTCGTTTTACAAAGCCCGTTCCTTAGGGAAATTAGGACTGAGACCGTCCTATGCAATGGATATGACAATACTCATTCTGTTCTTACAAAGAATCCGTAGGGATTTTGTGGATTGATTCAACCAACTTGCGGACACTTAAATATTTCATGATGTTGGTTGACACGCAAACATGCTGGTCACGTGTTGTACCATTGTCCACCTATAAATGCTGCTTACGCTACACTCTTTGCACATATCATATGACAACGGGCTCACTCCCCGAAACATCTTATTCAGTCAATTGGATTTGACTATGCTAGAGAGTTTACATCGAAAGACTTTCGATGGATATTGTAATGAGCTTGATGTTGGACATCACATTCCCATGTACACACCCAATTGGTCTCGCAGAAACGACTACGATGGTAGTCCGAACATTGGTAATGCGCACCAATCTTCTTACATCTGCTTGGGGTAATGCAATATCGCATGCAGCTATGCTAATTCGTCTACGACCTACCGCCACTCAATGTCCCTCTGCATTACAGCTAGTGACTGGGTACACGTATTTTGTACTTACGCATATTTGAGTGAGCCATTTATGTACCAATTGCGCTGCCACAGCGCTCTATGATAGGTCCTTACAGACGAATGGGCAACTATGTTGGATTTGAGACTCCAACAACCGTCTGCCACTTAATGCCCTTGCAAGGCGATCTCTTTACCTCTAGATTTGCGGGTTGTCACTTTAATGAGACAGTCTTCCCGTCGTTCGGGGGAGATAAGAACACAGATGTTCAACATGAACCACAGGAATTGTCGTGTCGTGGCCTGTCCCCGCTATGTTTCATCTCGATCCCTATTACAGTGACGAGATCACACAAATATGCTGCAAACATGCCTGCAAGGAAGGACGTTCCTACGAGAGGACGTAGCGCCACCCTACACGGAGGTAGGCATGGCGCCAATGCCAAAGAGAGTGGCACTCTGGCGTTACAGGCCATGGCCTCAGCTAGCATGCGTGGGAGGCCCGTGGGTTCGAAGGATACATTGGTACAAACCAATCCTTGATCATCGACACTCAAAAATCGGTCTCATGAGTATCTTCCGGGTTATGGTTATCGTTGGGGGACGCTTCAACATTAGAACCTATTCCTGAGAATATAGAGCTCTATGAAACTTACACTAGTGTACATAAGACGTGGGATAGAAACTCTATCATAATTGATGATGTAGTTATGTATTTCGTTGCACATGAGTTTGTTGAGTCAGATGATATTGAACCACGCTCCGTTGATGAATGAATACCAACGTAGAGAGTTTTTGGCCTAAATGGAAAGATGCGATCCAGGTTAAGATGGATTCTCTAACGAAGAGGAAGGTTTTCGAGCTAGAGATGCCAACACCTCCTAACATAAAACCTGTTGACTAATGGGTCTTCGTTATAAAGCGTAGTGAGAAAAAGATATGGTAATCTCGCCTTATGGCGCAAGGCTTCTCATAAAACGCCCTGAAATCGACTACGATGAGACATATTCTCTCGTAATGGATGTCATTGCACTCCACTACCTTGTCAGTTTGGTAGTTTCCGAATAACTGAACATGCAGCTTACAAATGTGGTCACTACGTATCTCTATGGGGATCTAGATACGGAATATACATGAAGGTTCATGGTGAACTTCATTTACCCAAGTCAAGTGGCTCTAGACCACGGAGCGCGTTTACAATAAGGTTAAAACGCTCACTAAAGTGACTACTTGATTGGGAAGGGATATGCCCACGCGTTTCTATGACAAGTTTCGGATTCTATCGCGGTTCATGTTGGACATGATCTTCATTAGAAGCCCTTAAAGAGTTAAGGGAAACCACTGAACACTTGAAATCCGAGTTTGAGATGAAGGATTTTGGGAGAACACGATTATGGCTCAGTTTGGAACTTGAGCATCGTGTCGATAGATGCTTAGGCATTTTGACAAGGTCAAGCCTTCGAGCACCCCCATGATCGTCCGTGGTCTTGATCCTGAAAATGATCCTCTTCGTCGAAAGGATGATGACGAAGATGTGCTAGAGGCAGAAGTGCCTTACTTAGTACAATAGGCGCGTTATTGTACTTATCTCAATGCACAAGACTGGACATCTCATATGTTGTGAACTTGTTAGCTAGATATAGCTCTGCGCCAACGCGACGCCATTGGATTGGTGTAAAAGATATCTTTCGATACTTGAGATGTATGAGTGATATGGGCTTGTTCTATCCCTATAAAGAGATGATGGATTCGGACCCATCACACACCAGGTAAGCCGCCAACACTGGCCTGCGTCCACTGTCCCCATCCCAAAACGACATGTGTTTTGGAAGGTTTTGCTGATGTTGGGTATCTCTCTGACCCACAAAAAGGTCATTCCCAATCCGGTTAAGTGTTCACCATGGGAAAAGACCGTGACATCTTGGAGGTCTACATAATAGACCCTAGTCGCTATATCTTTGAACAATGCAGAGATCATTGCTCTTCACGAAGTGGTTCGTGAATGTATATGGATTGGATTTATAATTACACATGTTCGAACAATTGTGGTTTGAAGTCTACCACAGATGAGCCTACGAGTATTTAGGATAATGCTGCTTATTTTGAACAAATAAGGCAAGGCTACATCAAAAGCGATAACGTCAAGCATAATCAGCAACAACAGACTCTCCTCGAGATCAAAGTGAACTAGGTGAGATCTGAGGACAGTGAGGCAGACTTGTTTACTAAGTCATTGCCCAAATCCACGTTCGAGAAACATGTGGCAAGAATTGGCTTGCGAAAATTATCTGAACTCCCATGATCGTAGTCATCGGGGGGAGGCGCAGACATCAGGGGGAGATGTCTACATGTTCACCTTGAATCGTGAAAGGTGTGTTGTGCTCTTTTTCCCATTCGACCGAGGTTATTTTTGTCCCACTGGGTTTTTGTTACTCGGCAAGGTTTTTAACAAGGCAACGAGAGAAGCACCGCGTTTGGACAACACAAGGGGGAGTGTTTAAGGATATTTTTATTTGTGTTTAATCCAAACTCTAGGTTATTTGACCTAGTGGTAATAGGGTTCAATTAGAATAATCTTGAGATTCTCTTTCCTTGTATGATTGTAACTCTATGCATTGTAATCCTCTATATAAAGAGGCCCCTATTATCAATGAGAATACACAGCAAATTTCTCTCAGTTTCTGATTCCCTAAAACAAGTGATTATTTATGATATTCTCCCTTTAATTTTTTGAAAGTATGAGAAAATTCACTTTCTTTAACTTTTTATTTTAAAATAAAAGTATGACGCATAAATATTGCATCTCAAGAGCCGAAGGGACATGTTCAGAGTGACTGAGCCATTGTTGACATCAAGGACGGTGTGATTCCCTGGCTGGTCAGTTGATCCAATTGGGGAAGTACAATTTACCTCAAGGTGGGACAGCTGTGTCCAGCGGCATTCCCAGCATCGATGACACGGGTTGGTAGATTTTTTCCGGGTCACGCTGGCTATGACCGCGCTGCATACTAGACATATATTATCACAGTGATTGCGTACCATCATCCTCGATCTGCAGAGGTGACGCAGTCGGATTGATAACTAGGTTTACCAGCAATAAACCTAAGCAAAAGATTCTGGAGTCCACCAGAGATAAAAGAGAAAATCTCTATTATATTGATTAAAAGATGAAAGATGCGTTCTGCAACCGCTTGCGGCTGCATAAATAAGAGAAAAGTACCATAGGGCGACTAACAACGAAACCCTAAGGCCCATGGATAAAAACGAAAACAACCCAAAAATAATTAAGAAAACCAAAAACGGGTAAAATAGAAAAATGCCGTTTTGAGGCCCTAAACGATCCCGAAAGCCCGAAAAATGCTACAGCTCATGGCAAAGCGTTGAGTCTTGTTTCTGGCGAGATTCCCTTTCCGGAAAGGTAAGGTACGTCCCAATCAGACACCGAACTGTCATTTCCTGTCTACTAGTCACTTTTCGTTTTCCTCCTTTAGCACGATCTAACTGTTGCTCAAATTGGGCTGCCATCCTCTATGCATCAAGAGGAATGGTATAGATGTACGCAGAATTTTCCATGATCTTATTTCAAAACAGAATGGAAACAATGAAACAAAAATTATATGCAGTATGTGGAGGGATCCGAGCTCTAATAAGCTATTTTTCTTTTCCCATACCAAAAAAATGTCAACGAGAAGAAAATGACTACACGAGGAGGACAAAGAGATTTGACTTTACATGCATTTGAGTTGACATTACAAATATTAGCAAAACGGCAAAATATTATAAGAAATATAGTGATGCAAATAGCACATCTGCACATGCATGGTCGAGTCTGGTATGTACACGCATGACGAAACTATAATTAAAGAAGTAAATATACTACTAATTTTTTTCTTTGAATTTTTGATACCAGAGACCTCTTAGTTGTGGAACGTACGTGGTTGAAAGTTTCTTTCCGCTGGCTGGGATGTCTTTGATTAATATTTTCTGACCAGCCAAAGAGTCTATGAGAAAGTCTTTTATACTGTCCTCGTTCCAAGCTAGCTAACCTGAATTTGCCTTCTCATTTCTTTTTTAGTCTTGGTCAAACTTCAATGTGAGTTGTTTGTCAATTGCAAGCTACGACACTCAATCTCAATGTGTACATGACATCTTTAAAGGTCAAATGTAGAATCTACCACAATTCTATGAACAGAAGTCTGTTGGCACATTTTTTTTTTAGTTAAATACTGGTTACTCCCTGTACTTATAGGGTTTCGTCGTTTCAGTCCCTGACCTTCGAATTTCACTTAAAAAGTTCCTGAACTCTCAATTTCCGCTCAATTTATCCCTGCGATTTGGCTGGAACTGGAAAACCCACCGGCGAACCCATAAATTTTTGAGCTTCCTCTTGCTGCAGTCATCGGTATTTCGGAGCAGAGATTACCGGGATACGCATCGTGCCGCCGAGATGAGTCGACCAGACCGATCCGGCTTGACGAGGCCGGTTGGGGTTTGCAGCTCCGCCTTTTGGGCTGCTGCTGCGGCTGCTTCTTCTTTGGAAGCAGAAGGGGGGGGGGGAGAGAGAGAGAGAGAGAGAGAGAGAACGGGGAAAGAAAGCTGGAAGAAGGGGTGAAAAGAAAAGAAAAAATAAAGAGAAAAAAAAATAAATAATAAAAAAGAGTAAGTGAGGATATAATCATCATTTTAGTGTGAAATGAATGCTACGTCAGCAAGATAACTGAGGTTTTTGACTACATGGACGAATTGAGAGGAAATTGAGAGTTCAGGGACTTTTTAGGTGAAATTCGAAGGTCAGGGACTGAAACGACGAAACCCTATAAGTATAGGGAGTTAAATACTCTTTTTTTTTTCTTTCTTTTTTTTTATATCAGGAGTGAGGTAGCGAGCCACTTTGGTTTCGTTAGCAAGTTAGTAAGACACCCACCCAGTCAGTATTCGGAGTGAGGTCCACGAGAATATCCCAACAAAGCCAGACTAATCTCCTGCCGCAAGCGCACTAACCCGAAGGCCCCTCAGACCTGCTGGCCACAAACTGGTGGGAGTTGGGATTCAAACTCTAAACATGGGGATTCCATACTAGGCAGCTCGACCAACCTTACCATACCAGGTGATTTGTTGGCATATATTTTAGTGTATATCAACTACATTAACAAATATTATTATTAATTTGTTGAAAAAGAAAAAGAAATATTATTATTAAGCTCTTTTTACTCAAATTGACAAGTTGGACATTAGAAATTGAAAATTCTGTGCATAAATGACAATTATGAATTTCGATCAAGACCAATAATAAGTTGGTACGTACAAAAAGATTTTTGGGTAAGTTATAGACACATCAAGTTTCAGAAGCAATAAATAGTTAATCTTCCATATTGAACAATAGCCGCTCTAATAGGGTTTGCTCGCAGAATCCCATCTGCGATCAAATTTTCCAAACCTGATAGCTCTTGTCATTAATAGGCTTGGAATTGCTTGCTTACTTTATGTTTTCGTTGTTGATCTGGTTGTACGAGGGATTCTGGCGTGGAACTGCTGGGGTTGCGTTGGGGATCTGTTGGGTGCTGGCAGCAGGCTGTTGGCCTTAGTGTTGAGACTGGAGTAAATCGCAAAGGAGAGGCTTACCGATGGATATCGTTCGGATCCGCTTTATGGCTTTCACTTTTGTGGGTCGAAGGATGGTCCGGGGTGGTGATGAACTTGATTTTTGTGCTAATAGTGGGCGTGGAGGATATGGCAATAGTGACGGCATGCAATTGGATCATTTGATTCATTTCTAGGCACGATCTGGTGTTGGTGACGAGGCAAATTACTATGACATTTTTCGATCAAAAATTTTATTTTTGGGTATAAATATCTATGTAGATGGAATTAAATTTTGTACAAGATAATTCAATAATCAAAGTGATTCATTCTTTAATTTCTTGAAATTATATCTCAAAGCAAATAGAGTAGCCATTGTCGCACTTTTTGCTAATCGGTGCATGTTAGAATACTTATGTTTAGTGGCGACTCCTGTTATTAATTATTACGGGACGTTCTCTCAATGTTTATTGTAATATGGGCAGAGCCTTAGGGTTTTCTGGGCAAAGTGTGGCAGCGACAGGATAGTTGGCTAGCACCGGCAACTCATAGTCGTGGCCGTGAGAAGCAGATCTTAGCATCTGCGATTGACAAAGGTTGGAGCGATCTGACTGGTTGGGAGCAGTTCTCGGTGACGGAATTTGAGGGGGGAATCGAATCGGAGGCGGCCCAGGGAGGCATAGGGGGGCCGACTTGGTGGGTTGTCGTTTCGCACCGACTTGGTATTCTGGCCTTGATAGAGCGGCGTGCAGGGGCCGTGTTCTCCAGGTTGACTAGTTTGCCGGTGGGATTTGGCCGGTGTTTTCGCTGGTCGATGTTTGGCTGCAAAGAGGCTTTCATGATCTGATGGCCGGTTGGAAGGGTCGCCTACCGGAAAGTTGGCCAGCGGCAGCAATGGCATGGCAGAGGACGTTTAGGGCTTCTGCTCACTTTGTTTGGGCTAACTTGAGCTGATGGGCTCTGTTTTGTTGGCCTTGAAGGAGGGTGTCTTGCCACCCTCATTTATCACTTAATGGTGAGGGTGGGCCTAGCCCAAGAAGTGGACTTTCTTGGGCAGTTGGGCTGATATCTGGTCCATGACCAATCGTTTGCGGATCATGACTTCTGTGGGAGTTGGTAATTATCTGGAATAAGATTGACATTTTTTCAAGCGGCTTATGGATAAGGAATTGCTCCTATTTGTTTGCTAGGAAGTGGTTCTCTATTGGTACCGCAATTGTGCGCCTAGTTAATGGGGAGACTAGTCAATGATTTTGCCATAAAAGACACGAAGTTGTTCTTTATTTATGGGTTTGCTTTACAAGAGGGCTCAACTTGACTTGTAATGAGTTTACATTACTTAGATAATATTGACGTTTTCGATCAATTAACTGCAGGGCATTAACCTTATTTTTCATTCATAGATACCTCACAGAGAGAATGAGCGCATGAATTACTTGTTGTTGTTAGACAGTGATCTGACGATTAAAAAGTGATACTAATTAATAGTCCCTACAAACTTACAACTTTGTTTGCTCTTATCTTATTTCTTATAAAAATTGGTCGACAAAGACAGAACATTCCTGCACGAAGGCATAAATGGTGCGCGTCTAAATCTGTGTCTAAAAATATCTGAAGAAATTCACAGACATGGGAATAACCTTGAATGATTAATTTTTTTTTTTTTGGCATAGAAACTTGAAAGATTAATTAGAAACCGATTAAGGTTATTATGACGTACTTGTGAGTTTTTAATATTTTAAATAATTAAGTAGTGATTCAGTTTTAAGGACCTGGAATATATACGTACTGAAGACTTCTAGGGTTTGAGTGTTTGACCAATTAACTAGTTATGTTGATGATCGAATTACTGAAATATGTATAAACAAGTCCTCGTATCAGAATAACACTCGTTAGCACTACAACCTTCAAATCTTCAATGAACGACCGATTGGTCTCTCGTCAAATTTTTGACCAATGAATCGTGTGTAGTTAGCTTATTAAATATTATATTATATACGTCAACGTACTATTAAAATGTGTGGCATATAATACGAGAATACTTTAAATACATGTTGTGTCATTTGCGATTCTTATGAGGGGTTATTAACTATAAAAAAAAAAAAGGTTTATGATCTATATATCAAAATTACAAGTTTAGGCGTGTAATTTTTGTATATTGCTTATTAAATTATCAAATTATTTTGGATATATTTGCTACATTTCAGTGAGTTTTAGCTCTCTACTAGTGGATAGAATTTTTTTTTTTTGGCATTGCTTATTAAATTATCAAAATATTTTGGACATATTTGCTACATTTTCAGTGAGTTAAATCATCTAATAGTTTTTTCTTATTTTTTTTTTAGAGTTATTAGCTTATTATGCTTGTCTAAATCATCATGTAATCCTTATTGTTATACAAAGTTGGTTTAGCTGTTCGATTCGAACTAGGTATTTGAACAATAATTTTCATTCAATCTTATATGATTCTTCATTATTTTCGTACCTTAAAACACAAGTGCATGTGCTTGGATAATGTCTACAACAATGGATAATAAGCTCATTATTCTCCACTGTCATAATACTCCATTACTGAAAGTGAAAAAATCGATTTTTTTATTTTTATTTTTTATTTTTTTAGACATAGTGTGATATACGTGCATGAAGGCTGCTAGAGCAAATTTTTCACAGTTTTCCTCTCCATTCTAGCAATATATGGTAGTTATCTAAGTAGCCTCTTAAACATGCATGCTCTAACTTAAACTCAAAATGTAGGCCTGAGCCATCTAATATATCCAAACTTGGTATCATTTCCCTCTTGGTACACTTTGAAAGAAAAGATTCTTGTTAATTAGTTCTAAGTCAAAACAATCAATTCTTATGGAACCGCACTGTCAAGTTTTTATATAACCACAAATTTTAAGTGTTAAGAAAATGGTAAATTTCTTCTATAGTACCTGATGTATGACTAATTGGATACTTTAGTACATAGTCTTCAAAAAGAGGATAATTTGATACTTGAATTTAGACTTGGTTTGACAATTTAGTACTTCTGTTAATTTTTTCTGTAAAATGTAAAGATAAAATTAACATTTAGAATATATGTATAAAATAAAAAAATAAAAAACATGAGTTTGTGGGTCTTCATCATTTTTTGGGTTATGTTAAAGATGACATAATTGAATTTTATGTTTAAAAATTTTAATCGTCATGATTTGAACACTCACGAGACTACTTTCAGTGGATTAGACATAGTTCGATGGAGTAGTCTCGTGGGTGTTCAAATCATGATTACTATATTTTTAAAAAATAAAATTCTAATAGTTCACCTATAAGTATTAATTCATACCCATAAAATGATGAAGAACGACCATCAACCCACAAAACTAACGTTTTTTATTTTATTTTATACATATATTCTAAACGTCAATTTTATCCTTATACTTAACCCAACATAAGGAGTTTTTGTCCATTTATCCCATTTTAAAGGATTTTTTTTCCCATTTACCCCATTAAGTTTTTTTAATTCCCTCTTACCCAAAACACTCTAAGGAAGTATTTCCTAATACCCCATTAAGATTTTATTTTTATTTTTTTTAATATCATGTTACCCTCACCCCTTTGTGACTTAGAGAGAGAGAGAGAGAGAGAGAGAGAGAGAGAGAGAGAAACCATAGGAGACTTCGCAAAAGCTTATCACCGGTTGCCGGAATCTGGTCACCTGCCGTCTGATTCCGGCCAACTTTCGCTGGATTTCAGTCACCGGCTGTTGGAATCTAGTCACATGGTGTCGCCTACCGGATTTCTCTGAAAACCTCGTTGGAGGTCCCCAAAGAAGTCATCGGAGATATCATAGGTCGCCGGAAAGGTTTATTGCGCCCAATAGACGTCTATTGCCCCCCAATAGAACTTTCGGTAGCCGGAATAAGAACTAATCTTCCTAAAATTAGACAAATAACATTTTTATTAAAGAAATAAAACGAAGAGATTATATCAATTTAAAAACGTCTATTACCCTCCAATAGACGTCTATTGCTCCCTAATAGACATTCAAAACATTTTTTTCTTTCCTTCTTATTAGGGCACCCACAAAATGATCTGGGCACCCACCGCTGCACCTTTCTTCACCGGTTGCAGGCCATCGGTTGTTGTTTTGATCCTCATCAATTGATCAAAACCGGAGCACGAAGATGTCTGAATGTCAAATCAGGCCCTCGGTTGTAGACTCGTAGCCGGTTGCAGGCCCTCGGTTGTAGACCCGTAGCCGGTTGCAGGCCCTCAGTTGTAGACCCGTCACCGGTTGTAGGTCCTCGATTGCTGTTGTGAGGAGACCGACGAGATGGAGATCAAGATGTTTGTTGGATCGTCAGAATTTGTAAGAGAGAGAGAGTGAGGCTTCGTGCAGGAGAGAGAGAGAGTGGAGGGAGACGACGATTCAGATCCGGCTCGGGTACAGTAGTCGAAGAAACGACGATGTGAACAACACCGTCGCTTTCTGATGGATCAACGCTGGGAAACGCCATGAATCCTCTACCTACGCCTCTGGATCAGCGCCCGGAAACGCCGTCGCAGTGGAAATCCACTGGTATTGTGTTGGGGGGAGGGAGAGAGAGAGAGAGAAGGCAGGCTCCGGCGAAGGGATGGGATAGAGAGAGATTGGCAGTGGCTGCAATTTCTTAATTGAGTTGAGGGCAAAATGATCATTTGTTGTCAAATTGTATAGTTGGGAATAAAAATCTGTTACTGGGGTAAGTAGGATAATTTTGATGTTTTGGGTCAAGGACCCTTAACAGAAAAATTAATAGAAGTACCAAAATGTCGAACATAGCCTGAGTTCAGGTATCAAATTGTCCTCTTTTAAAGACAAAATATCAAATTGTCTAATTGACCATACCTCATACCATAGAAGGAATTTACCCAAGTTCTAATTAAAAAGTTGGATGCAAGGTTATACGTCTTTTTTCATTCTCATAAAGGCCGCATGATTAATTTGTATTGATAGGCACACACACACACACACACACACACACACACACACATATATGAGTAAGTGTCGTTATGACTTATGAGCACTGCTAGCAGTAGAGTGGAAAGTTCATGCTGTGAATTTGATGGTAGGACTGCCTAACTGGCGACCTGTGAGCTTTGCAGTCAGCTTAATCGCCGAACTAATAATCAATTACTTCATGATGATACAAAATACTAGAATTTTAGCACGCTATAAATTTGCCAATAAAAATTAATAGAAGTACTAAAGTGTCGAACATAGCCTGAGTTCAGGTATCAAATTGTCCTCTTTTAAAGACTAAATATCAAATTGTCTAATTGGCCATACCTCATACCATAGAAGGAATTTACCCAAGTTCTAATTAAAAAGTTGGATGCAAGGTTATACGTTTTTTGTCATTCTCATAAAGGCCGCATGATTAATTTGTATTGATAGTCACACACACATATATATGAGTAAGTGTCGTTATGACTTATGAGCACTGCTGGTAGTAGAGTGGAAAGTTCATGCTGTGAATTTGATGGCAGGACTGCCTAACTGGCGGCCTGTGAGCTCTGCAGTCAGCTTAATTGCCAAACTAATAATCAATTACTTCATGATAATACAGAATACTAGAATTTTAGCACGCTATAAATTTGCCAATATTCTTTTGGTTTTCCATCACAAAAGGCAACTACGCAATCCACTATATGATCGAGATGCCCCCACTGATGAATTATCGATCTAAATTTTAGTGGCAACGAAATTCTAATACGTCCATGTCTGTCTCTAATTAATGGGTAACGAAACAGACTGGCTAGCTAGGACTAATTACTTTCTTAATCACATTAGTGCATCATTGAAAGTAAGGATCACTAGTACTGTCCAAAACTTGATGTAATATTTGTTAGCATATATGCGTACAAAACAAACACACTTTATTGAAAGTATATACTTCGATTTGAATTATGGCACTTTCCCACAAACTAGGCTCAGGGCCGATCCTGAGATTCTAATGACCTGAGGCGAAAAATTAAAATGTGGCCTCCGAGATATATATATATATATATATATATATGTGCGAGTATATATACACATACATACATACATATATATATATATATATATTTTACCAAATAACAATACAAAATCATGTATTTTGAATAAAAATAAAAGTAGAACTAGAACTAATAACAAAACAAAAGTATATGAATTTTTATTCATAGATAAATTTCTGAAATACAAAAAGAAAAAAATAGTTAAACATAAAATTATATGGAAAAGAAAAAGAAAAAGCAGGGTTTGGGCCACAGGCCAGGGAAAATTGTAAAAAAAAGTAAAAAACTGAAAAAATGAGGGTGGGAAGGGAAGCAAGGTTCCAACATTGGTTGGGAATGAGCATTTTAGCAGCAGCGCTGCTAAACCAAGGCTATATTTCATCCCAGTTAAACCAAATATTATATATGTACTAAAGATGACATACATATAGGACGGGATCTTCCGAGGCCCCCAGGGACCGGTGGCCTGAGACTGCTGCCTCAGGTGGCAGCCCTCAGGGCCGGCCCTGACTAGGCTTTGTTATTTTCTTTCATGAGCTTGATTAATCAAATACAGAACCTTAGTTGTTATTAATTTTTCTTTCTTGATTAAAATCATGCATACTGAATTGTTTTACTTGCTCAATTGTCATTGCTTTCCTTTTTTAAGAAAACAATATCTTAAAAATCTTTTTTGTGCGCGTCTCACTTTGTACTTAATTATCTTTTAATTGTTGCTCCAAATGATAAAAACAAAATGCATTAATTCACTAAAGCAGTCTTCATGACTTGACAGAAACTTGATATCTTTGAGTGCCTTCATTGCCTTTCATAACTCAAGTATGAATTTTAATCTGTAAGTAAACAGATGAATGAAATATAACTTTTTAATTTGCTACAAAATAAAATGTAGCTTCCACCATTATCTTTTCTTAGAGTATCTTTAACAATACTAGCTATTTTTGAGTTAAATTTTAGCCAAAGTCGCTAAAAAGTCATTTTGACTAGCCACTTTAGAAATACTTCTGCATCAGTGCTCTCTATTATAATGAGTTTTGAATTTATATTATTTTTTTGAAGGAAAGTTAAATAGTTTAAATGTATTTAAAAATTACATAAAATAACTCAAAATAAATGTTATAAATTATAGAGAGTCTCATCTCACTCTCTATATTTAAGAGCGAGATAGCTAAAAGTTATAATGGAGAGCCACTTAGAGCATCTTTAGCAATGCTAGCCATTTTTGAGTCAAATTTTAGCCAAAATAGCTAAAAATCATTTTAGCTAGCCACTCTATAAATATGTCTGCATCAATGCTCTCTGTTTGAGCTAGTTTTGAATTTATATGAATTTTTAAATAAAGATTAAATAGTTTAAATGTATTTATAAATTACATAAAATAACTTAAAATGAATGTTTTAAATTATAGAAAGTCTCATCTCGCTCTCTATATTTAGGAGCGAGATCACAAAAAGTTATAATAGAGAGACACTTAGGAGTCTGGTGATGCTACTAAAATATAGAAAAAGCTAAACATGCTCTCCAAAATAGCTAAAGAGTCAAAATAGAGAGTCTGCTAAAAATGCCCTTAGGAGTCTGGTGCAACTGCTAAAATATATAAAAAGTTAAACATGCTCTCCAAAATAGCTAAGGAACCAAAATAGAATCTGCTAAATATGCTCTTAAGATGTAGAATTTCAGTGAATGATGCTAGTTTTTGACCGAAACAATTTCGGGGTAGCTAGTTAGGGTAGCTGTACGTCTATACTCTAAATCCATCACCATGTTCAATAGCTGCATTTAAACATAATAGGAGGCAGACACCAATTACCAAAGATCCCATCAGAATTCTAAGATACTCTGTGTTCAATATTTTGATGATAAGCGATATTCCACCCAAAAAAAATAATAAGTTGACTTGGTTGGGTGCACATGTGGTCCATCCATATCCTACTGGCAAATCTTGTTGGCAAATTCCATCCCATCATATTAATTGAATAATTCAACTGTTCATATTCTATTTTTTTGCACTACACTCAGACCACATTTACCTTGAAGTCTCACTTTTACTCCACTACTTTTCGGTCGATATGTGAAATGTGGAAAATTTGACAAATATATTAATAAAGTAAAATCTATATTTTATTTCGTTTGATTTACAAATTCTACACTTAAAAAACACTATGAGATTTTTTTTTCAAATACTTTAAACGACCACCTTTAGAGAAAATAATACTTACATGCCGAAAGATAGAAGAAAAAAAATTATACTTTTCTACCTGGTATCTTAGATTCTTTTTGCATTAACTAATGAACTTCTCATATGCTCACTCTTTAAAAAAAAAAAAAAAAACGTTTATATGACATAAAATGCCACACATAATATACTTAACTTTCAAAAACAAACTTCTCTTGAATTGAATATTTATTGTTGGTTGATTTTCAGGAAACCGGTTCAAAAACCATTTCAGAGACAACGGATTTTGTCAAATTGACCGTAGACCGTCGGCTACCTTTTACGAGAATGACATGCATGCAACTTTTCAATGCACGGGGATACAGTTGCCATTTCTGCACAAGACAAGGAGACACTCGTCCGTTGAACTCCAATATATCTTGGTTTCTCTCCAGCTTCCTCACACCGCGTTCTTACTCGGAAACCCGGGAAACTCGTGTTTGACTCGGACCCAGTTCCTCTTTGAACTCTCTCTTTCAGTCTTTCTCTCCCAAATTAAAAAAAAATAATGCTTCCCAAAAAGTAAAAATCCCCAAGGTGTTTTTCACAAGCAAAATTTAAAAAAAAAACGTGTTGGCCGGTGAGATCTAAATTCCATAATACCAACCTTTTTAGTCGTCACCCCACTATCTCTATAAATTATAGCCAAGAGAGATACAAACCAGCACATCAGACTCTCTTTTGCATATTCTTCATCTTCTACTTCTTTAACTACTACCCCATTTCTTAATCTCTCTTACCAAAAAGCAAAAGGCTCACTCTCTGAAGAGAGTTTAATTAGTTCAAAGTGAGTCTCTGCTAGTTTGTTTAAGAGAAGGAACTGATTAAGAAGATGGCTCTGGCTAAAGAGATCATGGGTTGTTCTATGATGGAGTACAAGTCTGCTTTGTCATCTCCATTTTTGAACCAAAACAAGTTTTTGATCAGACCCAGTTTGGTGAATCCTTCTAGGATGAGGAGGGATAATCTGGTGCATTTGAGGAAGGCTAAGAAGGGGGCTGTGGCTGCTATTAGTGAAGATTTGGTCAAAATTGTGCCTGTTTTCTCTGCAGCGGAGAAGCCTGTGAAGTTCAAGGTGAGAGCTGTGGTGACAGTTAGGAACAAGATCAAAGAGGATTTCAAAGAGGCCATTGCCAAACAGTTAGATGCTTTAACTGACAAAATTGGCAGAAATGTTGCTTTGGAGCTTGTCAGCACTGAGATTGACCCAAGTAAGCAACCTTCCTCTTCTGGGTACTTTGTTTTCTGATTCCCAATTTTTAGAATCCATTTTGTACTAATTTTGGAATAATCTTTTTTCTTTTAGGAACAAAAGCAGCCAAGAAAAGCAGTGAAGGCGTTTTGAAGGACTGGTCAAAGAAATCAAATCTGAAAGCAGAGAGGGTGAATTACACAGCTGAGTTTGAGGTGGACTCCAATTTTGGAGTACCAGGAGCAATCACAGTTACTAATAAGCATCAAACAGAGTTCTTTTTGGAGACGATAACCATCGAAGGTTTCGCCTGCGGTCCATTGCATTTCCCTTGTAATTCTTGGATGCAAGCCAAGAAAGATCACCCAGAAAAGAGAATTGTCTTCTGCAACAAGGTAGATTAGCTTGCATTTTTGGTCATGATCTGGAAAGTCAAACATCCTATAATTTAAGCCATTGAATATCTGCCAGTGACTAGTTAAGTTCAATATATTAAGTTAGTCTCTACGTCATAGAAAGTTGAATGGTTCATGAGCTTAGCAGCCTACCTGGCAGTTAGACAATTTTATTGGTTCATGTTGTTGTCTCTCTACCTTCCTCTTCTTCCATAGTTTCTGTCTGCTCCTTAATGGGCTGGTCAATTTTTGTTTTAGGATATGGTCCACCATAGTTAAGCCTACCAGCTACCTCTTTATACTTGTTAACAGCTTTTTTTGGCAGCATAAAAGCTTTGAGAAAAGTATTGACCTTTGGTGTTTGTTGTGGTTACTTTTTATTTGAGCAGCCATATTTACCAAACCAGACTCCAGAGGGGCTTAAGGAATTGAGACAGAAAGAGCTGAAGAATCTTAGGGGTGATGGAAATGGAGTCAGAAAATTATCTGATAGGATCTATGACTATGCTTTGTATAATGACCTGGGGAACCCTGATAAGGGAATTGACCTTACTAGACCTACTCTTGGTGGTAAAAAAATTCCATATCCTAGAAGATGCCGCACCGGCCGTCTTCCAACTGATACTGGTATGTGTTTAATACCATATAAAATATTATGTTACAGACTGTTTAAATTTTGAACTAGCAACATTTACTTGCGCGTATTTAAACTAGCAACATTTACTTGCGCGTATTTAAAACTTGATGTGTTGCGTTACAGATATGTTAACCGAGAGCAGGGTTGAGAAGCCACTACCAATGTATGTACCCAGAGATGAACAGTTTGAGGAGTCAAAAATGGACACATTTTCTTTTGGGAGGCTGAAGGGAGTGCTCCACAATTTGATCCCTTCCTTAATGTCAAGCTTCAAATCTGACAAAGACTTCCGTGGCTTCGCCGACATTGACAGCCTCTACAGCGAAGGCGTCCTTCTCAAACTGGGGTTACAAGAAGAAATCCTAAAGAAACTCCCATTGCCAAAAATGGTCAGCAAATTCCAAGACTACAACCAAGGAATTCTCAAATACGACATCCCTCAAATTCTTAGCAGTGAGTTTCATGAGTGCAAAAAGTTTGAGTGCATCCTAAAATGGAGGTGCCTTTATTATGGCCACACTATAAATCTGTTATATGTTCTCGACCACTAAAGAAATAAACGTATAATTTTTTTATTTTTTTATAAAGAGGATTAAAGGATTTCACTCCTGCTCCCATAGTGACTCGAACGTATAAAATTGTTTGGTGCAACTTTTTTGTGGGAATATATTAAGCCTGAAAAAAATTAATTAATTAAAGCATGATTAGTGGTATGGTTCTTTATTTAACTAAGATATGATTCCAATGTGCAGAGGACAAGTTCAGTTGGCTGCGAGATGACGAATTTGCCCGCCAAGCAGTGGCAGGAGTTAACCCATTGAGTATTGAGAGACTTGAATCTTTCCCACCAGTGAGCAAACTTGATCCTGAGGTTTATGGTCCAGTAGAATCTGCACTCAAAGAAGAACACATTTACCTCATCTCTATGGCATGACTGTTCAACAGGTACTGCCCGTTATATCCTTTACTTCAAAAAAATCTTTTTAGCTTTTACTAAACAATGTTATTCTCACTTTCAGTTTGTCATTCTTATTTCGTAGTGTAATATTAATTTTCAAGTTCTAATTTACGCTGGTCTAATTTTGTGTTTTCTTATTGTTTTGTTTTGTAGGCACTGGATGAGAACAAGCTGTACATAGTGGACTACCATGATGTTTACCTTCCATTTCTTGATCGCATTAATGCCTTAGATGGGCGCAAGTCCTATGCGACTCGCACCATTTTTTTCTCGACACCCAATGGATCTCTCAAGCCAGTTGCCATTGAGCTTAGCCTCCCACATGCTGGACCAAGTTCAAGGGCTAAGCGTGTTTTGACTCCTCCGGTTGATGCCACGACCACTTGGTTGTGGCGACTCGCCAAGGCTCACGTTTGTTCCAACGACGCCGGTGTCCACCAACTTGTGCATCATTGGTACGTACACTTGGCTCAAAGTCGCAATTGTAATAACATACGACACCTTAAATTGTATAATCTTCAGTTACATATTTTTGTATGCTAATTGAATATGGCCTTGGTTGTAGGTTACGTACCCATGCTACCCTGGAGCCATTCATATTGGCAGCACACAGACAGTTGAGTGCAATGCACCCAATTTACAAGCTTTTGGATCCTCATATGAGATATACCCTTGAAATCAATGCATTGGCCCGACAAAGCTTAATCAACGCGGATGGAGTCATTGAGTCGTGCTTCACTCCCGGCCGCTATGCCATGGAAATCAGTGCTGCTGCCTATAAAGATTGGCGCTTTGACACCCAAAGCCTTCCAGCAGATCTCATCCGCCGGTATGTAACTACAAAAATGAACATTAACTCAGATTAATAATTTGACAACGTAACACATGAGACTGTATATTCCATGTTCTTTGTCTGATCTTAGATTCACAATTGTGTAATGCAGGGGAATGGCAGTGCCTGACCCAACACAACCCCATGGTGTGAAACTTGTGCTTGAAGATTACCCATATGGCAGTGATGGACTACTAATCTGGGGAGCAATTGAAAACTTTGTCCGAACCTATGTTCAACATTATTACCCAGATTCGAGCCTAATCCGAAGTGACAGGGAGTTACAAGATTGGTACTCAGAGTCCATCAATGTAGGCCATGCTGATCTTCGCAACGAAACATGGTGGCCTTCACTCTCAACACCAGATGACCTTGTTTCAATCCTCAGCACCCTAATTTGGCTAGCCTCAGCTCAACATGCTGCACTTAATTTTGCACAATACCCCTATGGTGGGTATGTCCCGAATCGCCCACCATTGATGAGAAGATTAATCCCTGAAGAGACTGACCCGGAATATGCTAACTTCTTAGCAGACCCACAAAAGTACTTTCTATCAGCATTGCCTAGTGTTCTTCAGGCCACCAAATACATGGCTGTTGTGGACACATTGTCAACACATTCACCAGATGAAGAGTACCTTGGGGAGAGGCAACAGCCCTCGACTTGGTCCGGCGATGCTGATGTGGTTGAGGCGTTCTACAAGTTCTCGGCTGAGATTAGAGACATAGAGAAAGAGATTGATAGAAGGAATAGCGATCCAACCCTTAAGCACAGGTGTGGAGCTGGAGTTTTGCCTTACGAATTACTAGCACCGAGTTCGGAACCTGGGATTACATGTCGTGGTGTGCCTAATAGTGTGTCAATTTGAGCTAAAACATTGGGTTCATATTGATGATTTACTTTATTATTTGAGAATGGCATTGAGACCGGCCATTTCACTATATTTTGTAATTAGATTATGTAGTGTTCTACGTGGGTATATCTAGGGGATGTATATGTTTACTGGCCAATCATAATTAATCTTTTAGAAATTGTAATCAACCATTTTCTCTACATTTTCTGTCTATTTTTTGTCATTCGAAACTTGAATATACATTAGTTTTTTTTTTTTTTTTTTTTTAGGTAGGGCCAAATCGGCTGCCCTTAAGCCATAACTATTGATGAAATCATAGAATACAAGGGGGACATGGTATTAAACCCCGTATGACAATAAGCTTTGAGAGAAAATCCCGAAATAATATCAGGATTCCCTACTAATCCTGTGTATTCTAACACGCACCAATTAACAAAAGTGCATCATTGACTACTCCATTTGCTTTACAATTTTGGCGACATACCGGAAAGATAACGCTCACGCGGAGCCATAATACAATAATATCAACTTTCCCACTATGTTGCCACCGAAAAATAAATTCGGTGACACTGAATTTCATCCTGCCACTAGGAGGCTGCGACCATTTGACAATGCAAGGAACTCGCCCCCGTCTTAGACCAGACATGGCACTCCAGGTGAGCAGATCCGGACAAAACCTACCTCGTCCTACCAAAAATTGATAGTGACTTATTAATGGCATAAAGCCAACAACTACTAGAAAATAAAAGCAACACTAAAAAGAAAAAACCAACAAGCAAGAGCCCAAAAGTTCGGTCCAAGCCTAAACAAAAATCAAGACTGCAAGGAGAAGGCTGCGGCCCATAACCCAGACCCACAGTTGCCTCTGCACACCTACCACCACGGTCGCACTGTTCTTCCCCCTCGGTAAGGCCTCCCCTGACGTGCCTCCAACATCGCACCACTACCCAAGGTCGAAATCGACTACCCAGCCCATCTCTCATACGAGAGCTCGGACCATCGCCGAACCAACCAACCCAACCAGCGTCGTTCTTTCTCAGACCAAAAAAATACCAGATCCGAACTTTTCCTATCTGGGATACTAACACCTGTTGCACAGTGATCTCGAGCATCCACATACCTCGTCTCCCTTCCACAGTCACACGACCGCATAGCCAGAGAAGAGGCTGGGGACGGCGTCAATCGATCCATCCGTAGCCAATCACTGCAAGCCACACCGATTCACCCTTCGCGAAGATCTCAACCCATTTGACCCCATCAAACCACCACTGGGACCCCAACTCCTCCAATTTCCTTGCCATCATCTTGATCCGAGTTAGGACTGAGGACATCACCCCAAGCCAATCAGCCATAAAGGCTTTTGAAAACAAGCCCGGCAGACGACAGCGTCACTGGGACTTGTCGTCGGACCAAGGAAGAAATTTTTGTGAAGAAACCCTAGCGGGAGGATGGGAGATCAGGCCTTGAATATACATTAGTAACCACGCATAAAATTTTCAATTTGTGTTGAATTTTTTTTTTTTTTTTTAAATAGAAGTTGATTGTTATTCAATATATCATCAACCAATTGGCCTATAGCTTACAAAGACTACATAAGCAATCCAGTAAAACCTATCCAACCTAAAGCAAACTAATTAAAATCACTAGAAAGCTCACATTTAAGCAAGCCTGCCCAAGCATAAGAAAGTTTCGCCTTCTATGGAAAGAAATCATTCAACTAGCCCTCACTTGCCAGTCATGCAATTGTTGTACAAGCAAGAAACTAGAAACGTCATAGAAGACTCATAAAAACTTAATCACACTCAAAAAGACTTAAGACCCCAAGCAAAGCAACTAAACAATAGCCAGCTCCTTCCCTTGCAAGTTGGAGCTGATATTTGCACAAGCATTGTTACCTTCAACTTTCTCATTGCTCAAAGTACGCTTATTCCTTCGTCCAACAGGACTGCCTTTCTTCTTTAGAGTTGTCCCCAGTGAAATCGGAACCTCCACCAACTCACCAAGTTGAAATTTCGGAGGAATGAAAGCCAACCTAGGCTTAAAACTCTTCTTTTTCACACCTAAGGGCTTTTCTGCATTTAGCCCAATAGCAACAAGGCCTTCTTCAGAAAACGGCCCAAGACCATGCAGCCCCAGCCCCGTCCCATGCAGACCCGGCCCAAACCCATGCAGACCCGGCCCAAGGCCATGTTGACCCGTCCCAGTCAACTCAGCGGTCAACCCTAATTCAAAATTAGGGTTTCCTGCCAAATTTTCCGAAACGACCACAGCTCCACTTACAGCCATAGTCACGCTCCTACCATTGGCTCCACAGGCGAATGATTCCCTTCCAGCTTCGACATCCCTGCTGATGCTGGACGAGCTAGTCAACCCTGGCCCACCTATCGCCACCACAAAAGCTAGGGATTTCGGCACAACCTACGGTCTATCTCCAGATTTTCACTACCTGACACCGCCAGCGGCCACGCCTCCCCCTCCAGTCTCGGATCACAGTTCCCCCCTCCATGCCCAAAGAATCCACATGACATGCAAATGCTATGGCATTTCTCGTATTAGAGCTCCACCTAGACTGAAATAGTCAACGAAAATTCAAACTTCCATTGCACCCATATCCGCTCAGGAACGTCTTGGACCACACGAATCCTCTGGACTGTGTCTTTCCTCTGCACTGCCCCCTGGTTGACTCAAACGAAAGACCCTAGAGCACGACCAATCAGCGTCAGTGCCTTCTCATTGCGCATAGCTATGAGCAGACCCTTCACGGCCACCCAAACCACAAGAAAGTGCAACAGTGCCAGATCGAGAGCTGAAACTACATCATACTCAGCCAGCAGCAACATGGAATTGTTGTAGAACCATGGACCTTCTGAAAGACCCGATTCCGCACCTCCCTATCCTTGAATTGGAAGACGAAGATGTCCTCCTCCTCTTGCCAAATCAGAACTCTCTCTCTTAATCCCCAAATGTTGGAGAGAGCCGCCGAGAATGACGGAATCACCACCCCTTCTTGGACAAGAGCCGGCCATAAAAGTAGAAAAACGAGTCGTGGATTTCATCCTCTCCTCTAGGAAGGCTCACAACGGCCTCCTCAGAAAGTACAGGAGGAGCCATCGTCTCCTCCGTCATCATCACACAATCTCGATCAATTTTGACTGCTAGGGCAAAGAAACCCTAGCAGAGCAAAAAGTAGACTCAAACTTTGTGTTGAAATTAAGAAAAGGAAGAAATACCAGGATTTCGACTATCAAATGGTCAAGGTTTGTGGTAGTCACTCTTGAGTCTTGAAAGTGAAAATAAAATTCAAATTATGTTACTCCTTTATTACATTAGCCTTTAGGTGGGATTTGAAACTACTGAAACGCATAGCAAAGAGTATGAATTCATAAATTTAATCCATGATCATGATCATTAATTGATTAGATATAGACCCGATAGCTAAGTGGTATCAATTTCAATGGTATTGCTGCTACTATTACAAGTTTGCTAATCTTTTGCAGCTCTGTCACTAAGAAAAGTGAGTTTGATCAGAGGGCAATATTGGAAATTGAAGGGGTGCACTGAGCAAATTTGACATGGATGTGAACTCAGTTTTAGATGCTAAAGCAATTGCTGGCCGTCATGGACTGATGGTTGCGAACTTGCGGTGCAAGATGAATGATGTAGAGAGGGATAGTGCAGTAGTGGTTGGTAGTAGCGGTCAATAAGAATGAGGTGGATTGAAGGGGTTCATGTGGAACATGTTAACAGTGAAGCTAAAAGGTGTAGCACATCAATTTGCTCACTTTACCGTGAGTTAACGAGAGGAGTATGTGTGGTTAGATGGATCTCCTGCATTATTTAAGATGTTTTATTCGAAGACTGTGATACTTATGTCCGGAATTTTACCTGATATCCCCCCAGTGTATGTCCCAAACAATAATAATATGAGCATGGAGTGATGGTTCTCGCATTGTCTGATTCCAATCCCATTAAAAAAAAGAAGTCAAAATATATAATTCTTTTGGGCGATGCTCTGGGGCTTGGGTATCCAGCAATGCTCTAGGGTGTCAAAATCATCGTTGGTTGGGATTAACTTAGCCAGAATTCGATTTCATTCAGCGTTTGGAGGTTTTCTTGTTGATTCTGATGATGTGGATTGCACTTGCGGTTGACTACGATATAGTTGGTGGATCTGGCTGGGCTTTCGAAAGCAGCCTACTCATGTTCGACTACGATATGGTTTTCTTGTATTGACAATGATAGAGAAGTGCGGCGGTGCAAGTCTAATTGGGTCAATATTGGTTTTAATTTGGACTGTATTGCTTCTGGTGGTGATGGGTGATGCAAGTTTTGCTTGATCGACTGATGTTGGTATCGATGGAGGTGGTGCAGTTTGGTGTCGCCAGCCTGGCCTCTCTGTTCAGGATATGGTTGTCTCATGTCGCGATGCCAATAACAAACTAGAGTACTATTTTAGGCTCCTGATTTTTGGTGCTAAAATGGTGGAGGTGATGGTGTCTATTGGACTTTGATATCTGTCTTGATCTTTATGTGTGGGATCCAGGACGAAGGTATGAGCTCATTGGGCATTGTCTGCAATGACCTATTTTTTCTGACTTCTGCTTATGTATGACATGTTATATATACATTGAATTGAGGAGATTTCTGGAGCACAATGCAAAGGAAGGTTCACCAAAAGTTCAATTTTGTGTCTAAACATTTGCATAGTTTGTAATTTTGTATGCTTGTTGAAATAAGTGAGCTCTAATGCCGAATGAGTGATATTATTCGACGTACACTGATGTTTAGTATATGCTTTATATTTAGGAAGTATATGTAAACTTTCGTGCTGGCTTGAGTTTTGAATGATTAAATGAGCTGATTTCTTACTAAAAAAACAAAGGATATACTTTATGCATTAGGAGACACTCTATTCTAAGATTCACGAGCTCCTCGCCTTCTTTTTTTTTTTTTTTTCCTCGCTATTTGAGGACATTTTTTTTGTTTCTCCCTAAATTTTATCTAAGGAGCTCAAATAGGGAAGCCACTGCATATGCTCCATGTATCGTACTTGCTCTTACATGACGCTATTCTATACCATCTTTTTAAGTAGAAACATCAATAATTTCATTAAATAACTAAATGACTAAATTCAGTTTACTTACCTGACCTTATGACGAAAATCATATCAGTCCCTGGTTTTTCAATTTAATCAATAACACCCCTATACTTACCAATTTGATCAGTCTAGTCCAACTATTAGCCAATCCGTCAATTTTGACCATTAAGTGCTGACATGGCACAAGTGGGACTCACTATTTTATGACTTGGCAATGACATGGAATTCCTAGTCTATGAGTCAAATTAATGTCATTAGACCAAATGATACTGCAGGCACAATAATATATAAAGATAACAACGTTTGCTCTTCGTACTCTTTTCTTTCAATTATTAAAAAAAAAAGGTTAAATTCATTCACCCTATGAAAGAAGAATTTTCCAACACTTTAAGGCTATGATATGCTAACATTTATCATACAAGTCATATTTATGTAATATATATCACTTTGAGGACTCACGTATTTTTTTTTTAATAGAAATTGATATTATTAGAATCAATAGCCATGAAAAGGCCAAAGTCTGCAAACCCTCAGACAAGACCCTGACAAGTAACAACCGGTACAACCTATCTAAGAAAATGCAAACAATTAAGTTCTAAAAGCGCTCGCTTTATGCAAGCCTATACAAGAAAGGGTTACCTTGTCTTCTAAAGAAAGGAATCATTCAACTAGTCCTTACCTGCCAATCACGCAATTGTGGTACAAGCAAATAACTAGAAACGTCTTAGAAAACTTATAGAATCTCTCCCAACTCACACAAGCTTGAAACCCTAGTCCATGAAGATCTATGCCACAACTAGCTCATTTCCTTTAAAATTAGAGCTTGTAATAGCATCTGCACCATTCAAGTTGGTCAACAGACTCTTCTTTGTAGACCTCCACTTCCCAGTACCATCTACCTTCGAGTCCTTCAACTTGCCCGCCGTACCAGATGAGATTTTATTTTTGCTTCCCACTGGCCTCCCTCCCTTCTTCTTCACCATGCCTTGATCATTATGTGGCAATGAGACCAGCCCCATATCAGCATGCTCTAGAGTTTTTTTACCCACTGCCAAACTCAATTTGAGTTTCTTGGGAGAGATGGTGAGCTCAGCCTCAACCCTAAAGCGACGCTTGCCTGTTATGGACTCCACCATACAATCAGACTCATCTATCTCTCTAATGCTTACCTTACGACGTGGTTTGTGAACCAAATATGTAGGATTGCACAAGAGTTGTTACGGGATCATCCTAGGGAGTTGAGTCTTGAAGATCAAACTATGCCCATTGAACGAAACCCTAGGAGTGAACGTAGCTGCTTGACTGCAACCTTCATAACCCGATCCCGTATTCAAGGCTCCAATCTTGATCTGCATAGCACTACCCTTGCTCCATCGTCGATGACCCTAATACTGTGCGCTCTGCAGCATCATCTTCTTCGTTCAACACCGGCCTCGAGCATGACAACCTAACATGAGTGATCAAACCACACACTCCACATCTCCCAAACAGCTTATCATACCTAAATTTGCACAAAAACTCTACCGTGTCTTCCACCCAATACCATCGTTTAAAGGACAATGGCCTGATTAGAGGAATCTCAACCTAAATCCGATACTTTCCAACCTTCTTCCCCTGCTTATCAGTCTCTTGAAAATCTCCCAAAGTATATCCGATCATTATCATCACCCTTTCATATCTAAATGCATGTGGAATACCCTGCAGTGTGATCCAATATGAGGACTTTACCAAAGGCACCCTCTCAATTGGCATAACCCCATCATACTCCGCCAAAGCTACAACAGCACAGTTAAACCCCCATGGCGCACCCCTCCAAACCCTAGCCCGATCTGTAGGATCAGAAAAAGTAAACAAAACCCGACCTCCTTCAGCTTCTTCAACTTGCAGCGTCCCATTGACCCTCCAAGCATATCTGAACATACCTAGGAAGGAGCAAACTTTGAACTCCTTAGCAGTGAGGAGTTTCCCAACCATAAAGACTTCAGATTGCCGCAAGCCCTTACCTTGCGATGGACCAAGATCTACCTTCTTCTTTCTCTCTGCTAGTGCAAGAGAGAAGGCGAGTCGGGCAGCCATGGCATCAACGGAACTCATGATGTGGCAGTTGAAACTTGAACAGAACGGCAAAACCCTAACCATAGAGAGATAGAGAGAGAGCGACGTTCTTCTTTTAGGAAATCCTCCTTGTTTACTAGAATAAATCTGATTTTAAAAGTTTGTTTGAGGACTCATGTACTAACTAGAAAAAAAAATCAGCATCAAAGTAAATAAGGTCTTAAATATAGTAAAGTAGGTTCTTATTTGAGTAATTAAATTCTAAAATGGTAAATGTTGTGTCATATGTTAACATATTGTAAAAGTTATTAATTAATAAGCATGTGCTTTGGTAGTGTTCTTCCATAACTCCCCTATTCTCTTGTCTAGTGGTTAGCCTTTTGCCTTTGCTCTTTTCGATGGATACCGAGGGTACCATCTCCAACCCCCCGACCTCCCCTTACTTGCCAAGAAGACAGACAAAACCTTAGGTTTTTCTTCCTCCATTTCTCTTTGAAAGGAAAAATATGATAGCGACATATGTGGTTGTCTACTCTTTTGGCCTTGTGTTTGGATGTTGTTGATAGTAGTTGTGGTATTAGGGATAACAGTATGGCTTGTGAGATTGCTGTTGTTGATTTCAAAACTATAACAATATGGTTTGTGAGATTGCTGTTGTTGATAGTAGTTGTGGTATTAGGGATAACAGTATGGCTTGTTTGATTTGTCTACTCCTGGTTGCCCTCATATAATCGTGGTGGTGGAGTATGGTGGCTCCATGCTAGTTGCTTCTCGCAGTAGTGACATTAGAAATAATGGTGATGGCTTGTTTGATTTCTCCCCTCCTAGTGGGTTCTCTAGGTCACTCATCTAATGTTAGTGGTGGCGTATCCTGGCTCCATGTAGCGACTGCAGCCCTGTTTTAGGGCTTAGTGTAACGTCCCGAACCTGAATTTATCAGGTTACTAGTCATTTGGACGGTAAACGACTTTTACTTTCACTGTTACTATCGTTTCGGTATTTTTAGTGGCCCTAAAATTTGACTTTTTGATTGGATCAAAATTTGAGGAAACTTTCTTCATGAAAGTTGTAGAGGACGTTAAACTGAGCGCTTGCATATGTGGTACTTAAAAAATGAAGTTCGTATGAGAAAGTTATGGCTAAAATACCAAAGTTACTGTTTATGGTAATTTGTCTATAAATAGCCGAGTTACTGTGGTAAGTTTCTATTTTTTCGGAAACTTACCAAGCTCTCTCTCTTCCTCTCCGACCTCTTCACCTTATTCCGGCCATAACTTCTTCATCCGACGACGGATTTTGACGCATAAGCTATCATTGGAAAACTCTTTTCCTTCTCTTCATTTCTGGGTTCATTTGCTAACTTAATTTGAACTGTGGAAGGCCCAGAAATGAGAAGAAGAGGACGGTCAGTGTAGCAGTTTTGAGTCAACGCCGATATCTCCCGATTCACCTCCAGTGATAAACGTTAGTCCATTGGAAGCGCCTTGAGATGTAGATGATGCTCCCTGAACCTTTTACAGCGATTTAAAGCGAGAAGGAAGAATCGAAGGTTTGAAATTATGGGTCACTATTCACAAATCGGGTTCAAACTTCTCCTTAATTGTTGAGGTACTTCTACTCAATTTCTGACTTTGACACAGTTGAGAAAGTTATTGGGTTTGTTGAGTAGGTGCTGCTGCCAAAATTTGGTGGCAATTGGAGATGGGTGGCTGTGGCGGCATGTAGGGTTAAAATTGATATAGAGCTCGTAAATGTGAATTTGGTTAAAATTGAAGAAAAGTTGTGTTGATTATGAAATTTCCGGAATTTAGAATTCCATTATCGATTTATGAGAATCCGACCGTCGGATATCTCTTGGTTCTGCCTCAGAGCTTTTAAATTATTGAATTGGTAATAGTGGTAAAGTTTGGATTGAATCCGAGAAGAAGTGGATAGGTGATTTATGAGGATATGATGTGGGAATCCTATTTGAATTTCGGATTGTTATTCACGAATTATAATGTGTACAGGACGACGTACCGAGCTACTGCTCGACGAAGGAAACCGTTTGTGTGGTTGCCTAAACAGTATTGTGAGTGGACATTTGTTTTTAAATTAATTATGCATGCAATATAATTATTCCAATTAAGATTTAATTTATGATTTGAATTATTGAGTTTTTTGATTTTATGAGGTTGATTTCTTGAGGTTTATTTATGATCTATGAATTATGGGTTATTAGTGGATTTCCTTCCCGAGGGCTTTCATAGATTTTCGAACTATTTATTTATGAGTTATTGAGTTAATAAGTGATTTTCGGGAAGCGATTAATTAAGAAATTATTATGAGAATTATTGATTTAGAATATCGATTTATATGATGATACGAGTACGAATGATTTAGCAAATATTTGAGCATGATGGAATTATCGAGATTTCTTGAGTTTTGAGCTCCGAATTTATCAGCTTTGAAGTTATATTGTGAGATTTCTTTCCGAAAGCATTTATTGATTTACCGAGTATTTGATTTATGCTTTCGAGGATTTAGTGAGATATTGAGTTTTGAGTTATCGAGATATTCTTAAGTTATGCTTTCAGTGAATTATTGAGGATTTATTGAATTAATATCGGGTTTCTTTTCGAAAGAAATTATTTTAAAGAGATTGATTCCAGTTCACTGAGGAGGGAAATAAGTCAGCGCATGCATGCTTTACCTGGTCGGTAGTCCCCTCCAGAACATTCCGGTCGGCAGTCCCCTCCGATGTGTCATCTGGTCGGCAGTCCCCTCCAGATGACATGAGGTATTTAGTCGGCAGTCCTCTCTAACTACCTATGGTTAGTCGGAAGTTCCCTCTAACCATCACCTCCGATGTGTCCCTAGTCAGCAGTCCCCTCCAATGTGTCCCTGGTCGGCAGTCCCCTCCAATGCATCCCTGGTCGGCAGTCCCCTCTAGGTGGCATAAGATGACTAATCGGCAGTCCCTTTTAGTCATCGTCTATTTTGAGACATGATTTGAGATATGAGTAAGTTAACGAGATATATGAAGTATCATTATGTATGTGAGGGATTTGAGACTTTAAAGAGATTTCGAGATGTTCTATTTTATGTGATTGAGATTTGAGTAAAGATGATGATTAAGAATATTTTCAAGATTTTTACTGCATGCTTGGGTTTTAAGAGAAAAATTTGGGAAAGCACTAAATCTTATAATTGTTTTAATTCGAGATTAATTATTTTTCATCCACTCACTCTAACGGTTTTTAAATGCTTTTCCCCTAGGCCCTTCTGTTTTAAATGCCTAGTTTGCAGGCCAGATATATTAGCTTGAGGTTGAGCGTACATGGAGTTGAGGCATAGCTATCATAGCTTCCGCATTATAAAAAATATTGGTCCTTTATCTTGTATTCTATCCTCTTGTACACCCTGTGTATTAGATTGCTCTAATAACCCATGAGATTAATATTCTTAAGTATTAGAATTGTTTTGTGAAATGGGAGATGTTGTGATTTAGGGAGCAGGGTGGCTCCAGAAGAATAAGGTTGGATTGTTTGGAAGTATTTTGTTTTTCTACAGATTTTTGGGTAGTCCATTTTAGAGGAGGTTCTGCCAAATTTTTGTAGAATTTCTTCTAAGATGGGTCCCGCAGGGCCACTTTGGATTTCAGGGTGAAATCCGGGGCGAGTCCTGTCACTTAGTTTCATGGTAGAGAAAGTTTGGTGCAACATAGCACTAAGATTTGCCTTGAGATTGGGCTCTTTGGGCCTAATTGAGTTGTTTACCACACTCAACTTCATTGTCTAGATTATTTATCTGCTGTTTGACTTTTTCTTGTCAACTTTGTTGTATAATTTGGATGCCAGGTTTTAGAAGAGTTTAGGGCTAGTTTGAGATTGGTATGACTTAAAAAAAAAAAAAATTGCTTCTACTGTGTTGTGAAAATAATTAGTTGTGAATTCAAATAGTTTAGTGTTTGGTAAATAATACTTTTTTTTTTTTAATAAAGAGCTGGTGCGGCTGCCCTCACGCCTTAATTAATGAAACTGTCGAATACACCGAGGGGGGACATTAAGCCTAAACCCCTGATTACAATAAGCATCTAGAGTATGTCCCGAAATGATATCAAGAATATCTACATAATACATGTATTCAAAGAAGCACCAACCAGCAGAGAGTGCTCTACTGGCTACTCGATTTGCTTTAGCGGTGACATAACGGAAAGATAACTCGATATGTAACACGATTACAATGTAGCATAATTGCCAGCTTTAGCATAGCTTTCCTACTATGTTGCCGCCGGAGAGACCCCGCGACACTTAATCTCACCCTGCCACTAGGCGGTAGCGACCATTTGACAAAGTAAGGAACTCGCCACTTACCTGGAGCAGACAAGGCACTTAGAGTGTACACACAAGCACAAAGCCCGACTAGCCCTACACAATAATTGTAGGGACTTATTGCTTGCAAATAGAGCAAACAAACTAAACAGTATAAATAAAAAACAACAGTAAATGAAATAAAACCTAATGGACCTAGGGTGAAGCCCCAGGCCCAAGGACAGCCAGGCCAAGAACAGGCCCACAAGACCAAGGCCCAAAGTGCTCAAGCCCTGACCCCAACCCAAGACAGCCCTTGCACAGGGAGGCCTACCACCACCATCGGACCACCATGCCCGCCACGCCGCTGCCTTTCTCGGACCCTGACATCATCGCCGACAAGGAAATGGCAGATATCCTTCCTCACCACCACACCTCGTGACCACCATTCCAGAAAGGAGATCGACACCACTCCCTCCGTCGTCGTCCCCAATCGCACCGCTGCCCTCCCGAGCAAAGATCCTAGCCAACGCCGCCGTCGAGCCACCTGTGACAAGGTTCGGATTCACACAGCAACCAACCACCAGTGGATCTGCAACAAGATCCGAACGGATCCAATCACACATCCAGAACCCGGATCGGATTGGCATCACAGCCACAAATCCGGCCACCACAGTCAGCTGCCTAGCCCCGATCTGTGTAGAAACCACCAGCGATTGAAAGTTAGGAAAATGGGATTCTCTCAAGCCCCCTCTCCAATCACCGGAAACAACAAACTCCCGTCCGGTAGCACTCGACGCATGCTGGCGAGGCCAGAAGCCAACTCCAAAGTCGACAGGCAGCCGAACAGGCACAGTCAACCTCGGCTTTTTTGTTTAGCTCGTGTATCTCGGTAAATAATACTTTTAAAAATGTTGTCAATACATAAAACAATTTCAGAGCGTGATTTAATCTAAAACAGCTTTTAAAAGTAACATTTGGTTTGCTTTTAAAATCTGCTGCCAATGACCTATAAAATTAAAGCTACTTTTTATTTATTTACCAAACACAATAAAATCAAAAATTTTAGACAAAAGTTGAATTTTTTTTTTATAAGCGAAATAATCTCAAACGAGGTCTTAGACACCCATATGATCAGGGTCTTATCCGATTTTTTCTTCTTCCCTTTTTGAGTAGAAAACATCGTAGGTAATAGCTACTCTTGCACATAAATTTTATTTCTTTGATACTGAGGGTTATTGTTTACCTTCGTCTATCATTGGATGAACAGTTCGATTAGCTCCAAGGACGGACCTACCTTAGGCCTAAGGTGGGCAATAGCTCAGGTAAAAGTTTGGAAAATAAAAGATTTACTACATAATCTTACTTTTTAAATTTTTTTTTTATATAGGGATTTGAAATCTAGCCTATCTGGGAGACTCAGCTCCATGCCCATGCATATTATTAGATAAAGAAATAGTATAGGATGTGGAGGACACAGACTCTAAGCCCCGTGAAAGAGCACATTTGAAAGAACTCTAACTAAGATACAAACTGAACCAAAAGTACAAGAAGATGACCAACTAGAGGAAAAGTCATGCTCCTCAGTAAGAGAATCTAGATGATGCATCAAAGTTAAGAGAGTGCAATAAGAAGTGTATCATGCCTCGAATTTCAATCACAAATAATAATACAATTAAATCAAATACAAATATTCCAGGTGTGATGGTTCGGACATCAATACTAATAGCTGTGAAATTTTTCCTTTAACAAAGGCAACTAATGATGTCCTGAACCCACAATGTGAATACAAGACTTGTTCTTTAGAGTCACATATTACATTACACAAAATTTACAAATTAAACTGTAACATCAATTCAATAAGTAATTGCACACACTACACTTATTACACAACGGAAGACTACCAATTGTGTACACAGTTGGGTAATGAACCTACCACTGCAATGACAAGGAAGTTCTATGACTTCAACCATGCTCACCCTAACCTGCAGGATAACCCCTACATCATGGAATAGTGCACCGGGTTGCAATAACAAACTTGGTAAGCTTTTGCAAGTTTGTATGAGTAAACTCAATAACCGAAAACAGAACACATGCTTAAGTCCTCTCAACCTAACAATCAATAAACAAATTTCACTGCATCAACTACTAATTTCTCATCATTCAATAGCATGCATCAGCAAGTCCAATCGTGAAAAAATCTATATGCTCATACTTCAATTCAGCATTCAATTTCACAATCATAATTCAAAACAAAACCACTTCAAGTAATGTTTGACATCATATTAACGCTTGAAGGCAACTTACCAAATCACGCTATCCAAAATCATGGTAATGCAACTCAAGGAAGCAACTCACTCAATAATAAGGAAAACAACTCACCCTTTGATTTCTTTCGAAAACGTGGTAAAGGAAGACAACTCAAACTTTGATTCCTTTCGAAAAAGTAGTAAAGGAAGACAACTCACTCTTTGATTCATTTCCAAAACGTAGTAAAGGAATACAACTCACACTTTGATTCCTTTCAAAAATGTAGTAAAGGAAGACAATTCAGACTTTGATTCCTTTCAAAAACGTAGTAAAGGAAGACAACTCACACTTTGATTCCTTTAAAAAACGTACTCATGAATTGAAAATAACTTCGCTCTGTTACCCCATGAGATATCCTAGCAGACAGATTAGAGCTCTAACTGAATCATAACAACAACCTGGCCAAAGGCATGGTCACTCGATTTACTACCTAAAGTCACCCTGTGACCTTGAATCATCGGGCCTCTCTGTCCCTCGGAATAAAACATTTAAAGAAGTCGCATAAGACTCAAAATGTTACACAAATCTCAATACTTTTCAAAATAATAGAAAACATCATTTTCACAACATATTGTTTCCCGAAAAGTCATACCCCAAAATAATAATATGAACTCACTCACAAATATTGTTTGCATCACAACAAAACCACCAATACACATGTATTTCACGTAAATATATATATATATATAAGTTTCTCACTTCTTCCTTTTTTTTTTTTTTTATTTAGCTTCTATTGTTTGTTGGGGGTTGTTTAGAATCAGTGGTAAGTATAAGGGCGGTTCAATGATACTTCATCAGATGGTTGTACAAAGAGGGCGGTAGGTGATAGAAAAGAAAGAATGAAAAAGAATGCTAAATAAAAAAAAGGAATTATTATTATTGGTTGGATCAGGAATAAAATTTGGAGTTCGGTATGGATAAAAGATCTTCCTATGTTATACTATTCAATTCTTGACGATGAGTTGATTTGATAGTGCAGATATTGTTATTCATGATATTGATCCGATTCGATATCATCAAGATGTAATTCATCCCATTGAATTTACAAGCGAAAGATTTATTATCTCTATGGGATTAACTCCCGAGTTATTGCGAATTAAAGAAAAATGAAACAATGAGATTATGGAAGTAAATATTCTCGCATTTATTGCTACTGCACTGTTTATTCTAGTTCCTACCGCTTTTTTACTTATAATATAGGGTTATTATCACAAATGGTACCTGAACTATACCTCAATCTTATCGATGGTACCTGAACTTCAATTTTGATCACAACTAGTACCCGAACTTTTTGATTTCATTTTAAATGGTACCTAGAGCCACCTCCGGTCACTATTCATACTAAAAACTGCATGGGAGGCAATCATAGTGATGATTTTTGATGATTTCAAGGGTTGCAATCATATATAGTGATGATTTTTTGGTAATATAGACTTGCCTTGAACTTAATTTTTTTTTTTTTAAAGATTTGAGTTTTTTGGCCGGATCGGAATAGTGATCGAAG
Organism: Rosa lucieae; assembly: GCA_024704745.1. Lineage (NCBI taxonomy): Eukaryota > Viridiplantae > Streptophyta > Magnoliopsida > Rosales > Rosaceae > Rosa > Rosa lucieae. The sequence goes on along the minus strand of CM045493.1, from coordinate 60,306,799 downwards.
GTGGCCTTAGGTACCATTTAAAATGAAATTGAAAAGTTCGGGTACTTGTTGTGATCAAAATTGAAGTTCAGGTACCATCGATAAGATAGAAGATAACTTCAGGTACCATTTGTAATAATAACTCTATAATATACGTAAAAACAGTCAGCCAAGGTGATTAATTTGAATTAAACTTGACTTTTTAGTTCTTATCAATAATTGAAGAGAAGAAAGGGATTCAAATTTCGCGTCTTAAATGAAAGGGTTGTCTTATTCAAAACCCCAATGCAATTATGAAATCCCTTCTTTCCCACTTCACACCTCGGAACGCACCGTTCTTATATAGAGAGAAGCGCTTTCACATCTTCTTAACCGGAAACGGCTGGGCAGAGGAAAGGTTCCTTTTTTTTAGGGTATTCCCGATAACAGGTCCAGTGGAGACAGGGTGAGGCCTGTAACTCAGAGGATTGGTGTCACGCCTCGAATTTTGAATACAGTAATTCAAATCCGAAATTAAAAACACACAAGGAAACACATAGAAAATTTTTCGTTTAAAATAAGCAACTAAACAGCTGAGCTTACAAATTAAACTGAATGTAAATTCAACATGTAACCACACTCACCAACTCACTACACAGCGGAAGACTACAAGTATAAGCGCCCTTCTACACCCACGTGACGGAAAGTCCACCTCAGCTTCGATAACGATCACTCGATAATCTAACCTGCACAAAAACCCCTACACCATAGAAATAGTGCACCGGGAATGAACAAAACAAACCCGGTAAGCTTTTCAGCCCGTATGAGTAAACTTAATTAAAGTGACTCACGTCACTCATGCTTATAATTCCTCAATTCGTGAAACAATTAAAGCATTAACATTTAATTCCACAAAAACATGCTTTCACTATCTCAGTCTAACAAAATCAATAAGCAATCATCACAACACAAACGTCAAGTGCATAATAATCAATATCATGCTCAATCATTTCAATCCAACTAACACCCACATGCTCTGTCTCTCAATTCATTTGATCTCTTTTCCCACAAACTCCAATTACACAATTAACTCCAAATATCTTAAACACTTTACGTCCCCACAATTTATCAGATCACCAATCATTTGCCTCAACAGCATAACTACAAAATCACACTCACTCCCCTCAACATAAAGCGTTTGCCAAAATCATGACATCTCAACTCATTTCATGATCGCTACGGATCACAACCCACAACCGTACACACAATAAGAATTAAACAAAATCAGTAATCCCTGCATAGAAACTTAGTTCAGGAGATCACATTAAACAAACAAACGAAATCATAGTAATCCCTGCATATAATTTAGTTCAGGAGATTACATTAAAATCAAACAAATGAAATGAAAAAGAAAGTAGATAAAGAAATCACACAATAGAAATAAAAAAGAAATATATAAATAAATAAATCAAACACTCATGCTAAAACCAAGTATTCACCCTGCATATAATTTAGTTCAGGAGATTACATTAAAATCAAACAAATGAAATGAAAAAGAAAGTAGATAAAGAAATCACACAATAGAAATAAAAAAGAAATATATAAATAAATAAATCAAACACTCATGCTAAAACCAAGTATTCACCCTGCTATTCTGAATACACAATCTCATAAAATAACTCGTTTCAATTGTAGCCCGTCACCGCCTAGGGTTAGGGCGTCCAATACTCTCCTCAATCGTAGCCCGTCACCCGCCTAGGGTTATGGCGTCCAATACTCTCCTCAATCGTAGCCCGTCACCCGCCTAGGGTTATGGCGTCCGACTCACTTACTCAATCGTAGCCCGTCATCCTCCCAGGATTATGGCGTCCGATCCCACTTACTTAATCGTAGCCCGTCATCCACCCAGGATTATGGCGTCCGATATTCTCCTCAATCGTAGCCCGTCACCCGCCTAGGGTTATGGCGTCCGACTTACTTACTCAATCGTAGCCCGTCATCCACCTAGGCGTCCGATCTCACTCACTCAATCGTAGCCCGTCATCCACCCAGGATTATGGCGTCCGATCCCATACCCTTACACTAGTCACCACACATGTACTCACACAGATCGTCACATAATATTGTTTCCTCCTCTCCCACAACCTCAACAAATAGCAAAACCAACTCCAAATAATATGTTCTCGTCTCCAAGCCATCATCAAAATCGAATCCCACATGCTTAATAAATTCCCCAAATCATGAATCAATCAAGTCATACAAATCTACACCACAATCAATAATGATCCAAGTCTCTCATGAACAATAAATGAAAAGATCACACTTTACTCAATTACTCATTATCAAAATCAATTCAACAATATATGATAATTTATATCTTCGAGAGAAAAACTCGAAATGATAAATCAATCAATCAAATCAATACTTCACCCAATGCCATATCATCCAATATATATATTCCACGTAAATATATATATATACGTAGTCACCCACACAGGAATGACTACTAATACCAACTATAGTTCACAAGTAGTAAAAACCGAGAAATTCATTTTTATATACTTAAAAACTCATTTTCTTAAAATCATTTTTCAAACATAACAACTAAATGTAATTAAAGAAATTCCGTTCGTAAATGAACCATGTGAGATTTACTCACTTCTAAACTCCTGCTGCGTCTTTCTACAGCTCAAAATCACAATCACAACCATCCGCCAACTCAAACCGTCAATCACCTAATCACATATAGTCACAACTTAGCACACAATTCATAAAACACACTTATACGAAGATCTAACGGTCGGATCTTCACCCATGACCACACTAGGTCATCAGGACAGTCCTACGATCTTTATATCAAAACTATAAGTCCATTGGACGGTCCGATCTTCACAGATCACAAATCGAACGATCGGAATCGATCGAAATCATAAAATTCATAACTTAATCATACGATCTCCAAAAATTACAAACTATATATCGAAATGCTTGTATCGACGAGTAGATCGCACTGAGGAGCAGAAACTGCCCCAGAGGTGGCTGGAAGCTGCCGGAAACCACCACCACAGTGGCGGCACCGCCACCAAACCAAAGTCAAAATTTGACAAAACTTCCAACATGAAAGTTCTTCATCTCAACTCCAGTTGAAACATTCATAACTAGCACAAAGTCAGAATCAAAGCCATTTGGCCGGAATTTACCTCGCAAGTTCAGAAATTCGAAGAACCCTAGATTCCCAATCTTCAAAATTCGAGCTCCACAGATCAAATCGCAGCAAGCCTTCTTGGATGTAGGTTCTACTTCCTCTGGGCTAGAAAAGCCCTCAAAGAACTCGAGCTATGGTGGCCGGAGCTGGGAGAACCAAGGCCGGCGATTTGAGGAGATTTGCAGCTCCACCGTGCAATTTCTCGGCCTTGTAGCGTTGTCTACGGTGTTTCCCACGATGAATCACCACCACAGACGTGTAGAGGGGACTGAGGATTCCTTTTGGAATCGAAGCAAAAGGTGGCCGGACGATGGAGAAATCCTACTGCAAAAGGAGAGGCGGCAACTTGGTCTCGGGGAGAGAGAAAGAGAGGCCGACTGCACCAAAAATAGAAACCCTACTATTTTTGGAAATTTCCAAAAATAGCTAGGTATATATACCCAAAATGGAAACTTTTCCAAACACAATAACTTCTTCATACGAACTCCAATTCTTGCGTTCCGCATATCAACGAACTCGTATCAACGCGCTCTACAACTTTCGTGAAGGAAGTTTTTGGAGAAACCCAACGAATAAAAAGTCAACCCTTTGACCCTTCGAAAATTAAATGTTTCGAGTAATTATTCGTCCGAAACACTTTCGCTCTGCCCTCGAACCATGAAATCGTACTAACGAACACTTTATTAATTCAATGAAATTCCAAGACATTAATAACGAATTTCCGGGGTCTTACAATTAGAGCATGTGGCTACGAACCACGGTGTCGGAGGTTCGAATCCCTCCTCTCCCACAACCGACCAAAAAGGGAAGAACCTTTCCCTTTGGGGTAGGAAAATCATGATTGGGATAGCAGACCCAAAGCTATGGAATTTGGGTGTGGGTCTTTTGTCGAAATGGAATGGCATTACTTTTTCTTTTTATTTATTTATTTATTATTTATTGTTAATGTGGGTTAATTAAGTATAGTATGCCTGGCATGAATCAGCATACGTTTTACGCCCCATAATTCTTTTTTTTCATATATATATAGATACATAGTCATTCACTCAGAAATGCCACTAATATCAACTATAGTTTGCAGTTAAATAAATAACTCCCTAAATAATAAGGTAACTCCCTTTGTAAATGAACATTGTGAGACTACTTACCTCTGAATCCTGCTGCGTCTTCACACTCAAATCGAGATAAACACTAATCGCCGTAATCCGCTCAACACACTTTCCACGTACCTGAGACTTGAGCCAATTTGGCCTAGATTGCCGCTGCAAGCCAAAATCCATTGTTCACTGAGAATCGAAGCTCCTTGGGTGAAAATCGATCAACACCACCACCATTGATCGAAAGAGGATGCTGCCAGCAACAAAACGAGACCGGGTTCAAGCCAAACCGTAGTCGGAAATCGGAGTGGTCCGTTGTGCTCAGTGGTTCTCCGGGCAAGCAAGTTGAGGGGAAACAACGGCGAGGTGGTGTCGATCAAGTCTGTGCCGATATTGCCGCCTAACGTCTTCGGAATTGGAAACTGGAATGAGTCGGTAAGTCAGGTCAGTCGGGTTTTTGGGATTCTTAGGGTTTCGGCTGAGAGAGAAAAGAAGGGAAGAAAGGTTTCCAAATTTGGAAATTCTAGAATTTATGATATTTTTCCGGAAAACCCCTATTATACCAAAATTTCTGAAAATGGGAAGTTCTTCTGTTGACCATAACTTTCTCATACGATACCCGATTTACGTGTGCCGCACGTGCACGAATGCATATCGATCCCGCTCTACGACATTCGTGAAAGAAGTTTCTGGAGAAACTCAACATACAAAATGTCAACCCTTGAGCTCTCTAAAACGACGCGTTCCGAGTAATTATTCGTCCAAAAATAAATCCACTGCACCTTGAATCATGAAATCGTCCTAACAACCAACTGAATAATTTCCGGAGAATCATAAAAAATTAATAACGAATTTCTGAAGTATTACAAAGTGAGAAGCATCATCCCACCAAAAATAACCATTGGGGTAAGAGTGAAATCGTTTGATCCTCTTTAAATTAAGAAGAAGTTTGAAAGAAAATAAAAAAAGCATCATCCCACCAAAAATCACCAACATGATCTGCCCCATAATTAGTAAGAGCATATGCCACCAAAAATCACCAACGTAATCTTACTTAATTTCAATTGACTTTACTATAATATTGTTACTGCATTAACACCTTGAATAATTTCAATATAACCTTTCAAATCACAAACGATTACAAAAGAAAAATGAAGGAAAACAAAATGTTGCCCATTTAAATTTAGGTTATAGCAGAAATTTAGGTTGATAGAAAAAAATGGTCATCATATTTTCTATAAAAATATTTAGACATTAAGTTAGTCCACCCCACCCCAATTTGAAATTCTAGTTCTGCCCATTGAATGTGGAGGAAACTGGGGAGTGTATTTCATGCACCGTCAGTGTATGAGTACTTGCAATATGAATATATGTAATTTTTTTATATTAAAATATATAAAGGAATGGATTAGATGAGTGACTGTTATTTTTTTAGAGATTAAAATAACATACAGCGCACTTGCGTACACAATTTAATGTACATCTCTGCAACTCCAACACTCGAGTAAAAATATTGAACACTAGAATGAACAAAGAGGTTGCGACTAGATCGCATCACCAAATTTGCAAATGGTTGATGTCATATTCGTTATAGAAGCAGCCATTAAAGCTTAAGCCACCGCTAGTGGATGTCGACTGAGCTTTTTCCTTTTTGGCTAAGAAGTCTCCTCTTTAATAATTGCATTTGGCCGTGTATGGTGGATGGTTGTTGTAAACAAATTTTTTCCATTAATAATTCTCAGGCTCTTAATAAAGCTAACAACAAGCTAACCCCACTCCCTGCACAACGCTTTCTGTTACAATCATCTCAAAGACATGGAGATCTTTCCCAGATTGATTTCCCTTAAAATTGGAGTGCGTTTAAATAATTCTTCCATGTGAATAACGTTTGCCTCTTCTTTTTAATTTCTTTCACACCTTATTTTTTCGAATTTGAAATTTTAGAAAACAAAGGTAAGCATAAAAAATATAAATAAGTTTCAGGTGGGACAAAAAATAATGAATCATTTCATATTCTAACAAATTCATTTTCCCTCATTTTTCTGAATCAATTATGATTTTTTTAACGAGTTCTTCTAGTATTTCCAAATGTTGGAATTAGAAACTCATTGGACTTCTAATTTTCCATGCTCATGCAAACAGCAAATAGTTTGATCTTTTCTATGAATCAACGAGGCCTTATTGTCTATATAATTGGTGAGGGACCAAGGGCGAAACTATGCACAAGATAGGTCCTCACGTAGGGAACCCATGTCACATGTCTATAGGACTGACCAATTAATGCACATGTAGGGGGAGTGTTTTGGGTATTATGAAGGGTAGTTTCAAAATTTTAGAAGCTGTGTTCACCTATTTTATGAGTTTTGATTGGGCAGTCATATTAGGCAGCACGAGTGCCCTATGTAAGAATTTGTCCTTTGAACAAAGTTAAAGTTGGACCACTTCAATGTATTTAAAGAAAACTTACTGGCTAACTAAATATCAACCACTTTGATAGCATGCACGTATTGGTTTGTTTTCAAGGACATATCTCAAAAGGTTTTGGCTCATCTTTATTTTAAAGAAATTTTGTCATATTTTGGAGCAAAATTTTGTCATATTTTAGAGAATGTGATGTTTCGAATGTTCTATTTTACTTATTAATTGAAAAGTCAAGATCACAGTTTCATTTATATTTCTGATATTCGATAACTAATTAAAATTATCCTTTTATAAGTGTATACTTTATAAGTTCAAAAATTATTCTATATATTCTTAATTTACGATTAGTTAAACCCCAAACGACGGTCACGAAGGTACATATATTGGTTTTGAAGTTACATGCATGTCTATTTATGGCACGTTTACTTACTTGGAATGGAAAATAATCATGAATCGGAGACAAGTAGAATGGGAGAAGAAAGGAATCGGTATTGATTCCGGAGGAATGATTCCTAAACCCATCTCCCCCCTTCGTAATCGAATTCCTGAGTATTCAGGAATCGATTCCTGATAAGGAGGTGGGACCTACATCCATTCCGATTCCTTCATCTGTTAGTAAACGCAGGAATTCTTTTACCCGGAATCATTCTGATTCCTTTATGTGTTAGTAAACGCAGGAATGTTTTTACCCCGTAATAATTCCCTTTCCTTCCAAGTAAGTAAACGTGTCCTTAGGTGATTTTAGATGTTAAGGTATTTTTTGTCGACTTTTTTTCTCTACTAGGGTTTTCTCTCTAGCGGGGAAACTTATCGAGTACGGCGGAGAAGGCTATTGTGCATCTGGTTGGGGGTGAGGAGGCAATCCAAGATCCTTTCTTCTATGTTTGTGGCCAATTTCTCTCCCAGAAGCAGGTGTTACTACCCTCATTTTCAGTGGCGATTTCCGGCATCTAGAGCTTGAAAGATCGCGTTTTGATACGTGAGGAGGGAGAAGGGATCTTTGTATTCCAGTTCAAGGAACAAGAGACGAGGGATCACATCCTCAATGGTGGACCGTGGTTCTTCAACAATTCGATTCTTCTTTTGGCAGAGTATGACTGAATCCCGGATCTGGCAAAGGTTCCGCTGCACTCCATGGCAGTTTGGGTGGCTGTGAGAGGGCTGCGCATGGCTAAGCGCAATGATCGTGCCCTAATCTTACTCGGGAAAGCCTTGGGGCTATTTGTGTGGTATGATCAAAGGGCGTTGCAGAGGAAAGACCTCGTGCAACGAATCTGAATTGTGTATGACGTACGCCGCCTCATATGGGCTCGACGTACTTACTCTTTCTCTGTGGCTGTGGCTGTGGAATTGGAGCTGAGGTATGAGAAATGTCATGGTATATGTTAGGCTGTGGTTTTTTCGATCATGAGATAAGTGGCTATGATGGTATGTTGGAGGCGACCATGGGCTCGAGAGCACTGCTCCAGCATTGGAGGCAGTGCTAATGACTGCGAATGGGCTAGAGGATGGGTTGTCCGGCCGGTCTGAAGAGGGGTCGGCGGTCAAAATGGGTCAGGAATGGCCGGAAGGTGTTAGGGGGGGGGGCAGCTGGGTCGGTGGAAAAACTCGGGTTGGGGTCGGCAGCTCCGATTTTCTCGGTAGGAAACCCTACTTTGAATTTAGGGTTTCTTGTTGGGCTGGGCCGGGCTGTGTCTCTGGTGGGGACTTGGGAACTGCTGGGTCTGAGGTAAGTGTGGGCCTGGGATCTGCTAGACTGGTGGATAAGGATGGTGTGGATGGGTCTCTTATATTAGGGCTTGATATTGTTGCTGCTGCAAGACCAAGAATTTTGGGGTGCGCAAATGGTGTCAAGGTGAGTGGCATTCGGAAAAGAGGCAAAAGGCTAGCTAGCTTGGCGATTATACCTACTGAATTCCATCTTGGGGATCTTGTGGAGGTTCCAGTTACTGTTGGGAAGACCCTGAAGAAGAAGGGTCGGCCAAAGGGTCATCGAAACAAGCCTAAGTCTCAAGATGGAGTGTTGGACAGCAAGAGGACCAACCTGATGTCGAGGTTGTTGGATGCTGAAGAGCCTGAGGCAGTTACTAACTCTGACCCTAAGGGGAAGGAGGAGGTACATGCTTAGGGTTTCACAAGACAAGACATTCTGGACTCAACCCTTTAAAGCAAGGGTAATCTCTATAAGCTTTTCTAAGATGTTTGTAGTTTATATTTGTACTACAATTGCGTGTCTGGCAAATTAGACAAGATGAATATTTTTTCTTTAGAATGTGGTATTACTTTTTCTTATATTAGACTTGGTGTTCAGCGAGGATCCCTTTGACTTTTAATGAGTTTAGTTATAGTTCAGATAGGTTTCCGGAATTTCTTATATAAGTTCTGTTAGATAAAATCAATTATATTGAAAAAAAAATAAAAAACAATTTAGGCCAGAAAAAAATCGTGGATCTTCAACACATGAATGGCATGGCCCGCATGCAGAATGATTGTTGTGAACTTGTGATGATTGACTTATCGAGATTCATAATTGAGTGTCCCAGGTACAAAGATGGATCATTGAACTCCTCCACATGTTATATTGCCAGTCCTTTATACCCGAACTGGTTTCCAGAATTGATCCTACGTGCTACTGTCACAGTTTCATGACAGATCGATGAAACTGGCGCTATCAGAACTCTTAACAGCTCCAAGTACGTATATACAGAGTACCAGGATTTAATGAAATTGTTAAAACTCGTTTATTAAATTAACTTCCGAACTCTGTATGCACCATTGTGCGGTCTAATGATTCTCGGGGTTTTGTCGTTCGTACACGTGATTCAACCTGATACACGTGATTCAGACTAAGCTAATCTTTTTGCTTTGTTGAATTTGTTTGTAATCTTTTCTTTAATTATTTGGCTTTTGATTATATACATGCTTAAGTGGATGCATTATTTTTTTTTGTCTATAGCCATGTAATTTGTTAATTTTTTTTATAAAAAAATTATAGACTACATTTAGAAGTGTAGATCAGGTTGGGCCGACCTGAACACGTACGAGATGAGTTCAATCGGTTATAAGTGAGTTTAACTTGGTCCATGCATAAAATGTCAAAAACTTGACAAAAACTTGGATCGAAGGACATGATACGTTGATTGTATCGAAAGATAGAGGAATGAAAGGGATTATGTGGCTAGATGAAAACAAATCATGTGGGAAAAAAAATCATGCATTGTATTTTATTTTTTTACGAGAGAGAGAAAGAAACTTGCAACGAGAAATCCCTCTCAATTAAAAAAAAAAAAAATCTCCCAGTTGATCAGATATGAAAAATAATGGTAAAAATTAGTGGTTTCATTTGTTACGGAAATTAGGAAGGTTTAAGGTTCATTAATTAACGGTTAAGTAATTGCTATAGTTATGGCATAGTCGAGAATCAACCTATTTTATTTATTTATTATAGACGACAATGCAACTCTCCACCCTGCCTTGATGTCAGTGAGCTTTGAATCCATGACATCCACGTTGTTAGTTAGGCTAGCTAACCAATAGGCTACAGCTCACAGACAATCTAAAGGTTATGTTAGTTGAGTAAAGGTGTTGAAGAGAATTTGTAGAAGTTTTTTCAAAGTTTAGTTCTTATTATCAGCCTATCAGGTATCTTGAGAGTTTATGCCATATCTTTCTCTAAGGCAAATCTTCTAGATATGATGAAAATAATTTGGGCTTCACAACCAAAACCAATTGACAATGAATGGAGTTGACCAAAATTTTATAAACTCATCAACAATGTCCTTATTTTTCCATACGGCATTTATATTCTCAATATTTATAACAAACAAAAATATACGTCTGATTGTAGTTGTATGCGAAAGTGTGATGTGGACTCCACATTGTGGAGGGACCAAAAATATCACCAATCAAACATATCTACTTATTGAGAAGTACATGCCCAATATTTCTCTGTATAGTTAACATACTATCAAGGGTGCCATCTCTAGTTCCGTCTCTAGTCTCTGCATCTTATTGCGTCAATGCACGTAATCTCACATTGCCTCAGTTTTTGGTTTCCTAGAAAACTATGCTCCTTATTAATTTATTAGGTGTTGGTTCTTGTAGAGCTTCTTTCTTATAACTTTATTCATGTAATGAGAAGAAAAAAAAATTATGCTCTTTCAGTCTTTGTAAAACACTCAGAATTTAGGCCCCGTTTGGTTTACGGAAAGTAAGTATCAGGAAATAAAATTTGTTTCTTTCTTGCGTTTGGGATACAAAATGAAAAGAAATAGTTTTTTGAATGAAGGGAAAATAAGGGGAAAAGTGATTCATCCCAAATACCAAATGAATCACTTTTCCCTATTCTTTCATTGCATTTATTACTCACAACACATTATTTTATTCTATTAATTACAAACTTTTTAACAACTTTCCTGATAACTTTCCTAATGTTACCAAATATGGGAATAAAAAGTTATTGAAAAATCTAATTTCTCTTTCTATAAAAAAGACAAAAGAATTATTTTCCTTTCCGTAAACCAAACAAGACCTTAAAGTATCAAGTTTCACCTTCACATCCTTTTCCAACCATTGCAAGTGTGATGTCATTATCTTTATACTTTAGAGACAATAAAAGTCATTAGTTTTTACAGTTTGGGGAATGTTTTTATTTCTCTCCTCCTCCTTTCCTGCTAGCTGTGATTACAGCTGAGTCATTTGTAATTTGATCATTTATTAATAAAGATCGACCTATTTGATTCAAAAAAATCTTTTCCTTTGGCCAATGAAAGAAAGAGTCGAAGCCATCAGTGCATTGACCGTAAAGTCAGTCTTCTTAAAAATAGCCATCTAATTCAACCCAAAAATTTCCGGGAAATTGAGAAGAATCATAAAATAGTTCTCCGAGCAAGTCAATGGTGAAGTCCTTCACCTCTTTCCCACCCACCAACTTCAGAAAATGATGGGTTGTTGAATTGGCCGTATTCTAAAAACACTAATCACACACACTAGCAAGTTGATTGGAAATTTCATGCACATCATCTAATCTCCAACAAACCTCACTTAGTTAATCTAATTCGCCTTCAAACAAATTAGTGTTTTAATTTCATAAGAATCAAAATCCAGTTTGATCGTGGAATAGACGCTGGGGAGATGATGGTTACTTCAAGATAAAAAAAAAAAAAAAAAAATCCAGTTTGATCACGTATTTGGGAGTCAAAATATTAAATTCTCTACAAACAGGTAGGCTACTTGTTATATACTAGTATATTGCTCATGGGGTGATTATTGATTTACTAGTCTTTTCATTACTTGACTCATTAAGGACATCTTATGAATAGAGTCGGAAATTTCTGGAGCTATGAAAGCCGACAAACGATCAGAAGTCTTTTCTTTGTTTAATAAAGTAATAAACTACTCCCAATAATGGTGACCATTCGCCCCACGCTCTCTCTCTCTCTCTCTTTCTCTGTATTATATAAACAAACCCCGCTACCCACAACTGGAAGTATACATCAAACACTAGCTCATATCTCCACTCACTCAACAATGGAAGCCACTTCTTGGGTTACATATGCAGCCGCCTGGCTGGGAGCTCTAGCCCTCTTCCTCCTCTCCCGCCACCTCCGCCGCCGCAAGCTTAATTTGCCACCCGGCCCAAAACCCTGGCCCATCATTGGCAACCTTAACCTCATAGGCAATCTTCCCCACCGCTCCATCCATGACCTCTCCCAAAAATATGGCCCCATCATGCAGCTCAAATTCGGGTCCTTCCCGGTCGTCGTGGGGTCCTCCGTTGAAATGGCCAAGGCCTTCCTCAAAACCCACGATGTCACCTTCGCCGGGCGGCCTAAAATTGCAGCGGGCAAGCACACCACCTACAACTACTCGGACATCACTTGGTCCCCTTACGGCCCATATTGGCGCCAGGCCCGTAAAATGTGCGTCATGGAGCTTTTCAGCAGCAAACGCCTAGAGTCGTATGAATACATCAGAAGAGAGGAGATAAGTGCTTTGCTTAGAGGCTTGTATGAGTCCTCCAACACCAACATTTTGCTCAAAGACCACCTCTCCAACGTGAGTCTCAACGTCATAAGCCGAATGGTGCTAGGAAAGAAGTACACCGACGAGTCCAAGGATGCGATTGTGAGCCCGGACGAGTTCAAGAAAATGATTGATGAGCTGTTCTTGCTGAGTGGAGTGTTGAATATTGGTGATTCAATTCCTTGGCTTGATTTCTTGGACTTGCAGGGGTACATAAAGAGAATGAAGGCTTTGAGCAAGAAGCTGGATAGGTTCTTGGAGCATGTTTTGGATGAACATATTGAAAATAAGAAGGCACCTGACTTTGTTGCAACAGATATGGTGGATGTGCTTTTGCAGCTTGCTGATGATCCCGACCTTGAAGTTAAGCTTGAGAGGCATGGAGTCAAGGCCTTTACTCAGGTATGACCATTTCTCTATGCAATAATACTAGCATTAAAAAATAAAATAACAAAAAACAACTTCTAAGTCATAGTCTCCGCTCTCCACTAGTGACATAATGCTGGTCTCTATTATAATCTCTTATCTGATAATTATTTGGCATTTTGTTTCACCGCCCCCCCCCCCCCCCCCCGGCACGGGAAAATATAAAGCATGTATGGCCATTAATTAAGAGGCGTACATAGATTTTCACCTCTGATATTGCCAAATTATTTTTTTAGGTTTTATTTCAGCTAATTTGCTACTTTAGAAATTAGTCAATTTGCTATCCTTTTATCAAATTTGCTACTCTAAATTCTCAAGATTAAACTTCATTAAATTTTCAAAACTAGTAATTTGCTACCTTAGATTTTCAAAATTAATCTATGTTTGGACGAAGAAATTGACAAATTAATATAACGAAAATGTAGTAAATTGGCTAATTTTGAAAACATATGATAGCAAATTGGCAGAAATAATACTTAGGGTAGTAAATTGACTATTAAGCCTTGTGTTAAAGTTAGAGCATTCAACTCAAGATTGATTAACAGTAAATAACAATATCTCAAGTCTTAAATATTTCTATCTATGCAGTGGTTACATAACCGATGTGAAGTTCTATACGATTACTCTCTGTATTGATACATATTTCTAGCATTTCTCGTGATTTATGTTTTTGTTAATGGTTTCCATTAGGACCTAATTGCTGGCGGGACAGAGAGCTCAGCTGTGACGGTGGAGTGGGCAATCTCGGAGCTCCTAAAGAAGCCAGAGATTTTCAAGAAGGCAACTGAGGAGCTAGACAGGGTGATTGGAAGAGAGAGATGGGTGGAAGAGAAGGACATTGTTGACTTGCCTTTCATTGATGCCATTGCCAAGGAAACCATGAGGCTCCATCCTGTGGCACCCATGCTGGTGCCAAGACTAGCACGTGAAGATTGCCAAGTTGCTGGCTATGACATTCCTGAGGGCACCAGAATCCTAGTGAGTGTGTGGACAATAGGAAGAGACCCTACCTTATGGGACAACCCAGATGAGTTTTGCCCTGAGAGGTTCATCGGCAGGGACATTGATGTCAAAGGCCAAGACTTCGAGCTTTTGCCATTTGGGTCTGGCAGGAGGATGTGCCCTGGTTACAGTCTTGGCATCAAGGTCATTCATTCAAGTCTGGCTAATCTGTTACATGGGTTTACATGGAGATTGCCTGATGGCATGAAGAAAGAGGATTTGAACATGGAAGAGATTTTTGGGCTTTCAACACCCAAAAAATTCCCCCTTGTCGCTGTCACCGAACCTCGTCTTCCTGCTCATCTATACTCCCTGTGATGTGATTACTGAATCTGTTTTGGTTTTAGCTACTTCTAGCTACCAGAATAATCAGTGCTGGGATTTCAACTTCTGCTACATATTTGCTAGTATTATGCATTTTAATTAGCATGAGTTTGTCGTAGCTTTATAATTATGCTAATAAAAATATATGGTATGTGTGATTCCCGATCTAAATGTGTCACGGTAATTTTCTGCCTTTTCACTTTCCTTCTTTCGGATTCCCAATCTTAACTGTTGCTACAACAATGCATGGGTGATGGGACTACGGGAGAGAGAAGTGGAGCTGCATCAGAATCCACTTCTGCAAAGTTAACAGTAACTCGCACTTTATCCAAAGTGCAGTGATAAAACAGTACTGCATTATTGATAAAAGTAAATATCATTACAACTAGTGAATATACAGATTCATTTTTGTCCATACCTTCGATCTTGAAGATATCACTGGCTATCTCTACATGTCGTTTTCCTCTTTCCACAAACAGAAACACGATGGCTTCTCAGTAGAAAGCTTGAAATTAGTCTGAAAAGCTAGCTTACAGATATCATGTGCTTTGGAAGACCTACAAAAACATCAAAGCCCATCAGCTTCAAAGCTAGCTTTGGAGAATCATGAAGGATATGGACAATCATCGAATTTCTGCGTGTAAACCGTGTCGTTGTAGACTCTTTGTTTTTGCTGCTTAACAGGGACGTAGCCAGGATCTAGACTTCAGTTGGGCTAATTTAAAGCTTGTTTAGAAGAATTTTTTTCTTTGTCGATAATAATCCAATAGATTTTGCCACTAAATTTTAGAAGAAAAACTGATAGAGAATGTTGTAAGTAAAGAAAAAACAAAAAAGAACAAAATGTGGAAAGAGCAAAGAAAAAGGGACAAAATTTGCCTTTGAGAGAAGAAATTTAAAAAAATAAAATACTAATAGGAAAATTAATACAAAAGAAGGGGAAAACAGGGAGGAGACAAAATGGGGGGAGAGAGAGAGAGAGGAGAAGAAGAAGAGAAAAAAAAAGAAGAAGAGGAACTAAAGAGAAGAAAATGATGCCAAAAAGGGAAAAAGAAGGTTAATAACAAAGAAAACAATTCTAGGAGATTCGAACCCAGTCTACAATTTAGAAAGAGTCAAAATGCTTGACACTTTACCAACCAAACCAAAACAAAAGTACTGCTCAAGGAGCACACTTATACTATCTAAAGGATTGGAAAGATTTTGGGTTGGGCTGTAACCCAAGCACCCATCACATGGCTACGTCCCTGCTGCTTAACAACCATTTTATTTTCAATAATTTTTTTTAGAGTGCGTTTGGATGAGAAAATTATAAAATCTGTAGCTGAGCCTCCCAGTTAGGCTGGGTTCTAAACCCCTTTTCAAAAAAAAAAAAAAAAAATCTTTAACTTCATCAATCTAAAATTCCATTAATTGCAATTTTTATTATTTGGTCATATCTATTTAGGATTTGAAATGTGTAATCAATTAAGAAAGTTTAAAACAAATGAAAAAATAAAATGAAAAAAACCTTGTCTTGGAAATAAAAATTGAATACTGCAAAAGAATTCATAAATGACACCTATTTTAGTGGAAATTGAAGTGGAGAATTTAAATAATGAATTCCTTCATTTTTTTTTTCCACAGAGAAATTTAAGATTTCCAATCTGATAATGCCAAACGAGGAAATTGGCTTTTAGAAATTATGAATTCCTTACTTTCAATCAAATTCCATCATTTTTTCCCTCATCCAAACACACTCTTGGGAGAGCGGAATCAGGTTCAATTAATATAACGAACTCACTCGGTCAAACTAGAGAAATTCAAAAATCTCTCATAATACATCTCAATACATAGATAAGACTACATGTAGCAGAGCTACCAAAAAAAGAAAAACTTAAACAAAATAAAAATAAAGGTAAAACTCCTACACCTATCCAGCTTGAAATCAGAGCTACTGACTTGACAAGCGTTGAGGCCTAAGACCCTTATGCTGTACATCACCACTCATCAACCAGCAAACAACTACAATCAAAGGCAGAACAGGTGAGAGTACTTATTGAAAGCAGGGAAAAAACGGAGCTATCCCCCACAGCCCATACCAGGCCCAATCCAGAAGAGAGAGAAATATAAAGGCCAGCTAATAGGCCTAACTCGGCTCACTAACCCGCTGCCCCAGGCCCAACTCAAAACCTTTAGTTTGGAACTAGGGTTTTTCCACCGAGAAAACCAGGGAGCAGGCCAAACTAGTCCGGCCACCTCCATTGACTCCTAGCCAATTCTGCCGTTGTCACCATCCAAGACCCTAGGAGATTCCTTTCCGGTCAAAGCCAAGCCAGCATCCTTCCCACATCCTCTAGATCAGCATACTATGAGCCATCAGAGAAGTAGCAATCCAACACTGATCCAGCGGTCGACCACGATCCTCCACCATCGTGTAGACTAGGCCCCGACCCGGACCAAACATGATCAAAAATGCTACCCCCAAGACACAGAAGCCGACCTCCTCATAAGCGACTACCGCCGGTGTTCTAACGCTGTTGCTGTCTGTGTGGCCCTCCGACTCCGACAAAGAACCCGGCACAAAAAGAAACTCTCCACACCTCAGTCTGCATCCTCACCCGCCTCAGCTGAAACCGCCTCAAGTCGGAGCCCTTACAGTTTCAACCTTTCTGATTGAAAAATCGATCTGGAACAACGCCGCTGACGAAACAAGAGGATTGCACCGCTACTCTGTACCCTCATGGTCGCCATCCCGTAGCTGCCTGGTGCGAGGACCGTGAGATCGCCGCTACCATCTCATGAAACCCTTGGTTTCGCAATTGAGGTTGCTCCGAATTCCCCGGAGGCCTCCAATAATTGACATTTTATTTTCAATATTGACACTAAATTATGTAGAATGTGGGTGCCTGAATTTGACAAAAAGGCGTACAATTCATTAATTCCCGTAGCTGCCTGGTGCGAGGACCGTGAGATCGCCGCTACCATCTCATGAAACCCTTGGTTTCGCAATTGAGGTTGCTCCGAATTCCCCGGAGGCCTCCAATAATTGACATTTTATTTTCAATATTGACACTAAATTATGTAGAATGTGGGTGCCTGAATTTGACAAAAAGGCGTACAATTCATTAATTCAAAATAATTGTAAAATGGTTTAGAGCTCCAAGAACTTGCACAGAGTTCTTTCCAAGCCTTAAATATTTTCAAATCGATGTGAGATTCTATTTAGATCTGGCTCCTCTAAAGTTATATAAATGTGAAACTCGTGAAATTCATAAAGTTCTAGTCTTTGAAATTAATGGGTAAATAATAGGCACATCATGAGAGATTATTCAGAGCACCGCCGTGCACTTACACCAACATAAATAAATGGTTAGATTGCATTAAATACACTTTTTGTTCATTAAAAATAAAGTTGATAATAAATATCAAGGGTTGAGATTATATTATAAGGGTTGGGTCACTTACACCGTCGGTGCATAGAATAATTTCCAGCACATCATATCTAAATGAACTTATAACGAGTATTTTGAGTTCTTATGATGGGAAGATGCCATGAAGCACATCAACTTCACAACACTCCAAAAAACATCATTTGATTTATCAAATGTCTCTCAATTTAAATGGTTCACTTCACAAATTTCTAATCCTTGAAAAAACATACATCTTTCAAAAATTGTTTTATTTTCGGGTAAAATTATAAAAATTTAACTAATATCGTATCTTGAACTTTTATTTGTTCTCATCGCTTCTGTAAACATTCTACAATTAGATAGATACCATTTTATCATAGTGAAAAATTAGTCACTAATACTTGGTTTTGGAAAAAGAGAGTGTTTCAGTTTTCTTTACATGTGTATTTTTACAATTAGATAGTCACCATTTTATCATGTGTATTTTTATAATGAACATGTGCGTATATAATAAAATGAAATGTAGGTGTGGGTTGCAGAAAATGAAATATGTTAAAAGAAAAACACACTCTCCCTATATAAAGGAGCTATGAAATGAAATGAGTAGACTAATTCCAATTCTCATTTTACTTTTACACGTTATCAGCACGCTCAGAGCAAATAGCCAAGAAAAAAAACCTAGTTTTGAAGTTTGTTTCTTTCTCCCATCGAAAAAAAAAAACCAAAACCTAGAAAAAAAAAAAAAACTTCTTCTTCTTCTGTGCAGCCACCAATTCTCCAAAAAAAAAAAAAAGCCCAGATCGCCCTTCGTCTCCCTCTCAAGCTGGTCTTCCTCCATCGCGCCCTCCGGCCCACCCGCCTGTAGTCGCTGCCACAAAAACTCATCGGTCAGACCAACCTCAGCCCTACCCTACGCAGCCCCTCACCTCGGCCTACAGCCCAGACCGGCCTCGTCCCTTTGCCAAGACTGTCGTCGAAGGACTCCCACCTGCAGCACCAGATTTCGGCGATCCAACCGGCGTTCGCGTTTCGAGAAGCCCAGTGCTGCCGGAAACTTCATGTTCCGTCGGAGGAGCCCAGCTTGCCTGCATCACCAATCGGCCTCGTCCCTCGTCCCAGATCAGCCACCCATCTGCAAAAGGAAGAAGAGCAGGAGGAGAAAAAAAAAAGAGAAGAGGAAAAAAAAAAAAAAGGTGTTACCGGTCCAAAGAAAAGGACCCGGCCCAACAACAAACAACCACAAAAAAAAAAACAAGCCTCCGCAGCCCAGAGAAAAAGAAGAATCCCAGCCCAATTTTTTTTTTAAAAAAAACACAAATGGGCCTTGAATGGTGACGTGGCCCAGAAAAAGAAAAAAGAAACAGGCATGTGGCCCAGAAAAAAAAAAACAAGAGAAAAGCAAAAAAAAAAAAGGCCTTGTGGTCCACTGCAAGAGGAAGCGGCCCAGTTTTTTTTTTTCAAGCCCAAAAACATCGCTACGCACGCCTGCATCAACACGCGCGTGCACTATGATGGTTTTATTATCTAGACACCAAGTATGTTTATATATATATATATATATATATATATACAGATCCTATCCAGAGCGAGGCATCGCTTTGAAATTTCAGAGCGAGGTTAGGGTTTAGGGTCACTTTTCGGTCGCATATCCACATCTAAACCTTTCAGTTTCTAGGTACTAATGTATAGATCATCTCTGCAAAATTTCAGCCAAATTGATGGTCGTTAAGGCATTGATAACTGCCTTAAAGCTAGTACGGTTCAGGTTGGACAGATTCAGTTCGTCCATTGGTTTAAGCGAGTTAGATACCTTAAACACCATCAATTTCGTTGAAATTTTGCAGAGATGATCTATACATTAGTACCTAAAAACTGAACGGTTGAGATGTGGATATGCGACCGAAAAGTGACCCTAAACCCTAACCTCGCTCTGAAATTTCAAAGCGATGCCTCGCTCTGGATAGGATCTGTATATATATATATATATATTTGGCTGCCTTATTTATATTCCATTTTTCATATATTTTATTATATGTGTTATATATATTCATGGAACCTAAAGCATGAGCATTTTATGTTTACTATTTTTAAGCATGCTTCATATTTTATTCTTTATGTTTTTAGTATGAAATTTTGAGCATGTTTTTATTTTATTTTATTTACGCTTATATAATTATTCCTCAACATGTCTTTATATTATGCTATTGTTTATATTTTATTTTTATGCATGATATATGTAGTATATATTTTGTTGTATATTTGTGCAATTTGAGCATGCCATGTAATTTATTTTTATATATGCTATGTTTTATTTTTATTACGTACTATGATTATTCCTTATTTAGAATGCTATACAAAAATTGCATTTTGCCATGATAATGAAAATTTATGCCCATTATAAAAACATACTTACCGTGATAAAGCATTTTCATATAGTATCGAAAAAATGTGACCCTTACGAATCTTGGTTTTGAAAACTAATTCATATTTTTAGAAAATAATTTACGTGAATGTCTTTATGACTGCGTAATTTATATCTTCCTTCTTGTTTATGTAGATGGTTGATCCAACTCGACCTGAATTTGACATTTTGGAATCAGAAGGACTTGAGTACCACTGTTGGGTTTCCGATGTAGAAACTGATTTTGTAGCAAAAGACTACACTGCCACCATTACCGACCCCAAAGACAATGTACCGTCTAATAAGGTGAAAGCAAATGCCTTAATGTTTCTGAGGCGGCATATTGATCCTAGCCTACACTAGGAGTACCTTCAATTGAATACACCCAAAGAAATGTGGGATGCTCTTAAAGGACGTTTTGGGAACATTCACGATACTTTGCTCCCAGAACTGACCGTTCAGTGGAATGAAATCCGCTTGCTTGACTACAAAAGGGTCAATAACTTCAACAAAGACATGTTGCGCCTAATGGCACGTCTAAATTTCTGTGGAAAGGAACTCACAGAATCTAATATGATCCAGAAGACTCTTTCCATTTTTCCCACTTCAGCACTTATACTAGCGACTCAGTATAGGCTGGAGTATGACAACAAAAGAATCACAACCTTCAATAAAGCTGATCAACCTACTGCAAGTGGCTGAGAGGCATAATGAGGTTCTCTTGAACAACAATGTCAGGCTCACTGGGACAAAGAAAATTCCCGAGGCTAATTATGAAAAAATGAAAGGTGGAAAGAACCCCAATGCATAGGGGTTTGGACGTGTTGATCCCTACCCACGTGGCAAGGGACGTGGGGGTCGTGGTATGGGCTGTGGAGGCCCTCCCAATGTATGGCGCAGCGATGGTGGTGTTGGCCCTAGTGGTCATGGAAACAAGGTGCAAAGGGCACCGAATAACCCTTCAGTCAAACAGGAAAGAGTTAATAAATTAGATTTCTGAACAAAACCTTGATTTGATTATTGTTGGCTTGTTAATAAATTTCGGATCTTATTCTGAAGCAATGAATTCATCGATTTTTATTTACTACACATATTTACATGGTTCGAAATAGCACTATCAAGATGTAAAGCAATACATCTAGAAAAAAATTATTAGAATGAAAAGAATACAATTCTACGCAAATAGAAATACTCTAAAGAATGTGACACATATTTTCGAGTTAACAATACCTCGCATCTATTTGTAGGAATGAATCGAGGAGAACTTGAGTGCTTAGTTAATAGTGGGACTACCCACACCATATTAAGGAATATGCAATTATTCATTGAATTAATAGCTTATAATTCCTCAGTGACTACGATGATTGGATCATCACAAGTAATAAAAGGGCGAGGAACTGCCAAATTTTTACTGCCTAATGGCACAACATTTCAAGTCACATACTCTCTATATGCACCAAGAGCTAATCGAACCTTGTTAAGTTTCAAACATATTCGTGCCAACGGTTGTCATGCGGAAACATACTGTGAGAATGGAATTGAATACCTTTATATTACCTCTAATGAATGTGGAAGGAAACGCATTTTAGAGAAACTTATGAGTCAATCTAGTGGACTGTACCTCACTACAATTCGGATCATTGAATCCTATGCTGTCACCAATAATGAAATGTGGGACACAGACTCATACAGGCTTTGGCATGACCGCCTAGGGCACCCCGGTCGTGACATGATGATCCGTATTTTAAAGAACTTACATGGATATCCCTTCTTTCGAGTGAAAAATAAAGTGGGACAAAAATCTGGCACACTGCAAGATGTCGGTCCTAGTATTGCTCAAATGCAACCATTGCCTTCTGAAGTACCAGAAGCACTACATCCCTCCCATTATGCCTCATTGACTATTTCAAAGGAACATCACTCGTTTTGCAAAGCCTGTTCTTTAGCAAAAACAGGATCGAGACCTTCCTATGCTAAACATACAAAACAAAACATTCCATTATTACAAAGGATACAAGGAGATATATGTGGACCTATCCATCCAGAATGCGGACCATTCAAGTACTTTATGGTTCTGGTGGATGCTTCGACACGCTGGTCACATGTCGCTCTATTGTCCACAAGAAATGCTGCATTTGCAAAACTCCTAGCAGAGATTATACGTTTAAGGGCTTACCATCCTGATCACCATATCAAGTCTATGAGGCTTGATAACGCTGAAGAGTTTACATCAAAAGCATTTGATGATTATTGCAGGTCTATTGGGATCGATGTAGAGCATCATGTACCCCATGTGCATACACAAAATGGTCTCGCAGAAGCCACCATCAAAAGGCTATAGATGGTGGCTAGGGCATTGGTTATGCGCACCAACCTGCCTATATCTACATGGGGTTATGCAATATTGCATGCAGCTTTACGTATTCGTTTCAGACTCACTGCTAGCCAACCATTTTCTGCGTACCAGTTGGTAACTGGATATGAGCTTGACATTTCGCACTTATGCATATTTGGTTGCGCAGTATATGTGCCTATTGTGCCCTCACAGCGCACCAAAATGGGTTCTCAAAGACGATTAAGTATTTATGTTGGATACGAATCTCCAACAATTATCCGCTATTGGAACCCTTGATAGGCAATCTTTTTACCGCTAGATTTGCGGATTGTCGCTTTGATGAGACAGTCTTTCCATCGTTAGAGGAGATAGGAAAAATGATTTTCCAAGGGAACGACATGAATTGTCGTGGTTTGTCCTCACTCTGTCTTCACAATGTGAAAGTGAAGTGAAAAGAATAATCGATCTTCAGAACATAGTAGATTCGATGCTTGATGCGTTTACTGATATCGTAAAAGTGACGAGATCACATATACCAACTTAGGCCTCATCAAAAAGCCCGCGGATGAAGTGGGCCGATGGAGGCCCGCCGGCCCGGAGGGCTTTTAGCCCGGCCCGACCCGTCAAAAAACCCGCAAAAGCCCGCCTTGGTGGGCCGAGGGCCGGCCCGCCTAAAGCCCGCAAAAACCCGGCCCGGCCCGTAGGCCCGGCCCGCCAAAGGCCCGCTAGGCCCGGCCCGTAAAAGCCCGCTAGGCCCGGCCCGTAAAAGCCCGTAAAATATTTTATATATATATATATATATTTGTAGTTATGTGTGTGTGTGTTTATAAATATATATACACACACACACACATAGATATATATATATTTGTGTGTGTTTATATATATATATATATGTGTGTGTGTGTGTGTTGTGTTTATATATATGTATATATATTTATATATATGTGTGTGTTTATATATATGTATATATATTTATATATGTGTGTGTGTGTTTATATATATATATATATAGAGATATATATGTGTGTGTGTGTGTGTTTATATATATGTATATATATATTTATATATGTGTGTGTGTTTATATATATAATATATATATATAGAGATATATATATGTGTGTGTGTTTATATATATATATATATATATATAGAGATATATATATGTGTGTGTGTGTGTGTTTATATAGATATATATATATATTATATGTGTGTGTGTGTGTGTGTGTGTTTGTTTATATATATAATATATATATAGAGATATATATATGTGTGTGTGTGTGTTTATATATATGTATATATATTTATATATGTGTGTGTTTATATATTTAATATAATAATATATATAGAGATATATATATATATATGTGTGTGTGTGTGTGTGTGTGTGTGTGGAAGTTCTTATACTTCTATTATTCTATATAGAATATGTGCATATATATATATTCTACATATCGGTAATCGGTTGACCAATTAGATCGGGTTCAAAACTATGGTGAAATTGACTAAATTTTTAACCACACGCATAATTTATTGTAATAAACTCATCCAACGGTCGGTTTTTCCATTTTATTTGAATTGATATGGGTTGCTCTTTGGAGTGTATGATATATAAATATAGGTTTATAAGAGTAACTAAGTTTGACCTAGTTGATCGAATTCTAAACGATAACCAAATTAGCTGAATTTTCTACAACCACCATAAAACATTACAATCTCTCAATCGAGCGGTTGGTTTTTCTGAATTCATTTTCCACTTCATGGTTGCTTTAGAATGAACCTAAACAATTTAAATGCAATGTATATGTCATACAACTTTAGGAGTAAAATTGGTATATGCCAATGTGTTTGTAATTAAAATTAATTTTTTGTATCTTATGTCCAAGCACATCCATAGATGGGATATATACAAAGGTGATGTGAAAAAATAAGCACGTTTCGAGGTTGTCACGCCATTGGTCAACCAAGAAAACATATAAGTGACTACGGTTGACCAATTAGATCGGGTTCAAAACTATGGTGAAATTGACTAAATTTTTAACCACACGCATAATTTATTGTAATAAACTCATCCAACGGTCGGTTTTTCCATTTTTTGAATTGATAGGGGTTGCTCTTTGGAGTGTATGATATATAAATATAGGTTTATAAGAGTAACTAATTTGACCTAGTTGATCGAATTCGAAACAATAACGAAATTGGCTAGATTTTCTACAATCACCATAAAACATTACAATCTCTCCATCGAGCGGTTGGTTTCTCCGAATTCATTTTCTACTTCATGGTTGCTTTAGAATGAACCTAAACAATTTAAATGCAATGTATAAGTCATACAACTAAAGGAATAAAATTGGTATACACCAATGTGTTTGTAATTAAAATTAATTTTTTTATCTTATGTCCACGCACATCCATCGATGGAATATATACAAACGTGATGTGAAAAAATAAGCACGTTTCGCGGTTGCCACGCCATCGGTCAACCAATAAAACATATAAGTGACTACGGTTGACCAATCCGATCGGATTCTAAAATATGGTGAAATTGGCTAAATTTTTACCACACTCATAATTTATTGTAATAAACTCATCCAACGGTCGGTTTTTTCATTTTCTTTGAATTGATAGGGGTTGCTCTTTGGAGTGTATGATATATAAATATAGGTTTATAAGAGTAACTACGTTTGACCTAGTTGATCGAATTCGAAACAATAACGAAATTGGCTAGATTTTCTACAATCACCATAAAACATTACAATCTCTCCATCGAGCGGTTGGTTTCTCCGAATTCATTTTCTACTTCATGGTTGCTTTAGAATGAACCTAAACAATTTAAATGCAATGTATAAGTCATACAACTAAAGGAATAAAATTGGTATACACCAATGTGTTTGTAATTAAAATTAATTTTTTTTATCTTATGTCCACGCACATCCATCGATGGAATATATACAAACGTGATGTGAAAAAATAAGCACGTTTCGCGGTTGCCACGCCATCGGTCAACCAATAAAACATATAAGTGACTACGGTTGACCAATCCGATCGGATTCTAAAATATGGTGAAATTGGCTAAATTTTTTACCACTCATAATTTATTGTAATAAACCATCCAACGGTCGGTTTTTTCCATTTTCTTTGAATTGATAGGGGTTGCTCTTTGGAGTGTATGATATATAAATATAGGTTTATAAAAAATTAGTGTATCAATAAATTAGTATCTATATATAAATATAGATTTTTTTTGGTACAATATAGTTATATATCTATTATCTTTGGTTGTATTTGTTCATTAGCCATTGAATTTCCAAAGCTTGATTAAAAAAAAAAAACTTGTGTCTTTAAATATTTATTTATAAATAAAGCCCGCAAGGCCCGGCCCAAAAAAGCCCGCAAGGCCAAGCCCGGCCCGGCCCGAAAAAGCCCGCAAGCCCGCTTTATATGGACGGGCTTGGATCCTTTGATTTTTAATAAACCCGGCCCGGCCCGGCCCGCAATTATTTAAAAATATAGCAAGGCCCGGCCCGGCCCGGCCCGAGCCCGCTATTAATGGGCCGGGCCGGGCCCGGCCCGGCCCGTTGACGACCCCTATACCAACTGCAAATGTGCATGCAAGGTTAGAAGTCCCCAACAAGGGGCATAGTACAGCAGATAGAGGCACTGCAACCACACTTAGTGGAGGTGTGGTTGAGGCCGTGGCTCCCCAAAAGAAGAGGGGGAGGCCACTTGGTTCGATTGACACTCACCCAAGGAAGAAGAGGGCGAGTAAGGAACAAACTGATCCATTAATCATCAATGTAGAGAATCTCTCTCATGAGATTGTGTCTAATTATAGTTATGTCCATGAATCAATACTGGAGGATGCTCTGATGTTTGAAATGATTCTAGAGAACAAAAGAAATCTCAATGGATTATGAGAGTGCGTATGAGTTGATGGAAAGATCTTCCATACACATTGACGATGTATTTGCATATACAGTTGCTCAAGAAATCATAGAGCATGATGATATCGAACCATGCTCTGTTGCAGAATGTCAACAAAGAGCAGATTGGCCTAAATGGAAAGAAGCAATCCAGGCAGAATTAGATTCTCTGACAAAGAGTCAGATATTTGGTCCAGTGCTAACCCCACCAAGTGTAAAACTTATAAGACATAAATGGGTCTTTCTTAGAAATCGTAATGAGAAGAATGAAGTGCAAGGTTTCTCACAACGTCCTGGAATTGACTACGAGGAGACATACTCTCCCGTAATGGACGTTATAACGTTCCGCTACTTAGTTAGCTTAGTAGTTTCCGAAGGACTGGAAATGCAGCTCATGGATGTGGTTACTGCCTATCTCTATGGGGATCTTGATTCAGAGATATATATGAAAGTGCCTGATGGCTTACATTACCCAAGTCAAGCGACTCTAAACCATGGAGTGCGTTTGCAATTAGGTTGAAACGCTCACTTTACGGATTGAAACAATCTGGGCGGATGTGGTATACCCGTATAAGTGACTACTTGATTGGGAAGGGATATAAGAATGATGAATTATGCCCCTGCGTATTCATAAAGAAAACAAGTTCCGGATTTGCAATTGTAGCAGTATATGTCGATGATATGAACATAATAGGTACTCTTGATAAAATAAGAGAAACCGCGAGCTACTTGAAATCCGAATTTGAGATGAAGGATTGTGGGAAAACTCGATTCTGTCTAGGCCTTGAACTAGAACATCGAGTTTGTGGAATACTAATCCACCAGTCTACGTATGGCCAAAAGATGCTCAGGCGATTTAACATGGACAAAGAGCATCCTGCTAGCACTCCCATGATCGGTCGAAGTTTGGATGCAAGGAAATATCCATTTAGTCCAAAGGAAGATGACATAGAGGTGTTGGGAGATGAAATTCCCTATCTAAGTGCACTAGGCGCATTATTATACTTAGCCCAATGTACTCGACCAGACATTGCATTCTCAGTGAACTTGTTAGCTAGATTTAGCTCAGCGCCAACGCAGCGTCACTGGAATGGTATCAAGAACATTTTTTGATACCTAAAAGGAACCATTGATTTGAGACTATTCTTTCCCTACAGAGGGACAAGAGGGACCGCAGATGGAACTGCAATCCCTAAAGGAAATGTTGATAGCGAAAGCGCCACTCACTACACCGAAACGCCAAATGACATTTTGGTTGGTTTTGCTTAGGCCTCATCAAAAAGCCCGCGGATCAAGTGGGCCGATGGAGGCCCGACCCGGCCCGTTAAAAAGCCCGCAAAAGCCCGCCTCGGTGGGTAGTGGGCCGGCCCGCAAAAACCCGGCCCGGCCCGGCCCGTTAAAGCCCGTAAAATATTATATATATGTGTGTGTGTGTGTGTGTGTGTTTATATATATATGTAGATATGTGTGTGTGTTTATAAATATATATATATAGACACATATAGATATATATTTGTGTGTGTGTTTATATATATATGTGTGTGTTATATATATATATATGTGTGTGTGTGTGTGTGTGTGTGTTTATAAATATATACACACACACACATATAGATATATATTTGCGTGTGTGTTTATATATATGTGTGTGTATTATATATATATATATATGTGTGTGTGTGTGTGTGTGTGTGTGTGTGTTTATAAATATATATATACACACACACACACATATAGATATATATATATATTTGTGTGTGTGTTTATATATATATGTGTGTGTGTGTGTGTGTGTGTTTATATATATATATATATATATATATATATATATCAATGTGTGTGTGTGTGTGTGTGTGGAAGTTCTTATACTTCTATATAAAATATGTGCTAATGTGCATATATATATATATATTCTACATATCGGTTGACCAATCCGATCGGATTCAAAAATATGGTGAAATTGACTAAATTTTTTACCACACTCATAATTTATTGTAATAAACTCATCCAACGGTCGGTTTTTCCATTTTCTTTGAATTGATAGGGGTTGCTCTTTGGAGTGTATTATATATAATTATAGGTTTATAA
Organism: Rosa lucieae; assembly: GCA_024704745.1. NCBI lineage: Eukaryota > Viridiplantae > Streptophyta > Magnoliopsida > Rosales > Rosaceae > Rosa > Rosa lucieae. The sequence continues at coordinate 60,278,203 of CM045493.1, read as the reverse complement.
GAGTAACTACGTTTGACCTAGTTGACCGAATTCGAAACGAGAACCAAATTGGCTGGATTTTCTACAACCACCATAAAACATTACAATCTCTCTATCGAGCGGTTGGTTTCTCCGAATTCATTTTCGACTTCATGGTTGCTTTAGAATGAACCTAAACAATTTAAATGCAATGTATAAGTCATACAACTGTAGGAATAAAATTGGTATAGACCAATGTGTTTGTAATTAAAATTAATTTTTTTTTATCTTATGTCCACGCACATCCTTTGATGGAATATATACAAACGTGATGTGAAAAAATAAGCACGTTTCGCGGTTGTCACGGCATCGGTCAACCAATAAAACATATAAGTGACTACGGTTGACCAATCCGATCGTTTTCGAAAATATGGTGAAATTGGCTAAATTTTTTACCACAATCATAATTTATTGTAATAAACTCATCACACGGTCGGTTTTTCCATTTTCTTTGAATTGATAGGGGTTGCTCTTTGGAGTGAATGATATATAAATATAGGTTTATAAGAGTAACTATGTTTGACCTAGTTGATCGAATTCGAAACGAGAACCATATTGGCTGGATTTTCTACAACCACCATAAAACATTACAATCTCTCCATCGAGCGGTTGGTTTCTCCGAATTCATTTTCTACTTCATGGTTGCTTTAGAATGAACATAAACAATTTAAATGCAATGTATAAGTCATACAACTTTATGAATAAAATTGGTATAGACCAATGTGTTTGTAATTAAAATTAATTTTTTTTATCTTATGTCCACGCACATCCATTGATGGAATATATACAAACGTGATGTGAAAAAATAAGCACGTTTCTCGGTTGTCACGGCATCGGTCAACCAATAAAACATATAAGTGACTAAGGTTGACCAATTCGATCAGATTCGAAAATATGGTGAAATTGGCTAAAGTTTTTACCACACTCATAATTTATTATAATAAACTCATCCAACGGTCGGTTTTTCCATTTTCTTTGAATTGATAGGGGTTGCTCTTTGGAGTGTATGATATATAAATATAGGTTTATAAGAGTAACTACGTTTGACCTAGTTGATCGAATTCGAAACGAGAACCAAATTGGCTGGATTTCTACAACCACCATAAAACATTACAATCTCTCCATCGAGCGGTTGGTTTCTCTGAATTCATTTTCTACTTCATGGTTGCTTTAGAATGAACCTAAACAATTTAAATACAATGTATAAGTCATACAACTTTAGAAATAAAATTGGTATAGAACAATGTGTTTGTAATTAAAATTAATTTTTTTTATCTTATGTCTACGCGCATCCATTGATGGAATATATACAAACGTGATGTGAAAAAATAAGCACGTTTCAAGGTTGTCACGGCATCGGTCAACCAATAAAACATATAAGTGACTACAGTTGACCAATCCGATCGGATTCGAAAATATGGTGAAATTGGCTAAATTTTTTACCACACTCATAATTTATTATAATAAACTCATCCAACGGTCGGTTTTTCCATTTTCTTTGAATTGATTGGGGTTGCTCTTTGGAGTGTATGATATATAAATATAGGTTTATAAGAGTAACTATGTTTGACCTAGTTGATCGAATTCGAAACGAGAACCAAATTGGCTGGATTTTCTACAACCACCATAAAACATTACAATCTCTCCATCAAGCGGTTGGTTTCTCCGAATTCATTTTCCACTTCATGGTTGCTTTAGAATAAACCTAAACAATTTAAATGCAATGTATAAGTCATATAACTTTAGGAATAAAATTGGTATAGTCCAATGTGTTTGTAATTAAAATTAATTTTTTTTATCTTATGTCCACGTGCATCCATCGATGGAATATATACAAACATGATGTGAAAAAACAAGCACGTTTCGCGGTTACCACGCCATCGGTCAACCAATAAAACATATAAGTGACTACGGTTGACCAATCCGATCGGATTCGAAAATATGGTGAAATTGGCTAAATTTTTTACCACACTCATAATTTATTGTAATAAACTCATCCAACGGTCGGTTTCTCATTTTCTTTGAATTTCTATATGTAGCTCTTTGGAGTGTATGATGTATAAATATAGATTTATAAAAAATTAGTGTCTTTAAAAATTTATTTATCAATAAATTAGTATCTATATATAAATATTTTTTTTTTGGTACAATATAGTTATATAGATCTGTTATCTTTGGTTGTATTTGATCATTATCCATTGAATTTCCAAAGCTTGATTAAAAAAAAAAATACTTGTGTCTTTAAATATTTATTTATAAATAAAGCCCGCAAGGCCCGGCCCAAAAAAGCCTGCAAGGCCAAGCCCGGCCCAAGCCCGCTATGAATGGGCCGGGCCGGGCCTCACGACCCCTAGTTTTGCTGATGTTGGGTACCTCTCTGACCCACATAAAGGTCTTTCCCAAACTGGTTATATATTTACCATTGGGAACACGGCGATATCTTGGAGATCAACCAAGCAAACCCTTGTGGCTACCTCCTCGAACCACTTAGAGATCTATGCTTTACATGAGGCAGTTCGTGAGTGTGTATGGTTAAGAGCTATCATTACACATATTCGAGGGACTAGTGGTTTGAGTTCTACCACTGAAGAGCCTATTGCATTTATGAAGATAATGCAGCTTGCATCGAACAGATGAAGCTAGGATATATCAAGGGTGATAATACAAAACACATATTGCCAAAGTTTTTCTACAATCAGCAACAACATGCCATCCTCAAGATTCAAGTTAATCAAGTAAGGTCTGAGGAAAATGTGGCAGATTTCACCAAATCATTGCCTAAGGTCATATTTGAGAAACATATGAAAAACATATGAATGCGAAGACTTTCCAAGCTCCCCTGATTAATGTAAGTATCATGGGAAGGTGTAGACGTCAGGGGGAGTCAAACACACACATGTCATACTCAAATGTAAAAGGTGCATTGTGCTATTTTCCTTCGACCAAGGTGTATTTTTTGTCCCACAAGGTTTTTATTGTTACTTGGCAAGGTTTTTAGTGAGGCAACAACTCATGCACCATTTAGACTTTGACTTGGCACAAGGGGGAGGATCACGATATGCAAAGTTGCAGACTGCAGGGCACAAACAGAGACTTCTAGAACTGCAACTGCTTTCATCACACCACATAATAGAAAGACAAAATATCCTCTTTGAGAGAAAAGTTTTTTATCTCGATCATTATAAATTTTAATGACTAGTCAATTGTAGAAAACTTGGCAGCAGTCATATATATTAAAATCAGTTCAAATCACAAGGGAGTAGAAATCTTCTATCCCACTGGTACTTTGAAGTTTGAACAATATTGTTATATCTCGTTGCTTCTTTGAACATTTCAGAAGGCCCGGGCATTAAAATGCCAGAAATGGACGCGACTTATTCGTAGCTGCAACCCTGAAATCTTCTATCCCACTAGTACTTTGAGGTTTGAACAATATTGTTATATCTCGTTGCTTCTTTGAACATTTCAAAAGGCCCGGGCATTAAAATGCCAGAAATGGACGCGACTTATTCGTAGCTACACTCCTGAAATCTTCTATCGATCCCACTAGTACTTTGAAGTTTGAACAATATTGTTATATCTCGTTGCTTCTTTGAACATTTCAAAAGGCCCGGGCATTAAAATGCCAGAAATGGACGCGACTTATTCGTAGCTACAACCCTGTACTTCCCATTTCTTCATAACTTCAATTTCTTCGCCTCGCTCCAAGTTTTCATCTGGGAAATATGCAGTACTCCTTTCTACCTTTCTTTTTTATCACTTACTTTTTTTCAATAATCAACCTTCCATTCAGTCTCCGTGCCGATGATACAGTAGAATATGCCAACTGCAGCCAACCTATTACCTGCGGGAGCATCAAAAGCAACATCTCTTACCCCTTGGGGGGGCGAACCGAGCCGAATACTGTGGCAAATCTGGGTACGAGGTCACATGCCAAGCCGATGCCCCAATGATCACCATGAGGAATATCACTTTCAGAATTCTTGACATGAGTAGTACAACAACTCCTACTGTAAAAGTTGCTAGGCAGGATTACTGGGGAACTATCAGTCAAGAAGAACAAAGGAATAAGATATTTGAGATTTTCTGATATGATATTTACCTTATCCAAGAATGGAGTATTTATACAAGATACTCCAAGACCTATTAGGAAACTAATTACAACAGAAATAATCTTAATAATACACAATATTCACAATCCTAATTACATGGCATGACTTACGCCAACACTCCCCCTCAAGTTGGTGCATACAAATCACGGATGCCCAACTTGTCAAGTGAGTCATAGAAGACTTTACTCGAGAGAGCCTTTGTAAGAATATCCGCCAACTGTTCTTCAGTAGGAACGAAGGGAAACATAATGATCTGTCCATCCAGCTTCTCTTTAATGAAGTGTCGATCTACCTCCACATGCTTCGTGCGATCATCCTGAACAGGATTGTGAGCAATTTCAATTGCAGTCTTATTATCACAATAAAGCGGCATAGCCTTTTTCTGTTTGAATCCCAAATCCCTCAACAATTTCTCAACCACAACATCTCACAAAGTCCTCGGGCCATCCCTCTATACTCTGCTTCTGCACTAGAACGAGCCACCACCTTCTGTTTCTTGCTCTTCCAAGTAACCAAGTTACCACCTACAAATGTGAAGTAGCCTGAAGTAGACCTGCGATCTGTAATATTACCTGCCCAGTCCGCGTCTGTTTACCCTGAAACATCCAAGTGACTGTGTTTTGAAAAGAGTAATCCCTTCCCTGGAGCAGACTTTAAATACCGCAAAATACGAAATACAGCATCCATATGAGTCTTACTGGGATTATGCATAAAAACGGACTCACCACACTAACTGCATAGGCTAAATCTGGTCTAGTGTGGGATAAATAAATCAACCGGCCAACTAACCTCTGGTATCTTGCTTTATTCGTAGGTACTTGATCCAAGTACTCTGCTAACCGATGGTTTTGCTCAATAGGAGTAAGTATCAAAGGTTGACAGTCAAGCATACCTGTTTCTGCCAGCAAGTCAAGAACATACTTCCTCTGACTCAACACAATACAATCCTTCCCACGAGCAACTTCAATTCCCAAGAAATATTTCAAATTACCCAAATCTTTCATCTCAAATTCTAAAGACAAACTGACTTGTAACCTTTGAATCTCCTCCAAAGTCATCACCTGTCACAACCATGTCATCAACATAAATAATCAAGGCAGTCACTTTACCATATCGATGTTTAAGGAACAAGGTGTGATCTGAATTGCTCTGTCGGTACCCAATTTTCTTCATGAACTTGGTGAACCTGCCAAACCAAGCTCTGGGAGACTGCTTCAAACCATAAAGAGATTTTTTTCAATATGCACACCACCTGCTCTCCAGTAGAAGTACCATATCCAGGAGGCAAATCCATATAAACCTCTTCATGCAGATCACCCACAATTGCTCTGATACCATGTTAAACAGCGACAAGCGTGGCCCGTGGCCCACCATTATACGATACTGTCCCAACTTAACCACCCGAAAGGTGTTGGGTTTTAATCACAAAAGGTCTCGGTACAATTGAGTGAGATCCACCCACTTATAAGTTATATTTTATTTGTCACTTTTCCAATGTGGGATCTTTCCTCTCCAACACGCCCCCTTACGTGCAACCTAACTCTAGGTTAGCACTTGAAATTAATTAACAATCCAATTCCCATATTAGAAATTGGGATACAAGTCTCATATTGGAGACTTGGCCAATATAACAATCCAAGGCCCACATCGGACACTTGGTAACAATCCAATCAGAATTTTCCGATGGCAATATAAGGAACCCAAATTCGGGCTCATGACAATTGAAGACGCAATTGGAGAGAGACCCGCTCTGATACCAAGTCAAGAAGAACAAAGGAATAAGAGATTTGAGATTTTCTGATATGATATTTACCTTCTCCAAGCATGGAGTATTTATACAAGATCTCCAAGACCTATTAGGAAACTAATTACAACAGAAATAATCTTAATAATACACAATATTCACAATCCTAATTACATGGCATGACTTACGCCAACACTATCTGTCCCCCGACATATGTTCCCACAAACCTCATCTTCTCTCTCTTCAATTACTCTTCTGGGCTTCTGAACGTGTCTTTTTGGTACGGATGCAATACAAACGTAACAGCAGTCGCTGGTAATTCGCATTTCTGCAACAGTAGCGTCACTGCTACCTATCTCACACAGACACAGACGAGAGCTAGTAATGCCTCAGTTGATCCAGTTACTACGGGCGCCTGTCAATATAAGGTTATGGTTCCGGTATTTGAATCCGCTTCTGAGGCTCTGGACAAGAATGCTACAGATATTCAGACTGCCATAGATGGTGGTTTTGTATTGGATGTGCTAAATGATGATACTGGCCTGTGCGAAAATTGCGTGGCATCAGGAGGAGTTTGTGGGCAAAACTCTACTAGTGCTCAATTCATTTGCTTTTGCCAGGATTCATCTTCTACAGCCACATGTTCTGAAAACTCTTCAACAACTCCAACTTCATCAGGTACAGGTACGTAATATACCTCGACATATACTCTCCTATAGTCAACTAAAGATGAGGAAGATCATCGAAAATATTTATTTCACTTATTAATTCAATCGATCAGGCGGTTAAGAAACAGGGTAGAGAAATAAAAGCACAAGCTTGACCCGGCTTCGTTTAGTAATGAGAAAATTTTCTCATTTTGCCAACTTAATTAGAGTAAATATTATTCAACAGACTGAAAATTCAACCTTTTTGGTATAGAAATCAACCTACAGTTCCAGTTCAGGGCTAATTCCCTCTATAGAATGCTTGGGAAGTTGCCCGTTGGTCATAAACATTTGGATTAATTTCAGTTTACCCCCCTGAGGTTTGGAGGTGTTATCATTTCACCCCCTCTACTTTTAATTTTGAATTTTTACCCCCTAAACTTTCCAATTTCAATCAACCGTGTCCAATTTTTTCTATTCCGTCCAAAGTCAACGTTAACTTTGACTTTTGAGGGGTAAAATGGTCTTTTCAAGATAAAAAATATATAAAAAAATAATTTTTTTTCTGTTTTTTTTTTTCTTCTGTTTCTTTCGTTTTTTTTTTTTTTCTCTATTTCTTCATTTTTTTTTTTGTCTTCAACCTATACACCAAAAGTTATAATAGGTTTATAAAAACAAAAAAATACTCTAGGTGGTTGAAAGCCGCTTGCTGGTCTACGATATTTGTGATATATCTCCGATAAAGTGAAGAATTTTAGGATATATCCCCAATAAAGTGAAGAAATATCTGTAAAAAATAATTTTACACTTTATCTAGAAATAAATATCTGTAAAAAATGATTTTACACACACTCGCTGGTCTACGATATTTGTGATATATCTCTGATAAAGTGAAAAATATCTGTAAAAAATTTTTACACTATCTGTAATAAATATCTGTAAAAAATGATTTTACACAGATATTTCTTCACTTTATTGGGGATATATATATTACAGATAAATTGTAAAATCATTTTTACAGATATTGGTTCACTTTATTGGGGATATATCCTAAATTTTTTCACTTTATTGGAGATATATCACAAATATCGTAGACCAAAAATGATTTTACACAGATATTTCTTCACTTTATTGGGAATATACTGATATTTTTACAGAAATAAGTGTAAAATAATTTTTACAGATATTTCTTCACTTTATTAGGGAATCCTAAAATTCTTCACTTTATCAGAGATATATCACAAATATCGTAGACCAGCGAGTGTGTAAAATTATTTTTTTACAGATATTTATTCTAGATAAAGTGTAAAATATTATTTTTTACAGATATTTCTTCACTTTATTGGGGATATATCCTAAAATTCTTCACTTTATCGGAGATATATCACAAATATCGTAGACCAGCAAGCGGCTTTCAACCACCTAGAATATTTTTTTGTTTTTATAAACCTATTATAACTTTTGGTGTATAGGTTGAAGACAAAAAAAAAAAAAAAAAAAAAAAAAACAGAAAAAAAAAAACGAAAAAATATATATATTTTTATTTTTGTATATATTTTTTATCTTGAAAAGACCATTTTACCCCTCAAAAGTCAAAGTTAACGTTGACTTTGGACGGAATAAGAGAAATTGGACACGGTTGATTGAAATTGGAAAGTTTAGGGGGTAAAAATTCAAAATTGAAAGTAGAGGGGGTGAAATGATGACACCCCTAAACCTCAGGGGGGTAAACTGAAATTAATCCTAAACATTTTCTATGTTTGGTTGACTAAATTGTCATTGACCGGCACTCCAAAAGGACCCAAAATTGTCATTGATCGGCACTCCAAAAATACCCGTTGCCGCATGACCCAGTTTGATCAGTACGCCTTATTCATCTTTCATGTCGCCGCACTTTACCCCCCTAATCCTGAATCTCTGTTTAAGCTATGGTCCTTTTCTTTCTTTGTTCTTGCCTCCGAGTCCTGAATCTCTGTTTAATCTATGGTCATTTTCTTTCTTTTATTGATCGATACACTTGATTACACTCTAATAATACACTTTCAACAAATCTGCGGAATCACTTATAAAGCCACAGTGATAATTCTGAAAAATCCCTTGTTTTTTTCCTTTTAGAAGAATCGGTAAATTATTCATAAATGTGGTGATGATTTAAAAGAACGTGCCATATACTTGCTCGATAAAAGTAAGTACACTACACTTGCATACACCTGAACACAATAAATTTGAAGCGAGTATAGAGCAAACTAAGAATAATTGATTACACCCAAGGTTCAAAATCTCTGCGATATATCCGATATATCCCCCGATATCTCCTTTTTTCGACGGACCGATATTTTATGGGGGGTAAATATCTTATCTGTCACCGTTTCTGCGAAATTTCTCCGAACATCGTCAAATATCCCCGATATATTAGATATTTGCGATATATCCCGATAAAGTGAAGAAATATCTGTAAAATTTGAGGTAAAAAAAAAAAAAACTCAGTAATTCTCTACGTTATAAAAATAAAAAAATAATGATTATATATAGACTATGTTATAGTACTTCTAAAAAAAAAAATCAAACATATATAATATATATAAGTATATAACAACTGCAACCGACAATTCTCTATTTTTCTCCCATTTTCTCCTCTTTTTGTTGTCCCCTCCGGCCCTCCCCACCTTTTCTTCCCTTTTCTTCTCTTTTCAAATGGTTAATGTAGATTGTATGTTAGAGATGCAAAGGAATCTTGGGTCAACCATAGCAAGAAAAACAAGAGAAACCAAAATACAGGTTTGTGGTATATCCGTATGTATACATTAAAACACACACATACACACACATATAATTTCTTTAATAGAAAATGTTGATCTATTATAGTAGTAACTCATTGTAGTAGCTTTACAGCTGATTGGTGGACACAATTTGGGTATTCTGCATCAAACATGTAGAAAATTGCAATGCGTATTTTGGCACAAACGGCTTCTTCTTCTGCGTGTGAGAGAAATTGGAGTACATTTGATTCATACCAAGCAAAGGAACCGTTTGGCATATCAGAAGTTGGAAAAGCTTGTATACTGCTACTACAACATGAAGCTGCGGCTGCGAGATAAACAGGCAAAGAATAATGTGGTCAATGAAAACACTATATAGATATACTTCATGTTGCAAGCGAGCCGCTTGATAATGGCATTGATCCACCATGATTGGATTATGCCTGCACACCTCGATGATGAAGCTGGAAGCAAGTTATAGAAACTGCAACTAATGCTGGAATCAACGTAGAGAGTCTTATCTGAAGAAGTTGTTAAAAACCCAGAAGATAATTCAGATAGTGATGATGCGTGGGGTGGTACAGCAACTCCAGATAGTTCTGATGATGGTGGAAAGGGTGGAAGCGGAACAGGTGGTGGAGGTGAAAGATATGAATATGGACAATCTTCTGTGGATGAAGGATTCCAATTTACCTGTGAAGGTAATTTTGATCATGCCACCCAAGATGAAGACCACGGAGTGAGAACAGCTGGTCATGGTGCTGAAGAGAAGACCCGATATGGGAGGAGGACTAGAGGTGCAACTGATGATCAAAGTACCTCATCTGATGTTTCTTCAATTGCCTTAAGTTTTGACTCTATCAGTTTAGGCACAGAGCGCAGTGGGATCTCAAATGAATCTCATGAAGGCAACAATCAAAAATGAATCTCATGAAGGCAACAATCAATTTGGTTATGATGCTTATGGATATAATCAATATGGAGAAGTATATGATCAGTCATCTAGTTGGGTTCATCCTTATTATCCTCTTATAAGGGAAACAGTCGGCAGCTCTAAAGAGATCTATAACTATCATCACTACAATTCGCACAATATGGGTTATATGTCTTGGTCTGATTATTGCATTTTTGTAGACCAGCGAGCGGCTTTTCAACCACCTAGAGTCTCTTTTTGGATGTAGATGAAGTTTACATTCATATGCATTTATATGTAGTTCTAAATTTCTAATAAATTGACTTTTTTCAAAAACGATATTTTCGTACACTGTATCCCCGATATATCCCCGATATATCCGATATCTCCCTTTTTCAAAGTACCGATAGATATGAAAATACCGATATTTAAAACCTTGATTACACCTCATACTCAATTTAACTGTGCGCGCGGTTACCACAACTCAAAAAACTGGGCCGCCTCTTGAGCTGGAGGAGCTTCCAAAATTAAGTAAAGCGAAAGAACGACATACCAATTTAACCGAAGTCTCAAATATGAGCCAAAACTTGGACTCCAACGCACCCTGAACTTGAGGCCCGAGCAGCATCCATGTCAAAAACATGGACCTTGCATGGCCGAAACGTAACTCCCCGAACCAGGTAAAGGTAAAATTAGGTACCTAATACCAAATCTGAGGTATCAGCGTAGAAATGTAAAACAAAATTAAAAATAACACTAAATATTTTTTCAGAAATCATCAAAAATAAAACATTTAAAATAACAAAACTTTAGTTACAAAGAGAAATAACGCCTTGTGATCTATCTCGCTCAAATCCACTATAATCCTTTTCAATTCCCGTAAATATAAGCAACATCTCCCTTAGTCATCTCGATAAATATGTCGTACCTCGTAATGCACATGAACAAGAATCTATAGGGGTGAGTTTTGGTTAGTAGGGCCAAACCTCTTTAGATTATTCTTATCAATGTAAAACAATCAAGTTATCAACCAATACTTTATAAATGATAAAATAGATGCATGTATGCAAGTGAACTCCACTTAATTATCCGTTAGTCCATGTATCAAAAAGAGAGAGTCTACACATCTCATACCATGTATGTTACCAACCGGGGGTGGCCCTAAATGTTTCGAATATATAATCTAACAACCCAAAAATAATTCAATCTACAACCCCTTTTAATTTGTTAGTTATCTTTTTTGCTCATGACCTTCACAATGAGATCGTTTTATCAACACTCTTCATTGAAGGGGCATACTTTTCTCGATTTGTGAACTTGTGGCCTGATCATAGGTCCTTAATGCCTAATGACTCCAAATTCAACCCAACAAAAGGATTCATTTCTTTTCATCCCATTTGGATACCAATGTTGCTCGCATCCTTCCACGTACACCACTTTCAAATGCGTACTCTCAATGCCTCTCTATGCATTATGTATGTCAATTTGAATATCAATGTTCGTAATATAATATCCAACACATGCTTTTATAGAAAGCGATAATATTTCAACAAGTAATTCATCGGCTACACATCCTTTTATACAAAGCGCTAGCATTCGAGATTTAAATCAAGCAATGTTAAACAATTCACTAATTTCAATTATAATTCCATTTAACATTTTAAATAGAAAATGTTCCCGAGAGACCCTACTTGGAATTTCAAGCTTTAACTGCATCACTACTTAAGGTTAATAACACTGCGACTCGAATTCTGAAATCCATATCCTTCTACTTCTTGGATTGCCGGTAATATATCATTCAATCCTCTTGTCGCACTAATATTCGCGAATCGTCGATTTACTTCAAATCAATAATGGTCACTCAAAAACTGAGAACTATACTACTTTTAGTCCTAAAAATTACTAAGGACACCCAGTTCTCTCATTTCGGTTATTCTGGACACCCAACAACATAAATTAGTAATACGAATTCTCAGTTACATACTTCAAACAAATGCTCCTTGCATATGAACACCTTTCCTCAACCATAGTACTTGTTTTCTTAACTTGTGACTCGATACAAAATCATGTATCATCCACCTTAGCAATATTATCAACAACTCATATGAGTAGGTTATTTATGCAAATTTTCAGCCAAATTGATGATCATTAAGACATTTATAACTGTAATTTACAATTATAAGCATGAACGGTTCAGGTTGAACAGATTTGATTCGTTTATTGATTTAATCAAGTTAGTCACCTTAACGGTCATCAATATGGCTGAAAATTTGCATAACTGATCTATTCATGGAGTTCTAAGAACTAAACGGTCATTTTAGGGGGATTCTTTTTTGGACTCATTTTTCAATCACATATTGACATCTCCACCGTTCAATTCTTAGGAATCCATGAATAGATCACTTCTATAAATTTTCAGCCAAATTGATGACCGTTAAGGTATCGAACTTAATAAATTAATAGACAAATCAAATATATCCAATCACCGTTCATGCTTATAATTATAAATAACAGTTATGAATGCCTTAACGATCATCAATTTAGCAGAAAATTTACAAAGTCACCTTTTTTTGGGAAAATGTCACAAATAGTACCCCAACTTAAAGTCATTCTACACTTTGGTACCTCATCTTCTAAATATATCACTTTGGTATCTCAACTTATTATTCATGCATAAGATTCATACACGCCGTTAATAACACCGTTAACTCAAGTGTCATGTAGCTTTATGTCATGGGTATTTTCGTCAATTTAGATTTTCCCACCAAAAATCTCATGGTATTTGCCATTTAACAAAAACTGATCACTCCGTTAATTCATATTTATTTTTATTAAAAAACAAAAACACTTGTTACATCTTTCTTCATTGCAGATGAAACCAAATAACCATGGATCTATGTTTAAAAGTAAGCAAATAACTACAACAACCATAAATACTAAAAGTTTCAAGCAATTTTACAACTCTACTAGAGACAATCTGCTATGATTGGTATTGAAATTGATTATGCATAATGAATTGAACAAGCATTTTTCCTTCTTTGTCTGAAGAGTTCTTCAATTAAAAGGGAAAAGACTCAAACCCTAAACTTGAAAGAAAACTAGTATCTACCCAACAAATTACATTTGAAGAGCTAAAATAAGATGATATAGAATCAACAATTAATAAAGCTAGCAGACAATCTGATGTTATCTAGATCACACTCTATTTGTGAATTAGCAGGCTGAAAATGATAAATCAATCACCTCTTCTCATTTTAATTATTATGTTTCCTGGAATCATAACAGTAAGTCAAAATTTTCAGAACAATAACTTAAATTGATCTTCCATAAACCCAAATATAATATTTTCCTTGATGACAGATTTATTTTCAGCAAAAAGAAAGGAATTTTAGATCCTCTCCCATGGAATTTTTTGTGGGAAAGCATAAATTGACGAAAATACCCATAGCAAAAAACTACATAGCACTTGAGTTAACGGTGTTATTAACGGCGTGTAATAATAAGTTGAGGTACCAAAGTGATATATTTAGAAGATGAGGTACCAAAGTGTAGAATGACTTTAAATTGGGGTACTGTTTGTGACTTTTTCCCCCTTTTTTTTAAATAAGATACTTATACCTTTATCCCAAAAAAATTCAAAAAAAAAATTATTTATAGCCCTATAATATTAATGTATAGAAGTTTTACCGTAAGTAAGACAAAGAAGACTTACTATTGCTATTTTCTATTGCAGCGCGAACCAACGTCATAGCTACGTACATATGGTGATTATATACAAATGTCACTTTGAATGGTTTTTTACATTCATACAAAAATTAATCAAATGCAGTGCAGGCATTTCGTTCGGAGGTTTTGCGACCATCCTAATGTGTACATGTATTATATGCATATATAGGAAAAGAATTTTCTTCTTGATCAATAATATTTATTCAGCAGTGCTCTTCAAGAAAGAAGAAAGGAATGAGTTGGATTTATAAGGACTTATGGATTGATCGCCCCAAGGCGATATAGTTATTCAGATGTGCTGAAAATGACAAACTCATTTGAAGATCAAATTGGTAAAGGAGGATATGGCACTGTGTACAAAGGGAAGCTGCCGGATGGCCTTCTTGTGGCGGTCAAAATCCTAAATGAATCAAATGGTGATGGAGAAGAATTTATTAATGAAGTTGCTAGCATTGGTCGAACTTCCCATGTCAATACGGGCACGTTTACTTACTTGGAATGGAATGGAATGTAATTGAATGATTACGGAGTAAAAACACCCATGTGCTTACTAACACATAAAGAAATCAGAATGATTCCAAGTAAAAGAATTCCTGTGTTCACTAACATACACTACCAGAAAACTGATCATTTACGACGCACATTTTACGGCGTGCATTTCATGTGCGCCGTAAATGAGTATCAATTACGGCGCACTTCTATGCGGGCTATAAATGATGTATGAATTTGTTCATTTACGGCATTCTTTTGGTGCACGCTGTAAATGTCTTTTATTATTCACGGCTTGCCCAATATGCAGGCCTTAAATGAGTAATTTAGATTCTTTTACGACACGTTTATGAAACGCAGCAAAAGAGGCCATATACTTTATGATTGGCGCCAATGTTTTTAGCTTTCCCTCCTTTCAGTTTTCCCAATTCTCCCAATTGCTAACACGATAAGAGAAACATGTTTCTAAAAAAAAAAAAAAGAAACAGAACTCAGATAAGAGCAAGAAAAGGCGAGAACGGGCAGCAAGACGGTTTGCAGAAGATTGCTCAAGAACAGCGGTCAATCTAGGGTTTTGTAGAAGAATACCCAATACCCACTGCTAGTTCCAGGTGAATCTGCACAACATTGCACAATTTCAAGAACTCCCACTGCTTATTTCTGGGTATGATTCTTTTTCATGTTCTTCCTAGCGATAATTGACAATTTTTGTTCTCGTGGCCTTTCTTTTCTATTCCTTCAAATCTCTTGGTTTGATAAGCCTTACAGATCTACTTTCTGTTTTACGAATCTCATCGATGTAGATCTGTTTTCTCCGTTGGGATTGTGAAAATTGTACATTCAAATCATATATTGCTCAGTTGAAATTTTTTTTCTTTCGATATTTTTTTTTCAAATGGGGATTGCAAAAATAAGTATTGGGTTACTATATCCTTACTATAATCCTTAAGTATTGATTAAGGTATGTGGAGATTTTCCTTTGGTTTCTGGTTAGATTAACCTTTGTGGTTTGGCCATTTTCTTCTGCTTTTGCTTTTTGTTAGCTGGGTTGTTGGTCTTCAATTGTTATGGGTTTTTACGTTTTAGGGCTTTTGTTTATCTTTAGATTTGGGATTTCGGTGATTGATTGGAAAGGTTTCAAGGTTTCTTTCTGATGTTTGGTAATTTGACAATTTTCATTAGATGGTGGCTTGCTTGATTTCATAGATATATATTTTATCATGTTCTGTTCAATGACTTCAATCAGATTGGTTGTTATTGATTGGTTTGTTTCTGATATCGGTTTAAACCTGATGTCAATAGGATACTTAGACACCAGATTTCTGAGAGAAACTGATGTCCCATATATAACAAAGATCATTACTACTTGAAACTTTGATGTCTAAACCTCAATTTTTTATGTCTAACACTGCTTTAACTTCAACACATTTTTTAGACCTGATGTAAGGTAAAACGACATCAGTTTTATACCTTTCTTTGATGTCTAAAATGAATTAGACATCATTGTTTTCTTAGTTTGTGTTTTTTGATATCACTCTTTTGGAATAATCTGATGTGGAATAGAGATTGAACTTCCGTTTTAACTCTAGAATCATTGTCTTTTTCACTTATAATATAATCATTCACAACAAATCATTGCTTGCGTTATAACATAGGAGACCAAAAATGAATTTAAAGTACCTGAAGATTAAAAACCAATATCGATATTTTGATTATTACCAAAGTTAAAGAGTACATTGGAGGAGGGGGAAGACAAAGTTACCTCCTAGTAGGAACAAAAATAATAACATAACCAGTTACTGAAGTTACAAGAACATATACTATTTTTGTTTGGAAGATACAAGACCATATTACTATGGATAGCATGAAAAAAACATTTTGACGAAACCAAAATTGAAAACTTGGGTGTCCAAATCATATTGCATATCACTCACAAACTTGCATATCTTCTCAGCAATTTAAACTTCATCATCTGAAATCCAACCAATTGCCAGTGATATCAACCCTTAACAAAATCTGCAAGCTGTAAAGCAACACAGCCACTCATTGAAATATATACATATATATATGTTTTGAGTAATGTATGTAATGTGACCATATGAATGGTCTAATCATTGTCCGCCATCTACTTGATTCCAAAATCATATTCATGTAATCAAGTCTGTATAGTTCCTTTTTTAGATTAAAAAAATTATATAAAATAGAAAACCTGAAGAAATTACCACGGGAGATAGTCTAAGTCTCCAGGACATTGATCTGCAAAGACTCATTTGACAGATCAATAGTGATAATAAATAAAAAAATGAAAAAGTAACATTACTCTCCTCAAGATTTAAGAGATACTTGGTATGAAATAATTTACGTAAGCTTTCGGCTTCAACACACACACACACACATATATATATTCTTCTATCTGTAAAGACCAAAACAGAAGTGATAAATTGAATTAAGTAGACAGACATTTAACAAACATCAAGTAAGTTGTAAGCTTGAAGCAGAAAGAGTTACGTCACTCTTCGTTTACTAGAGTTCCCTTACAAAATCTTAGAGCTTATTTAGTAAATGTAATAGGCAATTACCAGACAAAATTAGCACCTTAATTATGCGAACACTCACTTGAACTTTTGTTTCCATTAGATAAATTACAATATGTACAGTATTCTGTAGACTTTGTCTTTACTTTGGAGATATTTGATCAATGGCTGCCATGCTTCCTGAATGAAGGAATGAGTATCATAAATCTAAGTGAAACACACTTTTTGGTTAATCCAGCAAAACAACAGTAATTTCTTATCTTAAAAAGGGGATGTCAATCCGTTTAAACAGTACTACTGAAAATTACTACAGCTAAAGTGCAAAGTTATCCATTCAGTGATCATATGTGAATATATGTGCAAACTTTCCTCCTACCTTTACTTGGTTTCTGATCATGTTTTTCCTTACATTGCTTTTGCAGCAAAAGTCTGAGGATCTGAAAAGCAAAGATTGCCTGTCAAAAAGAAAAGCACAGATTGTCAATTTCTAGGTATGGTATTTATAGGTATGGATTGGTTGCCAATACCATTTGCTATTTTGTGTATTTTCTGCATTGTTCTGTTCAAAATTGATGGATTGTCTCAGGTTTGGTTGTAAAGGCAATCTACTATGAGATTCACTGGTATAATGTGGGTAGTTCTGAAAGCATTAACTCAACAAATTGAGGAGGCAAACAAGGAAATTCCTCAGAAACCAAAAAAAAAAGAACATAAAAAATAAATTGTATTTAATGTTTCATGAGAGAAACTCACCTTCATAATTTACACCAGTAGGAGAGAGAGTTGCAGAAGAAGCCTCTGCCAATAGCAAAACAAGTAAACCGACCTTCCACAACAACATCAAGAAACCACTGATTGTTCCCATATTGATAAAAACTCTTCTCTCTGTTCATTAAAATCAAAACCAGCAGCCACTACTCAAAACCACCACAACCAACTATCCATTCTCTTCCACATGAATGTATATTGCCTTATCCAGACACAACTGCAGCCTCAGACTCAGTCAAAACAACTCTGCTATTACTTCCAACAAAAGTCACATTAGCAGGGAAACATTGTAATGATTATGTGCTCTTTGAATGAATTATTGCAGTGAATCTCATAGTAGATTGCCTTTACAACCAAACCTGAGACAAAACTGAGTTCATATTTAAAAGCTTTGTATAACTTTTAGAGAAAAATGAAGAAGACGGTACAGAGAGAGAAGACATGTTTTACTAATTTAGAAGTGGAAAATATGGGGGCTATTGTATTTGGTCAGTTTAATTGAGAAGTATCAATTAATCAACCATTAATTAAGGTACTAATCTTCTTTCTTTTCCATTTTTCCTTTCCTATCTAGAGAACTAGTCATAGTAATTGGTCAGCTTTTCCAGACTTCAAATAGAGGCAGTGAGGACAATTTGTACTGTAACTGACTTTACATTTTTCCTATATGTCTTGTTGTACATTTTAAATATTAGAGATAGCATTGATGTCTTCAGCACTAGTCCTAGCATTTGCATGTTCTATTTATATTCGATCTTGACCTATAGTGATATTTTCTCTTTTACAAATGCATGTATAGAATTTAATCTGTGGAATGTTTGTGTTCTAAAAACAATACAAGGGGGCTGTTTTACTGAAAAAAGTTGAACCTGGTTTAGACTGAAGATGAACCTGAGATGTGTGCAAAATATATACTTTACAAATATTAACAAGAAGTCAAGAAAGTACTTTTTATTGGTAAAAATTTGTCATTTGTTGGCACCTAGATTTTTAAATTTCTTATCTAACTTTTTTTTGGTACGTGTGTGTGTAATGCTAAGGGTATATGTAAGGGTAGGAGCAGCTCAAGTTCAGAAAATTAGTAAATATCCATTTAAGACCAATGAACTTGATACTTTCCAGATCCTAAGTTGACATGCTAAAGTACAACATACTAAAATTTCAAGCAAATTGGAGTTCAGGAAATATGGCAGAAGATGGATAGAAACATACTGAATTGTGTGGTTTTCTTCAGAGTTTTTGTAGCAACCTGGAATGTAAGAGGGAAATCTCTCCATAGTGACCTTAATCTGCACGATTTTCGGCTGATTGATAATCCATCAGACATATATGTCTTGGGGTATGGTTTCTCTTTTTTTTTTGGTCTTCCTCTCTGATTTTCTTCAGGTTAATAATCCACTTTTCCTAACTCCTTTGGAATTTTGATTTTTTGTTAGCTGACTTCGATAAGCTTGGACAAGGTGGTTTTGAAGCTGTTTACAATGTCGAGCTGAAAGCAAGGTACTTGCTGACTTTTTTCTTACTGTTGTGAAAATTTGGGTAGAATTTTAGAGAAATGTGTGTATGCAGTTTTCTTTATCAGTAAGATAAGTCATGGTACTTTTGGGTTCATTTGCTGATGCTTAAATTTATTGTTAAATATTAACTAGCAGAAACTAAGAAAGCTGTAGTTCTGATTTCAAATGGTATTCAATGAGAATCTTATTTTGCTTATTAACAAAAGAGACAGCTGATATAACTTTTAACAGTGCTACTTCCATGCAATATGCAAGAGCTTTCAATATTGTGTCTGCTTTTGATATCGGACAAGTGAAAACTACCTTTCTTTTTATCGCAGTCATATGGATATCTTTAATAGTTTTCTTTGTACCTCAGTTTTGATATCGGACAAGTGAAAACTACCCTTGTTTTTATCGTAGAGACGAGAACAGGCAAGAACGAAAAGAAGGACGAGAGAGACGGGAAGCT
Source organism: Rosa lucieae (assembly GCA_024704745.1). NCBI lineage: Eukaryota > Viridiplantae > Streptophyta > Magnoliopsida > Rosales > Rosaceae > Rosa > Rosa lucieae. Next base: position 60,258,525 of record CM045493.1, on the reverse strand, counting down.
TTTGCTTAGATTGGTAAGATTTTGGTTTAGTAGAATCAATACCAACATACTTTAAACTGATTTCCTTGAATTATTAATTGGTCTTTCTCTTGCTTTGTATCCAGTATTTTTTGCATTTTGAACAGCTCCAATTGTTAACAAGAAGATTGGGTCAGTTTACTTTATTACTGCTAGGCATATCCATGTTTTATTAATCACTGTCTATCGGATTTACATATCAATTTGCTGTCTTTGTATTTGGATCAAGTAAAGCTTGCAAAAATCAAAAGGGCAAATTACTTTGCTAGCTTGGGACAATAATAGAGAATGAATCATAGTAGTTGTGTATATATATATATATATATTTTTTTTTTTTGATATAATTAGGACAGACACGTTAGGATTTATCCAAGTATCCTGCTTTTCTGGTTTGTCACTTTTTTTCCCAGCTGCCCTGTAACTTTTGGTCTCTGATTTTTCTTCTTTTTACTGAGACCTGTCTTCATTTATTTGTGTGCAGCGACTTCGTGTATGTAATTTTGCTGATGGAGATCTTCAACATCAGTGGTAACTCATTTCATATAAAAACATGTTGTAGACAATGTCTATTGGAAGCATGTTGTGCATCACATTGAAGCATGTAAGGTTGTACTGCATGGACATCCTGAGTTTGAGGCAAGTGATGTTATCTTTAAGGTTAGTTTAAACAAATATTGTGAATATGCAAAGAGGAAAATGGATATTCTTCAAATTTTTTGAATTTCAGGGGCTTTACCACATATTTAGCTTTACCAATGTGTACTGGTTTTCAAGAGGAAACATTAGCTAAATGCTTTTTTAATTCATTTTCAGCTTCTGCTGTAATTCTGATTTGTTTTTCTGTTCTGATTCATTTTCAGCTAACAAATAAACACTGCAGACTGAAAGCACACTGGAAGATCACATCATGATCGTTACTGATGTTCGATTTAGAACAAATCTTCTGAACAGAATAAGGACAAGTATGATGGTAGAATTTCTACGAGTTTAGAGTTGATGAGTAAAATAGAGGCAATGTTTGAAGCCGAACTTGAGAGGTTAGGGCTAAAGAGGAGCACTTATACTTTGGAGCGAACGTTGCTGATCGTTGCAATGTTAAGTTTTAATCCACACAAGTAATTGGTATGTTTTACTTGAAACGTAAAGTAGTGAAAAAAACCCTCATTTTTGTTCTGGTTTACTTGGTATGTTTATCTTCCTTTTTCGTCAATTCCAATAGCTCTGTTCTGTAACATTTCATATGATTATAAGCATCAAATAATTGTGTTCATCATGAACTGATTGAATTTGTTGCACCTTCCAAACAGTGTTCATCAAGTTTCTGATTATCACATTTGGGAAAACTCTATATATCCAGTGTTTACATCAACAACTAGAACTTGCCTGGTAGCTCCAAAGGATCACAGTACACTAAGCCTAGACACTTTACAGAAGAATGCACCAACTGTGAACAACAGACTCTCGAAAAAGACAAAATTTAAGGTTGAGACAGAAAACAATATGTAACATTCTTCTCAGGAAGCGTCCTAAAATCCCACCTTCTAGCCCAAACCACAGGACCAACAAGACACTTGATTCCTCGAGAGATTACTAAACACTTATGTTATTTGTATATAGAGAACATCATTTCCCACTGAAGTTTGGTTGAATTTTTTGTCAAACTTCTTCATGTGTTTCTGATTTTGTTTGTTGGGTTTGATTATTCTTCTATCGTTTCTTGAACAACTATATTCCCGCAGCAAAGCGCGGGTACACTTTCTAGTTACTTCTATTTGCTTATGATACATTAATTGCTAAATTAGAACTTTAGCTGCATGTGTTTTCCTTGAATGAAAAACAAATATGACAGGCTACATTTCATTGCTCTTTTTGTGTTTGTTTTGGTAATGCAGGTAAAAATTGGCACCATGCATGCACAGTATGAAGATGATTGGAAAGGCCAAACCATGGATCACTATAGATTTATCTTTTACAATTAACAAGGACAATTCTAATCTTAGATGCTCTCTGGTAATCTAGAATGTTTTCTATTTTGGCATGCATTGTGATGATAAATTGTTGGTATTAAGTTGTTTCTATACAGTATTGAATTGCTATTGGCAAATTAATTTACATTTAGTAATTTCATACTTGCAGTTTATTATCTACATTCTTATCTCAAAAGCTTGTATTGTAGTTTTATTTAGATTTTGAAATGGTATTGCAAAATTTACAGGAAAAAAAATTCAAGGCAAATATTACCCGCCAAAAATTTTCAAAAACATTTATGTAAACACGACCACATTTACGGCCTGCTTGTTGAGCAATCACGACATTCTTGCTAGTCAATCACGGCCTGCTTTTGAGATCAGTTACGGCGTGCTTCTGATGTCAATTACGGCGTGCTTCTGATGTCAATTACGGCGTACTTTTATATTACAAAATCGAAATAAATAATTTATAGAACCCTTTTACGGCGAGCCATTTTTGTCTTTTAAAGCGTGCTTCTGAGATCAATCACGGCGTGCTTCTGAGATCAGTTACGGCGCACTGTTTTGGTCAGTTACGGCGCGCTTTTATATTTCAAAATGGAAATTCAAATTCTCTTAAACTCATTTACGGCGCTCTTATATGTCTTTCACGGCATGCAGGCGGGGGTCTTTTACGGAGTTCTCTAAACACGCCGTAAAAGAGTTTTGTCTTTTACGGCATGCCCATTTACGGCGCGTTTTTGTGTGCTGTAATTTGTCTTTTACGGCGTTCTTTGTGGGCCGTAAAAGACCATTTTTCTGGTAGTGATATGAAGGAATCGGAATTGGTGTAGGTTCCACCTATTTATCAGGAATCGATTCCTGAATACTTAGGAATTCGATTACGAAGGGGAGAGATGAGTTTAGGAATCATTCCTCTGGAATTCTTCTCACATTCCACTTGTCTCCAATTCATGATTATTTTCCATTCCAAGTAAGTAAACGTGCCAGTAGTCACACTTTCGGGATTCTGTTACCAGAGGAACAAAAGAGCTCTAATCTATGAATATATGCCTAATGGATCCTTGGATAAGTTTATACATAACCAAGGATCTTTTAAGGCAAACTGCCACTTAGAATGGAAGACATTATCTGAAATTGCAGTCGGGGTTGCGCGAGGACTCGAATACTTGCACCGTGGTTGTAATACTAGAATTTTGCACTTCGACATAAAGCCACAAAATATTCTGTTGGATAAAGACTTTTGCCCGAAAATATCTGATTTTGGCCTCGCCAAGCTTTGCAAGACCAAGGAAAGTATTGTGTCAATGTTGGGAACAAGAGGAACTGCAGGATACATTGCACCAGAAGTACTTAGTCGCAACTTTGGTGGAGTGTCACATAAATCTGATGTTTACAGCTACGGCATGTTGGTTCTCGAAATGGTTGGGCCAAGAAGGAATTTACATTCTGAAGTGTCTCATACAAGTGAAATGTTTCCACATTCAAATGCGACGTTATCTAATCTATGAATTCACACGAAACCCTTAATCTTGCAACCAAACCGAGCTGACGACGACGACGACATGCCCGGCGCTCAGTCCGTCTCGATGAGCGGCAGCATGGGCTCGCCGTCCAGCCGCAGCGAGCAGACCCCCGCCGGCGACAATTCGTCTCTCCGATTGAATCATCCCGACGTTAACGGCGACGATGCTGGCTCCGTTGGCAAAAAGAAGAAGAGAGGTCAACGGGCTGCAGGAGGCGATAAGAATGGAAGAGGACTGCGCCAATTTAGCATGAAAGTGTGCGAGAAAGTGGAGAGCAAGGGAAGAACCACTTATAACGAGGTTGCAGATGAACTTGTAGCAGAGTTTTCTGACCCTATCAATGGTGTTACATCTCCTGATCAGCAACAATATGATGAGAAGAACATCAGGCGGAGGGTATATGATGCCCTGAATGTTCTAATGGCAATGGATATTATATCCAAGGATAAAAAGGAAATACAATGGAAGGGTCTGCCTCGAACCAGCCTTAATGATATTGAAGAACTGAAGACTGAGCGCCTAGGACTAAGGGGTAGGATTGAAAAGAAAGCTGTCTATCTGCAAGAACTAGAGGAACAATATGTAGGTCTTCAAAACCTGATACAACGAAATGAGCAATTATACTGCTCTGGAGATGCTCCCAGTGGGGGTGTGTCTTTACCTTTCATTCTTGTGCAGACTCGCCCCCATGCAACTGTTGAGGTGGAAATATCAGAGGATATGCAACTGGTGCATTTTGACTTCAATAGCACCCCATTTGAGCTCCACGATGATAACTATGTCTTAAAGGCAATGAAATTCTGTGAAAGGTCGCAGGGTGATGGTAATCATGGTATGACACAAAACTACGTTGCAGATGGAGGAGAAGGGTCTAGCATGGCAGCCATGTATCAACAGCAGATCCCTCTTCCTCCGATGGTGAACACGCCTGTGAGGCCTCCCACCTCACCACCTCTTCCGGAATTTAAAAGCACGCGTGAAGCATGAGCATTGATATATATGCAATTGCAAGCTTATTAATCAGGCCATGGGCAATGATATTAGCATCTGTATATTGTGGAGAGAAATTTTCAGGAAGCAAATAGGTCCAGATCTCATTAGATTTGGTAGTAATTCGGATGTAGTGTAGGTTACAGCAGATGAGTTATCTGGAAGGGTTGGGCCTGGCATTCTTCGCTTTGGGCCCCCTTTTATGCCGTTGTAATTTGTTTCCAATTCTTTTTATTTGTGCTGTTTTTAGGCGAAAAAAAAAAATGTTTCCACATTATGTTTATAAAGACCTAGAGCTAAGCAATGACGAAAGCATTTTCAGAGCAATACCGGATGAGGAGAATGAACTAGTAAGGAAGATGATATTAGTCAGTCTTGGGTGCATTCAAACTATGCCATCTGATCGACCATCAATGAGCAAAGTTGTAGAGTTGCTGGAAGGACCCCTTCATTCTTTAACAGTTCCACCTAAACCTTTCTTGATTCGTCCTACAGGATCAGTCACCAATGAGCAAAGTAGCAGAGATGCAAAAGAATCTATGATCACATCTCAAGAATCTGAAACATGCTAAGACCCCGGTTTTAGATAGCGTAACTTGAACAATAAGAGTTGTAGCTTTTAATTTATAAAAATAGCCTCTTACCAACTTTTATAAGCCTATTAAAATTTAACTTTCTTGATGCATAAGAGATGCTGTTTTTTCTGTTTTTATTTTGCTAAGAAGCAATAGAGATAGAAAATGCAAACAATAACTGAACCTCGTCAAGTTCTCTTTTGTTTTTAAGAAACTTGTATGAGTTGTATCAGAATCCATCCGATTGCCGTGATCAGACTTGGATCACACCATTTATGTTTTCTTTCTTCATATAAAAGTTCAGTTTTGTACCCAAAATTTTGACTCATATAGAGAAAATTGTAATCATGTGACAGGAGAATCATGGAATAAACATAGTACCTCGTGCAGTAGTGGTCAGATTGAGATGAGCACTGATATTAGTTAACAAGAAGCTTCTTTTATGACGTCATTATTTCTATTAATAATTGTGTCCAGGACATGCAACCTACAAAGCTGGAGTGCTGGACTATGTGATTGCATAAGAAAGTGGACAAGAATTTAATTCTTCAAACAATGCAATTCAGAAATGTTTAATTGCTGATTATTTCGATTGACCGGCGATTTCTCCTACCATGTGGACGACGGCGGAGCCAGGGAAGTCGTTGACTTTGGATTGGAACAAGAGGTTAGTGGTGTTGAAGGCGCTGGCCTAGCCATCAGCGGATCAGATCTGTGGGAGACGACGAGGTAGACGAAATCGGTGAGGAAGGAGGAGTAGATTAAGGGTCAATAAACTTTTATTTCTTAATAAAAATTTTATTGAATGTCAACAAAACAAATTCTGAGGACTAGAGTTTTCATGGATCTCTCTCTCTGTGCTCACTTGCATTTTATCAAGGGAAAGCTGCGTTTTAACATGATCCCTCGATACAAATTAGTCTCTGGGCCTAGAAAGCCTTTGAGGAACCGTGTGATCTCGATAAAAAAAAAATAAAAAAAAAACTGCGTTTGCGTGCAAAATAGTCAAATAAATAAACAAAAATCACTGAAAAGGAAAAAATGAAGAAAAAAAAAACTTTTGGAGATAAAAAGGAAAAAATATAGATTTATTTGGAAAATCTTATTTAAGTACAACTTAGGAAGAACAGTAGTTGTAGTAGAATTAGGCTTAGTTTGGCATTGCTTTTGGAGCTGCTTTTGGGGCAGCTTCTGCTTTTGGACTTATGATATATTGGTGTTTGGTAAATTCTCTAGAAGTTGCTTTTGTTCCAAATAGATTCTCCCAAAAGCTGAAAGTGAGAAGCAACCAAGTGCTAGCTTTTGAAAGCTGCTTCTCTGGAAAACACTAAGTGAACAGTGCTTCTTTAATGAAATTTATCAAATTTCTGATTTTGTCCTCATCATTTTCTAAACCCAGTCATTTTTCTTCATCTGTATTCTGTGCGAGGCAAAACCATCGCACTCTCCTCCTCCCTTCGCCGTCAAATACTTGAGCATGATTCATACTCATCGGAAGAAATCAAGAGAGGGCGCCCACATTTTTTCCCTCTCAGTCTCTCTCTTCGACCGTCGAGGCTTCGAAGGTCCTCGCTCTCCTCAACGGCAACTCGGTGACGGACTGCAGTCGAATAGTTAATCGATCTGTCTGGGTTTTTGCTTTCTGGGTTTTCAATCAAACTCTCAAGTGTTCGAATAGCCTCAAACTCTTGGTTGCTCTCTTCCTCAAGCAGCAAAGCAGAAATTCTTGGTTGCTTTCCTGTTCGATTTCTGAGTTATGGAATTGATCAAGTTGTTTTGGACGTTAGTTACTGATTGAAATTGAATTGTATTGTATATTTATATTACATCTGTTTTGAAATTTAGCATCAGTTTTGCCAGTTTTGATGGGAATTGAATTGCATCCGTCTTGGTATTTGGATGGAAATTGAAAATGTATATGATATGAAATTGTTTAGGTGGAGGTGGAAACAAATTGGTGATTTCCCAAAGGGGGGTCTGGAAAGCATTGTGGGGATTAAACTCATTAAAGCATCCAAATAAAGTGAAAATCTTTATGTGGAGAGCATGTTGTGGCTTCCTTCCTTGTGCTGCCTTGTTCTATCGAAAGATTGAGTCTAGTGCATGCTGTGGGAGTTGTGGTTTTAGGGAAGAGACTGCTAATCATGTTGCAACTGTTGCTAAAGATTGTTGGCTTTTCATGGAAGCAGATTTATGATTGTAGATTTGTAATTGACAATTACAATATTGTTATTCAGAACGTTTTGAATCACAGTTTGTTTTGATGCTTGTTTCATATTATAGCAGATTAATTGGAATTGCAAAGTTATGGCATTCCAAGCGTGTTATATGGCCATAAGGTCCACTTTTTTTTTGGCAAATAAAAATTCACACAGATTTCAGTGTGAAATCTAAGATACTTTCACATGGATGTCCGTGGGGAAATCAGTTCACACAGATTTCAGTGTGAATAAAGTATTTTATTATTTAAACATGAATTTTTTTTATTCTTATACGTATTATACAACTACGGTCTTCAGTAGCTATTACAATTTGATACAGATGTCTGTATGAAATGAGCCTCACACATATATCAGTGTATAATGAACATACTGATATCCGTGTGAGAGTATAATTTTCATACGGATGTCCGTGTGAAAGTTGGAATGACAATTGACGCGACAGTAGTAGATTACCGAGGTAAATACACACAGACATCAGTAAGAGTTGGAAGTGCATTTCACACGGATATCAGTAGCTATACTTCTTAAAAGTTAAAACTACCAGAATGATCAGAAGTTTGCCATTGTTATTCTCTGTCATTATTTTCATTTCTTGAGCTGCATAGATGATGAAGAAGAAGACTGTGAATGATTTCAGTTGATTCATAGATTTCAGGTATTATTTTCCACTTCCCTTACCCTTGGATTGTATATTTCAAGTTTTTTGTTGGTGTATTCATGAAAGGTTTTAGGATATTCATGATCATGGAAAAACAAATTCATGATCAAAAACAGTGGGGTTCCGATTCTTCTTGGCTAATTTTTATTCATAGATTTCAGATCTAGATCGAAAACAACACGCATCCTCAACGGAAGCTCCATGGCTTGAGGGGATGAAAATGAAGGCTTGTGGCGTGGCTCTATGGCTGGGCTTTGGCTCAGGGATGGAAGTTGGTGGCTTCTGCTTGGATTGTGGCTGAGTTAACAGATTTGATTCTTCTCTTCGTCGATCGTGGGTGGGAGCTGGAATGGACTTCTGGCATGGTGCGATTTGCCGGTAGGGCTCGATTTGCCTGTTTTTGCAGGTTTCTCGGCTAAGGATGGTTGCTTGGCGGTGGCTGGGTTCTCGATTTCATGGAAGTGACGAACCCAGTGGGGTTCTGATTCTTCTTGGATTTCGATCTCGGACGCCTGCCAGGTTCTCGTGTGGTTGGGTTTGTGGTGTGTCGGTGTTGTGGCGTTGGGATGCGTTGCGGCGGCCGGCCGATTGTATGATTACAGTAGTAATTTTTTTTTACTGTAACATAAGCCTTTACACATATTTTAATTATCTGTGTGATTATTGTAATGTTCACACTGATTTTTTGAAGATAAATTTTATATAAGAATTTAATTTATAAATTCATCTCATGTGAGATAAGTGTGGGTGCCACAACAGATTCCACACTGATTTTTCTGTCTGTTGGGAGAGACTAAAGACCACGGGATCAAATGGAACAGACACAACATCTGTGAGTGTAGGGGTAGGTATTGGGCTTCCCATACTGATATCAGTAACTAATAGAGGTTATACCTACTGATTGCAATCAGTGGGTATAGACAATTTTGCTGGTAGTGATATAAAGGGTGAAATAGTGATCTCATTTGGCTTTGTTTATTGAGGCTCACCTGACATAGCTTTCTGGGTTTTTTATGGTCAGAGATCTGGAATTGCAAGCAGCCCCATTGCCTCTTCAATATCAATCCATGTCTCTAGCAGCCACAACCGTAGCTCAGATGAACCAAAGCAGGTAGCCGCGTACTCATCAACATATCAAAGCCACACACAATCATAACTCCTTAGGCAAGAAATCGAAACAAAAAAGTGGTGGGTTAAAATTCCAATTTTACCTTAATTACATATGTTCTCTTGTTGATGGTCATTATATATAGACTTTGCTAATTGCTCATATGCATAGGATTTTATAATAAAGAACAGATTTTCTTTTTCCGTCTTCTCATAGGTCTATATACATGAGAGCTGTTACCTTATGTTCACTGTGAATCTGTCAGTCATACTGAATAAAAATATATAGTTGTGAGAAATGAGATTCATTTGCTTGATTCAGTTGTGTCATTGCAAAACATTTCTCGATCTTCTCGAGAAAGCATGGGGTGCTTGACTATGTTCACATAAAAAAAACTTGATGTAATTTATAGGCATTGTGAAGAATATGAACATGCATGTCAAAATGATTTACTGTATATTTTACGATTATCAAGTCTCTAACTGTTTCTTCTGGCTTACAGAAAAACCAGATGCAGATCAATTAGCAATGTAGTTCAACCCAAAATAGCTATGGCACTGTGGCTTATACATATCTGGTAGCCATTTGTAGTTGTTTTTGGTTGTAGCACACAATCTTGATACCAAGGCTACCAGGAATAAAGTGAAACAGCCTCAAAATGAAACATAACCAAAGTATGTCCTCCAATTTCATTCCTGATCATATCAGTACAATCCCTTTTCTACATAATATAAACAAGCGGAAGTATCTTATCTAAAACAATTAAACCTAACAACAATTTAAAAAAAAAAAAAATTAAGCATTTTGCCTAGAAACTTTACTTATGTTTTAAAAAATTTATATGTTGCCCTTATCTGCATTTTAAGTTCAAGTTTTGAAATATTCTCTTATGTATCTTGAAATTTATACTTAGAAAATCTATTGATTTGTATTCAAATATCTACTAACCCTCCGCTGTTATCATTTGCAGTAACACCCGATCACAACCTACATTAGCTGTAGAAGAATCATCTCGAAAGACCTGATATCGCTATTTTTGTTGACACTTCACCAATTTTGTATAGCGAAACAGCTTTGCTTAGGAAATCAATTTTGTAACCAAATTAAAATACCAAATTCTACTTGGTATTTCCACTTTTGTAATATAACTACAATATTCCATAAACTATGAATCTATAAATTTGACAAGAAAAAACACCTGCAGCATCGCGCGAGCTTACATTTTCTAGTACCAAATGAGAGGCCAGCTTGCTATTTTGTGTAATAGTAAAACATAATATGCATATTGAAAGGTTTAAAGTAAATATTTTAATGGATCCAAGCAAGGGTATAAGGATAATACATGAGAAATTTTTTTATTTGGTATGGTTACATAATCAAAAAACAAAACTAAGCCTTGGACTTTGGAGACTTTTTTTTGGGTAGAAATTAGTCACTAATAGTTAGTTTTGAAAAAAGGAGAGTGGAATTAACACCATGTTTTTCTTTACAAACCACACCTTCCTGACTTCCTCCCTTTTTCATGTGTAGTATATAACGAACATGTACATATAGAACAAAATGAAAGGTAGATGTGATTTGCCGAAAATGATGTACCAATCCCCTTAAAAATTCATGTTGGTCGCCAACCATAGCACTAACTTTTCAAATCAAACTCAAAAGCGGGTTCTAATTTCTTTCAACACGAGCCAGAATGAGCATCACATACCCTTCCACTGTCATTTATAGATAGATCAAGAAGTTGTGGTAGTACCCACGGTGATGCATAGAAACTCATGGTGATACATAGAAATATGTCCACACATTAGACATCAAATGCATAGATTACAACTTGAATTTTCCTTTGGTACTACCCGAGAAGCTTTGCTAGAAATAAGAACTATGAAAAAGCATAGTAAATAGGAAGCCTGGAAACTAAAGACACATAGCTCTCTCCAAAGAAGTGGGGAATTAATAGAAAAAGTTGAAAAAACTTACTATAGTAGCCCACTGGGGCCCAAGAAGAGATGAACCCCGCGTGCCTCCGCCGCTAGTTCAAGACTCTGCCAACCATCTGAAAGTCACCCCGCTGGACCCCAAGTAGATTCAAACCAAACTAATCCGAATCAACCCAAAAAAATCACAATGCTAAGGAAATCACCCAGAGCCGGCGTCACACAAGGAAGCAATGAAGACCAAATATCCCGGAGGCTGAGCGACAACCTTAGTGCCTCAGAATTGCCACCATAACCGACGCTAATCCATTTCGTTGATCCCTCAAGCACAACCCTCCGTATCAAGCCACCTCCGAGCATGGTGCTTAAAACATCTGTCCGGCGTTAGACCCCGCGACGTCGGCAAGGCCAGATGTTGGACCGGACGTTAGAGCTCTGTCGGAGGTGCAAGCAATTACGAGAAAACTGACTTTGGTCGTAGAGGACTCAAGTCGCAAAGCGGCTAAGATTTTGTATCACGCTTTTACCGCAACACTCACATACCTCACTAATAATAGAAAAATCCTCTTAATTTCTTTTCTATTTTCAAATTTTTATTTATAAGATAATGTTAATTTTCTTTTTGAATAGAAGCTAGTGATATTTCATTAAGGGTGCTTCTAAATGTATCTAGCAAAATTCTTAGTACACCCAACAAATTTATTTATTTTTAAATATATCTAATTGAACTACCTAATTTCTCAAACTACCATGATCTTATATCCAGCAAAAGAAACATAGCTATGAAGTGGTCTAGGAGAAGGCAGAGACCTATTTTCAAGTATTATAGAGCTTCAATCAACAAGAGAAAATATAAACTCCATCATGGCTAGGCTCTCGATCCCTATGATTGTAAGATGGATCCAGAAAAAGAGAGGTACTAGTTATAATCCAGAAACGATTCGAGTATATATTTCAAACTACTAATCCACTCAAAAATTGAGAACCTTGGAAGCAGAGAAAAACAAGGACTTTCAAAACAAGAATTTTATGTACTAAGTTATAGTACAACAAAAAATCCTTTTTTAAAAATAAATAAATTCAGTGAGTGATTGGATCATACAAAATAGAGAGAGTATTTAGTGCACTAATGTGTACTTTGTACCAATAGAAATAGACGGTTGGATAACGTAAAGTATGTTTTTTATTATTAATTTTTTTTTTTTCCTATAAACACCAATAGCTTGGATCTTTTGAATTTGGTAGTTCACTTATACCGTCGGTACATAGAAAAATTTTGCTACAAAATAATATGAAAATAGGGAGAAGAGAGAAATGAAGAAAGGTTAGGTATAAAGAAAAATTCTTCTATGCACTGGCAGAGCAAGTAAACCAGTAAATCCAGTAGTTCTCAACTATTGATATTTATAGACAATTTTTTTTTAATAATAAAAATATATACTTAATGTATCCAACCGTCTATCTCTGTTGGTGCACTGAATACCACTCGGGTATAAATTGCGTGCCTCTGATTTCATAACAATCTGCAGGTGTTGGCAAAGCTCATCGATTGCCAATTCCTTAGTCCAGATCCAGTTCTTTTGGACATAGTTGGTTCCTGAGGGATAATGCTTAGATTGGATCGCATATCATGCAATCAATAGAAGAGAAATTGATGCCATCTATCAAAATCCGGCCAGCATCAAGATCGACGATTTAGAAAAGAGTTTGTATGAGAGTTGTCATTCCACTGCCAGTTCTCCCCACAATCCCATTTTTCATTCCTCCAGGAAAGGTACATGTGAGACCCTACAACACAAGTGGCAAGTGTTGACAAAAACCCCATCTTGAAAGAACCCCATTGCCTCTGGTTTCATTTAATGTAGCTTTCTAAAAAAAACCCCATCTTAAGAGAACCCAAAAACTTGAAATTGCAGAAAAGATTTCACGGAAACTATTCTCAAAGCGAACAAGGAGAGGCCCAAGAGTCGTGATCGAAGAACAAAACGTGAATTAGTTAATCCTCTCGCTTCGTTGCCGTGCGGTGGTGCAGCCGAGCGAGGTCTCTTCACCCTTGGTGCAATGGGTCCTTGATGGACAACGATGGGTTCTCTAGGAATAAATCAATTCAAAGTGGAGAAGGTCGTGAGATTAACAGCACCAATTTTCTCTCGTCTGAGATGATGCGGATTTGTGGAGAGTTAGAGGATGGTGGAAGGTGCTGTGCGCCCTTGGATTTGTGTGCATATCTGAGTAAGAGGCTTTGGTGGAAGAGATTTGAAGGTGGTAGATCGGAGTTCTCTTATGGCCAGTCTGGATCTAAGCATGACCTGTTGATGGACGGTAGCAGGTGTGATAGCGATGGTGTGGTAGCGGTAGGGACTCAGGTGAAGAGGTGGTGTTGGGCTCTTTGTAGCACTCTGCTTGGACTTGAGCTTGGTAGTGGTTAGGCCTGGGCTTGGGCCCTTGACCCATGTTATTTGATTTTTCTTATTTATTGTTGTTTACTTTTAATTAGATGTGGATTTATGGCAGCAATTCTGGTAGGGAGATGTGGGCTTTGTCCCAGTCCACACACTCAGTGTGTCTTGTCTTGCCTAACGAGGAGACCAAGACAAAACCCACGTCACCAGCTCTCTTTCAAAAAACAAAGGATAGGTTAAATCGAAATCACCGAAGAGGATTTCTGTAAGGAATTAAGGATATCGGCAATTAAGTTTTTATTGCCGTGTTTCTTTTGTCTTTTATCTCATTCAATATAAATTTTAAAGACCAGTGAATTGTAGAAAACTTGGCAGAGAGTATATATATTGAAATCAGTTCAAATCACGAGGGAGTAGAAATCTTCTATCCCATTAGTTCTTTGAACATTGTTATCTCGTTGCTTCTTTGAACATTTCAAAGGCCCGGGTATCAAAATCCCAGAAATGGCCGCCACTTATTCGTAGCTAGTTGCTCCTAGTTGCAACCCTATGCTTCCCTTTTCTTCATAACTTCAATTTCTTCGCCTCTCTCCGAGTTTTCATCTGAAAAATATGCAGTGCTCCCTTCTACCTTTCCTTTTGATCATTTTTTGTCAATCAATCTTCCATTTAGTCTCCCTGCTGATGATACAGGAGAATATGGAAGCTGCAGCCAAAGTATTAGCTGTGGGGACGTGAAAAGCAACATCTTTACCCTTTTTGGGAAGCGAACCGCGCTGAGTACTGTGGCAAATCTGGGTTCGAGGTTACATGCCTAGAAAATGTCCCATTGATCACCATGAGGAATATCAATTTCAGAATTCTTGACATGATCAGCAATAGTAGTACTACAGAAACTTCGACTGTAAAAGTTGCTAGGGAGTAGGGAGGATTACTTGGGAACTATTTGTTCCTCGCTTTATTAGCCACAAACCTCTCCTTCTCTCTGCACTTACTCTTTGTGATTCAAAACATATCTGTTTACTATCGATGCAATACTACTTCAAGTGTAAAGTCGCAGGTAACTCGCATGTCTGCAACAGTAGCGTCACTGCTTCCTATCTCACACAGATGAAAGCCAGTAATGTCGCAGTTGTACAACAGAAGTTTTGGTTCCCGTATATGAACCCGCTTCTGAGAGGCCCTGGACAAATAATACAACAGATATTAAGATTGCTATAGATGGAGGTTTTGAATTGGATGTGCTAAATGATGATACTGACCTTTGCAACAATTGCGTGACATTAGGAGGAGTTTGTAGGCAAAACTCTACTAGTGCTCAATTCATTTGCTTTTGCATCATTCAGAATCAGTAGCAAAAAAGAGACAGAGCTGCCTTCTAAATTGGGTCTAAAAAGATTGTCTGTAAGTTCTTTATGTACTGGTTTCTTTAGTGGATTTGTTACCGGCATAGGGCCCATAGTTGTTTTCCTTTTTCAAGGATTTTACTGCATCAACAGCTCTTGTGTTGTAGTTGGCTGATTTATTTTTTCGATTGGTTTGATAATCTGGGAATATCATAACTTCCTCAAGAAATTTGATACAAGTGGTTACAGTTAGGATCGCAGCTATTCTGCAATCCTAATCTAGGACTAAAACCACTTTGCAATCCTAAATCGAAAGTTTGAGTTTGTGGCCTTGAATTGTTACTCATCCTACTAGTCTAGATATACACCTGGATTTTGTACTTGCACTAGTTCAAGTGTAACAGCCGCAAGTAATTCGCATGTCTGCAGCAGTAGCGTACTGCTTCCTATCTCACACAGATGAAAGCTAGTAGTGTCGCAGTTGATTCAGCTACTACGGGCGAGTGTCAATATAAGGTTATGGTTCTGGTGTTTGAATCCGCTTCTGAGGCTCTGGGCAACAATGCAACAGATATTCAGACTGCCATAGATGGTGGTTTTGAATTGGATGTGCTAAATGATGATACTGGCCTATGCAAAAATTGCGTGGCATCAGGAGGAGTTTGTGGGCAAAACTCTACTAGTGCTCAATTCATTTGCTTTTGCCAGGATTCATCTTCAACAGCCACATGTTCTGAAAACTCTTCAGCAACTCCAACTTCATCAGGTACAGGTACGTAATATACCTCGACATATACTCTGCTATAGTCAACTAAAGATGAGGAAGATCATCGAAAATATTCAATTCACAAACTTCACTACAGTACTTGGCTTTGGCTCTAGCTCTGGCTCCGGCTCCGTCCCGTACTGTTGCTTCTTACTCTTCTTACGCAATTTCTTAGGCACAAACTTTTTGATAAACTTTGCTCCCATCTCAGGCACAGACTTCTTTCTACCCTTACTCTTCTTACCAAGCGAAACCGACAAGTCATCAGTATGATCACCCGCCTCAATCTTCTTCCACTTCTCATCATCCACAACCAAATACTCAATCAAGCTCATATGACTATTACCTTCATCAATACACACACTACCACTACTCTTAACCTCCACAACCTCAATCTCTTCAATTGAAGAGTCTGATTCAACGTCTGATTCAACCCTAGGTTCAGCCAATTCAAACACAACACCATCACTCTTTTCTTTCACAATCACATCACTTCTCAAAACCAATATTGCAAAGCCGATCCTTTTAGCCATATATTGCAAGGCCGATTTCGCATTCGAGCAAGTTTTCATTAAACAAGAAAAGTGCTTACCTTCCATAAACAAAAGCAGAAGCAGAAAAGCTGACAATGTGATCCCAACGGCGAGCTTGGTGGTGCACATAGCCAAAACCACCACCGCAAACACCTTCGCCACCGCCACAATAACCGAAGTCAAATATCTACAGCTGCCACGGGCCGATTCCTCAACAGAACTTTCCGCATCCGAAATCCGAGAATCAGTGTTTTGCGAAACACCATGATCATCTTCGCCGGCCATGAAATTCTCGATCTCTCCCGAACTGGGTACCACCAAAATCGACAAATCACAGGAACCCTTTTCGGAACACGAGATGATCGGATCACAGACCCGGTCAACGGGATTTCCGAATTTTTCTTCTTCCTGTTCTTTTTCGACTGTTTTCTCAACCGATGGCGGTTTTTGACGCAGAGATATCTATAAGAGGGGCGGGAAATCAAAAAACAGGATAGAGAATTATAAGGTCAAGCTTGACCCGGCGTCTTTTAGTAATTTGCCAAACTTAAGTAGAGTCCAATTCGGGGATAATATTCTGTCATGTTTCTCTATTTTGGTCTAAAACATTACCCAAAATTGTCATTGACTGAGCACACCACCCAAGTTTGCCATGATATTACCAACTTTGATCACTAGGCGTCTAGGCCTTATTCATCTTTCATGTTGCCGCACTTTGCCCCCAACTCCTGAACCTCTCTGTTGAAGCCTCTTTCCTGCCCATCATCTCTTTTAATTGATACACTTAATTAAACTAGTACGTATACTTTTAAAAAATTTGCAGAATCTGTAAGATGGAGCTGAGATGATAATAATTGCCATTCTAAGCATGGGAAACAAATTGCCAAATGGTTTACCGATTTCGTTTATATGTTTTTTTTTTTTTATCATAAATGATTCCGCCATGGGCATAGGAACCTCAATAATGTATAGGACTGTCATGATCAGCTCGCCAACCGTCCTATCTTAATGTACCGGACTCAGGGGCGGAACCAAGATTAAGAGTTTGGGGGGGGTCCAAATGTAAAAGCACTTTTTTTGTCATCTTAAACATAAAATTGAAGTATAAAAAGAACAAATAATTAATGGTAGTTAATGTCTTTTTATAACCATATTGAAGTTTTTGCAAGATCAAAATTCAATGTTTGATATATATATATATATATATATATATACAGATCCTATCCAGAGCGAGGCATCGCTTTGAAATTTCAGAGCGAGGTTAGGGTTTAGGGTCACTTTTCGGTCGCATATCCACATCTCAACCGTTCAGTTTCTAGGTACTAATGTATAGATCATCTCTGCAAAATTTCAACGAAATTGATGGTCTTTAAGGTATCTTACTCGCTTAAACCAATGGACGAACTGAATCTGTCCAACCTGAACCGTACTAGCTTTAAGGCAGTTATCAATGCCTTAACGACCATCAATTTGGCTGAAATTTTGCAGACATGATCTATACATTAGTACCTAGAAACTGAACGGTTGAGATGTGGATATGCGACCGAAAAGTGACCCTAAACCCTGACCTCGCTCTGAAATTTCAAAGCGATACCTCGCTCTGGATAGGATCTGTATATATATATATATATATATATATCTTACAAAATTAAATATCAATCAAATATAAAAAGTAAGATTAAAGGAATTCATTCATTGAGGTATGGTATTAATAGAGAAAGGATAGATTATATAGTGGTGGTGGGGGGTTCAAATATAGTAATGCTCTAATAATTAAGGTATTCAAATTGGCAAGAGTCAGCTAATTAAGGAAGTGAACAAATTGGCAAGGGTCTGGATCCCCCCCCCCCCCCAGACCCTTACACAGTTCCGCCACTGACCGGACTCTCATGATCGATCAGTTGATGTCTCTTAAATACATCAACACTAACCATATATATCCTGCATATCTACCTCATTTGTTCAATCATCGTGTTAGAAGGTAAAAAAAAAAAAAAAATTACACATTTTAAAAAGCCTCTTGAATCGTAATCTTATGTTTGTTATCTCAAGACCTCATGGTAGATTTGTTATTTCTATGAATATTTGTTTTCTTTGTCACACAATCTAAGATAGTCATTAACTCAGTTTTTGAATATAGACATTTCAGTAGGAGTTTCTGGGGCAATCCTAATCGTTTAATGTATCATATACATATCAACGAAAAAAAAAATCTTCTCCAACTATTACGCTTTGGGCAATCGATCCATAATTGAGAATTGAGATGATAAAGTTGTTCTGTTAAAAATAGAGATAATTACCACTAACTACAATTTGCTACCTTTTTAGGCCTCATCAAAAAGCCCGCGGATCAAGTGGGCCGATGGAGGCCCGCCGGCCCTGAGGGCTAAAAGCCCGGCCCGGCCCGGCCAGTTAAAAAGCCCGCAAAAGCCCGCCTCGGTGGGTAGTGGGCCAGCCCACCTAAAGCCCGCAAAAATTTGGCCCGTCCCACCAAAGGCCCGGCCCGTAAAAGCCTGTAAAATATTATATATATATATATATATATTTATATATGTATGTGCAGATCCTATCCAGAGCGGAGCTCCGCTTTGAAAATTAACGTGTGAAGTTCAAGTTTTGGGTCACTTTTCGGTCGCATATTCACATCTCGATCGTTCAGTTTTTAGGTACTAGTGTATAGATCGTCTCTGCAAATTTTCAGCCAAAATGATGATCGTTAAGGCATTGATAACTGACTTAAAGCTAGTATGGTTCAGGTTGACAGATTCAGTCCGTCCATCCGATCGAGGCCCGCCGGCCCTGAGGGCTAAAAGCCCGGCCCGGCCCGTTAAAAAGCCCCTCGGTGGGTAGTGGGCCAGCCCGCCTAAAGCCCGCAAAAATTTGGCCCGTCCCACCAAAGGCCCGGCCCGTAAAAGCCTGTAAAATATTATATATATATATATATATTTATATATGTATGTGTGTGTGTTTATATATATATATATATATATGTAGATATTTGTGTGTGTGTGTGTGTGTGTATTTGTGTGTGTTTATAAATATATATATACACACACACACACACACACATATAGATATATACATATATATGTATTTGTGTGTGTGTGTTTATATATATATATATATATACATATGTGTGTGTGTGTGTGTGTGTGTGAAAGTTCTTATACTTCTATATAGAATATGTGCATTAGTGTATATATATATTTTACATATCGGTTGACCAATTCGATCGGATTCGAAAATATGGTGAATTTGGCTAAATTTTTTACCACACACATAATTTATTGTAATAAACTCATCCAATGGTCGGTTTTTCCATTTTCTTTGAATTGATAGGGGTTGCTCTTTGGAGTGTATGATATATAAATATATGTTTATAAGAGTAACTAAGTTTGACCTAGTGGATCGAATTCAAAACGAGAATCAAATTGGCTGAATTTTCCACAACCACCATAAAACATTACAATCTCTCCATCGAGCGGTTGGTTTCTCCGAATTCATTTTCCACTTCATGGTTGTTTTATAATGAACCTCAACAATTTAAATGTAATGTATAAGTCATACAACTTTAGGAGGAAAATTGGTATAAGCCAATGTGTTTGTAATTAAAATTAATTTTTTTTTATCTCATGTCCACACACATCCATCGATGGAATATTTACAAACGTGATGTGAAAAAATAAGCACGTTTCACGGTCGTCATGCCTTCGGTCAACCAAGAAAACATACAAGTGACGACGGTTGACCAATACGATCGGATTCGAAAATATGGTGAAATTGGCTAAATTTTTTACCACACTCATAATTTATTGTAATAATCTCATCCAACGGTCCATTTTTCCATTTTCTTTGAATTGATAGGGGTTTCTCTTTGGAGTGTATGATATATAGATATAGGTTTATAAGAGCAACTAAATTTGACCTAATTGATCGAATTTGAAACGAGAATCAAATTAGCTGAATTTTTTACAATCACCATAAAACATTTCAATCTCTCAATTGAGCGGTTGATTTCTCTAAATTTATTTTCCACTTCATGGTTGCTTTAGAATGAACCTCAACAATTTAAATGCAATATACAAATCATACAACTTTAGGAGGCAAATTAATATAGGCCAACATCTTTGTAATTAAAATTGAAATTTATATCTTATGTCCACGCACATCCATCAATGAAATATTTACAGACGTGATGTGAAAAAATAAGCACGTTTCGTGGTCGTCATGCCATCGGTCAACCAAGAAAACTTACAAGTGACGACGGTTGACCAATTCAATCGGATTCGAAAATATGGTGAAATTGGATAAATTTTTTACCACACTCATAATTTATTGTAATAATCTCATCCAATGGTCCATTTTTCCATTTTCTTTGAATTGATAGGGGTTGCTCTTTGGAGTGTATGATATATAGATTTAGGTTTATAAGAGCAACTAAATTTGACCTAATTGATCGAATTCGAAACGAGAATCAAATTAGCTGAATTTTTTACAATCATCATAAAACATTTCAATCTCTCAATCGAGCGGTTGATTTCTCTAAATTCATTTTCCACTTCATGGTTGATTTAGAATGAACCTCAACAATTTAAATGCAATATACAACAAATTAATATAGTCCAACATCTTTGTAATTAAAATTAAAATTTTTATCTTATGTCCACGCACATCCATCGATGAAATATTTACAGACGAGATGTGAAAAAATAAGCACGTTTCGCGGTCGTCATGCCATCGGTCAACCAAGAAAACATACAAGTGACGACGGTTGACCAATTCAATCGGATTCGAAAATATGGTGAAATTGGCTAAATTTTTTATCACACTCATAATTTATTGTAATAATCTCATCCAACGGTCCATTTTTCCATTTTCTTTGAATTGATAGGGGTTGCTCTTTGGAGTGTATGATATATAAATATAGGTTTATAAGAGTAACTAAATTTGACCTAATTGATCGAATTCGAAATGAGAACCAAATTAGCTGAATTTTTTACAATAACCATAACATATTACAATCTCTCAATCGAGCGGTTGATTTCTCTAAATTCATTTTCCACTTCACGGTTGCTTTAGAATTAACCTCAATAATTTAAATGCAATATACAAGTCATACGACTTTAGGAGGCAAATTGATTAGGCCAACATCTTTGCAATTAAAATTGAAATTTTTATCTTATGTCCATGCACATCCATCGATGGAATATTTACAGACATGGTGTGAAAAAATAAGCACGTTTCGCGGTCGTCATGCCATCGGTCAACCAAGAAAACATACAAGTAACGACAGTTGACCAATTCGATCTGATTCGAAAATATGGTGAAATTGGCTTAATTTTTTACCACACTCATAATTTATTATAATAATCTCATCCAACGGTCGGTTTTTCCATTTTATTTAAGTTGATAGAGGTTTCTCTTTGGTATGATATAAAAATATAAGTTTATAAAAAATATTAGGATTAAATACTTGTTACTCCCTGTACTTTGCTCCAGAAAACAGTTGAGTCCCTCACCTTTTAAATTAAACAATTTAATCCTTATTCTCTCCAATTCTCACACAACAGGTCCAAAATGACTATTATAACCCTTACCTCCTCTTTTTTTTCCTCTCTCTTTTTCTAATTTTTTTCTCTTTTATTTGTTTATTCTCTCTCTCTCTCTCTCTCTCTCTGCAAGCAACGCAAGGAAAAAGCAAAATGAGGTAGGGAAGCTCCAAAGAAGACACTGGTGTTTCTTCAACTTCAGAGTCATCCTCCAAAGAAGGAGGATATGGAGGATGAGGAGGATCCCGTCGGTCTCGCTTGAAGTAGCAATTGCACCATCGTCGTCACTGGAGTTGCTCCATGTTGAGCAAAAAAGTAAATAAATATACTCAACACAATCTCACTCTATTTCATTAACGGAAATAGAGTTTTATTATGTTAAGTTTGGACCCATTCGAGATAAAGAATATCCCTTAATTACAATCCCTTGCTTCAAGGGAAGACCCTTTGATTCCAAATACGAAGACAAAAATTCCATAGAGAGGAGTGTGTTTGTTTAATTTTGTGGCTGTACCCAAAGTGTTTATTAGGTTGCCTACGTACCCCAGAAGTGATCAAGCCACTCGTAGTTCAGATTTTTGGGAAGGTTTGGATGCTTCGATGAGTAAATGACCCACCAAAGAATTTTGGTTAAGTGTTTGGGTGATTTGAATACGGAAATTTGGATGACTTTTGTGGTCACTAGGATTTGGTAAATTTGGTTTAGGGAAAACCAAGGATTCGGTTAAGGTCGCGGTTGCATCCAGATTTAAATCCAGACTGCCTACATACCCCGTGAAGGGATCAAACCACTGTAGTTCAATGTTTGGGATTTTCGGTTTTATACCAATTTTTACTCAACGGGTGTATATTTTGAACTCGTCGAGAAAACATATTTTGGTGAACACCCAATTTTAGTTGAGTGTCCACTGATTTAAATTGGGCACCCGAATGTGCCGAGCTTCGTCATGGGCCCTGGATTTTGTAATGGGCTTTGTGCCACCTTTTTCACTTTGTCGATGAATAGTCCAGTCGGGTCCGAATTTCTGACTTGGAGTGGGCCTTGTAGAGCTTCGAAACTTGTGGACAAGTGATTTAAGAGAGCCCAAAAGAAAAATCTGCCGCACATAGATTGGTTCAGCCCATTTGATTTTCTTTTGCACCCCATAGAGCCCAAAAAGCCTTCACATCGTGGGCACTGATCTGAACACCCATGTTCATTGGCATTCAACTTGAGACAATTAGTGACTTGATGTCTTCTCCCATCTAAAACTCCAGAAACCAGACATTAGACGTCATCCCCCTCCCTTGGCCGACTTGATAAGTTTTGAATCCTTCGGATAACATCTTGGCGTAATCATCAACTTGTGATAAAGATGACATTTAGGACGAAACTTGGTTCCTATATTTCACCTTGGAGAAGGAGTCTGGACTCCGGGTTCTGTATAAATAGGAGTACCCATTACTTGATTCTGCATTCTCCATCAAGAACGTGCATTGGGTAAGGCTTCTTTGACTCAAAGAGATAATTTTCTAGTAGTAAATCTCTTCAATCTGTCAGCTCTCTTTATCGCAAATTTGGGCCTCCTTGTTCTTCCCTTTTTGCCTCTGCTGGGATTATGTTTACTAGTGAAATTTCGTTGTCTTGTAGCTAGCAACCCACATGAAACCCCAATATTTAATCGAGATTTCTTTTTTTGTGCAGGCATACCGAGCTGAACTAGACGTGGCTTCTCCTTAAGGTGACTAGCTACCACACCAGGGAATTTTAATTCAATTGTTTATGATTTGCTGACAACACCGCCAACTGGCCTTTGTTGTTTGCATTGCATCCACAAATTTGCTGCATATTTGCTTAATTGCAGGCGGTGTTCGAACCATTGCTTTACAGAGGTGAGTTTCAACTCCATCAAATGTTGCAGCTTGGCCACACCTTCTTTTAGGAGTGAATAGGCATGTTCCATCCTTCATAGAAGCTAGTCCTCCCCTCAAACATCTCTGCTATTATCTTATGCCAGATAACCGGAATCGGACGACTCCTACCAACTGAACATGCCGCAAATTTTGTGATCAAGGGTGAGCTAAGTTGAATGCCTTTCCGTAACAGATAGCAATTTTTCCTTCTGTGATACCACTCTGATGATGACTTTGCTGCAGGTGGAGTAATTTATTCCTTTGGCGCTGCATAAAGATTCCTCCAGAGCAGTTTCTTCACTCTGTGAGTTCAAGAACTTTGCAAATTTGTATCTGGTGTGAACTAGCAGCCCATGCTTTCACTTTGACACTTGTTTTTTCCACCCATATGCAGGACGCACCACGATACAGGCATCAAAAACAAGTGCGGTGAACCCTCTAGCTTGGACCTTGCTTCCGCCACCTATACGCAAGACGCACCGCAGTATAGGCATCGAAAGAAGGCCGAAAACACCGGTGAGCCCTTTCCCTTGCCGAAATCTCTTCTCCTCCTTCATCTCTGTGAACATGCTTCTTTTTTGTCTCCTTGGACCTGCACTGTTTGTTAACACAAAGGCAAATGGAGGTGTATTTAGTTGTTTTGTTTTCTGATTGGTGGGCAACAATGAGGGATTTGAGGCTTTGTGAGTTGGTGTTGTTGGCATATTTGGCCGGAGTGGTTTGTTTGGGGAATGGAGGGACTGTTTCTGCCTTTCTGGTGCTTAGAAGTAGAGGCAAGTCTGCACTCACGAAGACATCAGCAATAACAAAAGGAAATAGTAGGAAAAGACCATGGAATCAGCAGGATACCTGAAGATGAAGTACTCCTGTTGTAAATTTGTCGTCTCCAGGTAACTAGAAATTTCTCACTATTTCTTCCTCTCAAACACTGCCTCACTCTGATGCACAAATATAACTCACTCTTCTCTCTATTCATCTCCGTCCCCTTTCTTATGCAGCCTTGTGTTTCTTATATAGGGGGCAGTGAAGATTCTAGAGGGCGGGATAAATATTTGTTTGAAATTTGAATCTCCCGAAGCTCACGAAGATAAGCTGTTGATCGGAGACTTCGTCTTTGACTTTGAGATTGAACTTGGACGCCCTCTGCCACTTTGTTCTTATCACAATTTGAATGCTTTCTTCTGTTTCTTTTGTTCCGTAGCTTATCCCCACCCAAGATTGGTCAACCTTTGAATTTGAGAAACAGATAATTTGTAAATAAATATTTGTTTAACTGCTGTCATTATCCTCATCTCTCTCTTTGTTTTGAATAATTGTGACAGCTACATGCTTTGTACATTGTGGGTATTTTTTTATTATTCAACACTCCAATTCCCCATCTCATCACAAATACCTCGCCGCGAAGAGGATTTTGCCAGAATCGCGCTCCTCACCCTCCTTCGAGTACGTTCCTTCTTCTTCTTTCCGATCTTGAATCCTGGGTTGCGGGTCGAGCTGTGAGCTCATACGACTCGCCATCACAGCAACCTCCGTCATTGTAGATTTATCAGTGAAAAGTGAGCTCAGAGCAAAGCAAAATCGGAGAAACCCAAAATTGGGTTGGTGGGCATAATCAAGTTCGAGCTCCAAGTTGTACTCTGAGTTCTCCGGGTTGAGGTTGTTATGGCCGACATCACAATTTGGGCAGAGAAAGAAACCGATATCATCCATTTTGCAGGTCAAATGAAGCGTTAGAAGTGGATCTGGTTTTGGGGTTGGGATTTGTGGTTGGGATTCAGTAGAGCAGAAGAGGCAGATGAGGGTGAGAGATTGGGGGTTTAAGTGGCGGGCTTGGGGTGAAGCTCGGTCCTGGTTGGAAATGGGATCGCAACTGGAATTGGGGTTGGGGAACTAGAGCGGGGAGAGAGAGAGCAGAGAGAGAAGCAAAAAAAAAAAAAATTTAATTGAAAAATGATTAAAAATAAAAAGATAAAAAAGAGAAAAAGAAAAGAGAGAAATAAAAAAAAAAGAGGAAGTGAGGGGTATTATAGTCATTTTAGACCTTGTGTGGACCTGTTGTGTGAATTATAGAGAATAAAGACTATCCAGTTTAATTTGAAAGGCGAGGGACTAAACTGTTTTTCAGAGAAAAGTTTGAGGAGTAACAAGTATTTAATCCAAAATATTATCTTTAAAGATTTAATTGTAAATAAAGCCCGCAAGGCTTAGCCCGGCCCGGCCTGAAAAAGCCCGCGAGGCCCGCATTAAATGGATAGGCTTGGATCCTTCAATTTACAATAAAGCCCGGCCCGTCCCGCTACTATTTAAAAATGGAGTAAGGCCCGGCCCAAGCCTTCTACTCCCGGCCCGGCCCGTTGATGAGGTCTATTTTCTTCCCATGTGCAGGAGCCAGAGACACGTTGTCCTTGCGGTCATTTACAGCTAGCTACCTTTGCATTAGAGACATAAAGATAGTTAAATTTCTATAAAATTACCAAAATTGCCACTCAGTATATCACTATACGTAAACTCTATCTCTCTCTCAAATCCTTTCTCCCCAAAATCAAAACCTCCATTTCAGTGGCAAAGCAACAAAGCAAGGATCCTACAGCAAAGCAACAAATCAAGGCTCCGGCGGGGAAGCAATGAATCGAGGCTCCGGCGGCGAAGCAGTGAATCGAGGCTCCGGCGGCGAAGCAGTGAATCAAGGCTCCGGCGGCGAAGCAGTGAATCAAGGCTCCAGCGGCGAAGCAGCCAATCGAGGCTCCGGCGGCAAAGCAACAGATCGAGACTCCAGCGGCGAAGCAACAGATCGAGGCTCCGGCGGCGAAGCAACAGATCTAGGATCCGGCAGAGCCAATCAATGAAGAAGAGGAAGAGGAAGAGCTCGAGGCAGTTGCTCACTCCGCCCACTCCGACGATGAAGACACCCGCGGCAAAGCAACAAATCGAAGCTCTGCCGGTGCTAGGCCTTGAAGGTCAGTAGCCAAAGAAATTTCTAGTTATTGAGGGTCAATAGATATAGTCTCTGCTTACTAATTGATTGTTTGATTTGGTTTGGTTATTGAGAAATCCAAAGAAAGCGAATAATGAATTTATGCAGCTAGGTTACTAGATTTGAGATCTAATTAACTCTTTGATACAGTACAGTTAGGGTTAGGATGAGAAGATGCATGAAACTATTTACAAATGGTGAAAAATTTCAATTGCAGTTAAGCATTGTGAAGACTGAAGAGTGAGTAGCAATAGCCTGTTTGGTTTGAGTAAAACCTAAGTTTTGGCTTGATTGAATAGTTTTGAAGGTCAGTAGCATTAAAATTCCAATTGCAGTTAAAGATAGTGAGAATTGAGTACTAGTAGCTTGTTTTGAGGGTCAGTAGCATTGAAGTTTCAGTTAGAGTTAAAGCTAGTGAGAATTGAGTACCAGTAGCTTGTTTGGCTTGATTGAATAGTTTTAAAAGTCAGTAGCATTAATATTTCAATTGCAGTTAAAGCTAGTAAGGATTGAGTACCAGTAGCTTGTTTGGCTTGATTGAATAGTTTTGAAGGTCAGTAGCATTAAAATTTCAATTGCAGTTAAAGCTAGTGAGGATTGGGTACCAGTAGCTTGTTTGGCTTAATTGAATAGTTTTGAAGGTCAGTAGCATTAAAATTTTAAACGCAGTTAGCAAAACCTGAGTTTTGAGAGTCAGTAGCATTAAAATTTCTGTTATAGTTAAAGCTAGTGAGGATTGAGTAGAAACAATCTGTTTGGAGTGAGTAAAACCTGAGTTTTGAGGGTCAATAGCATTAAAATGTGCAATGTGTGCAATGGGGTATTGAGGGTCAGCATCCTTCTTTTCCTTGATAAAATGGAAGAGTTCAAATTTTTACAGTAACATATGTGCACTTAATATCTTGGTTCCTTATTTGGTCAACATAAGAGTTCATATTTGAGTGGAACTGAGTTAGCTTTTGAGGGTCAGTACCCTACTGAGGTGTGTTTCAATAGCTTCAGTATTTCCTTAAAGTTGTTGGTTTCTAGCATCTATATAATTCATTACTTTGAAAATGTGGATGCATCATTTGATTTCCTTACAATCCTATTCTTCATACCGCATGATTGTGTAAATACATAACACATGACTTTCATGTGTAAGCTATTAAGGGTCAGTACTCATAAAGATGTTCTACTGAAGGTCAATAATTTTAGTTTTTAGCAATACTCATATATTCACATATCACATATGCAGATTAATGACAATGGCAAAGAGGAAGGCTACTGCAATAAAAGAAGAGGACACAATGTTAATTTGCTACTATATGTAATATGCTTGCAGCAATGTATATGTAAGATTTCTTTTTACTCACCTTACTGCATGTCAATAGCTTTAACTAAATGAATACCTTCACTTAGATTTTCTATCATTTTGTAGTTTGACTGTGGAGCATATATATCCTAAACTATATACAACAAGTTGCAAATAACCAAGGAGTCAGGGATAGAAGAATGTTCTACAAATTGAAAAGGAAATTAAAGAGAGCCTCAAGCACATGAGGAAATCCTGCTGAAACTTCTTCACCATGAGAAGAGGTGAAATTCAAAGCAACTTGTATGTGAAAGCAGCAAAGCAGAGATAAATGATATAGTGTTCAAGTTTCATATTGTAATATGTATAAATAGTCTTGGCATGTTTAAATAAATGAGTTGTTTCTAAGAAAAACAAAGATGGAATGTAGAAATATTATTTCTTCATAATGCTACTGACATTCAGCAGTCTTAATTCATATTATCCAAACCACAAGGGTAGTTTCATAATTTGCATGTCAATAGAAACAATTCAAAAACAGAAGGAATCTGACCGCAAGGTATAATACCTTGCACATGGGCCTTGAACAATAGCGCATGAGAATTCACAAAAACAGGCTTGCGCATGGTAAAATTGCTAGAGAATATGTATCTTGTGGTAATTTGCTATTAAAAATAACTCACTAGCAATTTATATTAATTAAATTAGCCCTAGGTTGAGGTTATCATTTTTTGCTCTTTTCTTCTCCTTCAAAAAAAAAAAAAAGTGAGAGAGAGAGAGAGATACTGAACAAGCTTATAAATAGCATTCAGAACATCCTCTGGTGCTCTGCAGATCTCATCTACACAGTAGATACCACTAATGAAATTATGTGATGTTTAAATATTGAATTGAAAGGTGAGAAAGCGAATCCAAGTTTGCCCAATGAAATCACCTATACAGGTTGTAAGTTCACTATCATCTGAGCTATAAACTCCTCTATTAAAGATATTACTTGCTGCATACTTTAACATAACAGCAATTATACGTACTACTAAAGTTGATGGGATGGTTACTGTTACTAAGCCGAGTAATAGTAGCGGCTGGAGCCGAGCCGATTATAGAATGACTGTTCTGTCCTTATTTTGTAAAAAATTACATCGTTGCCATTGTTCCTAGGTATTTGCATCTGGAAGCCTCTATCAGATAGAGTCTATCTACACTTCTAGCTTTATCAATTATCAAGAACGATCAAGAGAGAGGATAGCGGTTGTGTTTCTTTGCTTTGCATGAAGAGATAGAGAGAGATCGGAGGCAAGTTCTCACCTCATCATCTGAGATCGGAGGTTAGTTGCTCTTCTTCAAGTTTTCAACCTTTATTGCTTTGGATCGTTCGTCGTATTGTTTGTTTAGAACACCCCGCGATTAGGATCACTATGTTTGAGCACTAAAACTGAATCTGTGAGTGGTTTATGTGATTATGGGGACATATATCTTTTTTAGTCCCTACTTTCGAATCTGTGTAATCATCTATTAACCATAAAGATCCAATCTTGCCTTGCGTGTTTTGATGGCTTCATAGGTTTTGTTTCTCCTAATTAGTTTGAATCATTATCTGGAATAGATTTATTTATTCAACTGTCCTAATAGGGGACTTCGATTCATCATAATTGCTTGAGAAAAGTTGTCCTTTACAAAGGGGAGGATGAGTACACCCAAGTGGGAAAAGTGATGAAAGATGGTGTTGCCTCACTCCTAATTGATTCCGTACCATTGTGAGGATGGCATTTCTGATTAAACACTAATGTTCTGTCCATATCCAGTTGTTGATTGGCTTTAGCCCTTATTAAAATATGGAATATGGGATGTAGTTTGTTGGTATACTTTTGCATGGCTTTTGATGGTCTTACTGTGAACAAAGAAGTTAGTTCATAGCCGCATTCTTTAAATTTAAGTCCAAGTACCTGTGTAGAGGTTATCATACCTGTGATTATAAGCCGAATTTCAAGGCCAAGTTAGTGTTTAAAGATTTTCACCAAGTGTTAGAGCTTGGGACAACTTGGTTCAGTTCTCAATTCCTCTTTGTTTTGATAGTCAGTCAACCATATACATTACTCTTTGTCAGGGGTGAAGACTGCATTATACTTGAACATGGTCTATGTATGTAGTAGATATTTTCAATTTATGATTAGCCAACTTAGATCCTTATTTTTCCATAAAAGATCCAAGTGATCTCCATTGTTTATGGGCTTGGGAAGCTGTAGACACTCTCTTGGTCACCATTTGTCCTAAACTAATTACATTTCTGATTTAATAAATGAACTTAATGTGCTTTTACTAGTGGATATAGGGCTGGTTGGATATCTCTGCTAGGTAGGCTTGGGTTCATTTTGGAAGAGGTGTGTGCTGAGATTGTGATCGAGTTTAGGAGACTGGCTTTGGGAGCAAAAGAGGTATGTGTTTTGTTGCTTTCTCTAGTCTGTCAAGTCAAGGTTGGTGTTTTTTTTCTTCCTTTGTATTTGCAGATTTATTAGAACAAAAAGGAAGAATTATGAATAAGAGAAAATTTATAATGAGCTTATTGTTTAGCAGGTGTGTCAATAGTGAAAAGACGTGTTACTGTTTTTGGGTAATCATGTTTTACTTCAAATAGTGTTACCATTCAACCAAAGGTGATCTTCTTGGCCACTAAACACTTTGTAAAGGAATGAAATTTTCTGGTGGTGTAGAAAGAACTATTACTAACATTGGTTTGCCATAGCAAGTTTGACTGATAAAGAAATTGAAGTCAAGAGTGAGTTGCCTCCAAGTGAGATGGTGGTAATGCCATTGGATGCACAACTATTAGACAGCTAAAACAAGAAGCTGAGAGTGTCCTGAGAGATACATATTAAAGAAGTGTTTCTGGACCAGTTCAATCAGGGACAGTTTGTTTCTCTTCACACAAATACAATTCCGATTAATGTAATATACGGTATTTTATCAGTTTGATCAAGAATAAAATCATTTTCAATTATATTTTTCATTGTTGTACATTATTACCAATAACAAATCCCACGGCAAAGCGCGGGTGCCATTGCTAGTCGTTACTAAACAAAGTGTTTCTGTTAGTATAGCTTTGATGTATGTTGGCATTCCTAATACAAAAGCTAGAATCGTAGGTCTGCTAAAGTTATCAAGTGTAAACTGGAAGTGATATATGGTCATGCAATGCTTCCGCTGACTCTTCGAAGCACTCAAGGTAAGAGCATATGCATTTGCATTTCATAAAGGTCAACCTACATGCATACTAGGATTGCAATCTGTTCTACAATCCCTGTCAGGTCAGGTTGTTGGATTTTGTTTCTTCTTTTTCACGTTTTGTGCGCATTCATTAGTTGAGTCTTAAAATGATATTTCTCTACATGATTTGGTCTGTTAAGTCTTTTCGTCTTTATTAGGGATAGAATCATGTTTACTCGTGGAATATCTTTTTATGAATTGTCCCTTCCATATTAGGTTTTGGAGTCTTTTTGTCCAAGATTTTAGGGGGAGTCTAAAACATATACAACTAGTATAGGTGTTCATTTGGCACCTTGAAGAAAATAAGAATTTGTGCATCTATTGAGTCAAAGGTTTTCATTTGTTTGTGAGAAACTGTGTGCTTCAGATTCGAGTCTATGAACTACTTGTTCCATGCTTAAGTAGATCATTAAGTCAAACACATTCATCATTCATTACATTCTTCACATCAAAGTGCTTTCGAGATCAGTTGGAGTCGTTGATGTTCATGCAAGGTTGAAGTTCGTGGTCAGTACTTGTCAATCAGTGAAGACAGTTCAAGGTGGTGAAGATCTACAAGGATATAATCAGACAATCTACTAGTGTGTCTAGTAAGTATGTCGAGGTCAGAGCTTTGGGTTATTTGTAAAGAACTTGTATTCTCTCATCTAATGATTTTATTAGGGTCTTTAACCTTAAAGGCCCTGCAGTTGTTTCCTCATTTTGAGGTTTTTACTGTGCAAACAATTCTAGTCTCTTGGTTGTGTGTGTTTGTGTTTATCTTTGTTTGCCTTATTATCTCACTGCTATTTTGGGATCCATACTTTGTGTTTCAATCCTTAGTATTCTATTCCTTCCCCCCCCCCCCCCCCCAGGCGTGTTTGTTTCATCCTAGTATTTTCAGTTTCTTTATTAGAAAACAAGAGAAGGTTATTCCTAACTTTGGCAATCAATTTGAAGTAACAACAATCTGAAATATTGTAAGGTGATGGAATATAGGTGAGCAATTTTTTTTCTGGTGAAATTAAGGTAAGGGCTTTTGTACTCCAATTATAAATTTCTCCTCCCACATACATGAATACTTGAACCCACAAACCACGCTACAGCACCACATATGGAAGACACTACTTGGGTTCCCTACGCCACTGCATGGCTGGGACCTCTCAAACCTTATCCTGTTTTCCCGCCATCTCCGCCGCCGAAAACTCAATTTACCGCCCCGCCCAAAACCTTGGCCCATCATTGGAAACCTCAACCTCATAGGCCACCTCCCTCACCGTTCTGTCCATGCACTTTCCCAAATATATGGGCCCATCATGCAGCTAAAATTCGGGTCCTTCCCCATTGTCGTGGCTGAGGCCTTCCTCAAAACTCACGATGTTACTTTTGCCGACCGGCCCAAAATGGCGGCGGGAAAGTACACCACCTACAACTACTCCGATATCACTTGGTCCCCTTATGGCCCATATTGGCGCCAGGGCAGTAAAATGTGCATCATGGAACTTTTAGCAACAAACGCCTACAGTCACATGGATACATAAGAGAAGAAATGAGTGCTTTGCTTAGAGGCTTGTATGAGTCCTCAACACTAACATTTGCTCAAAGACCACTTCTCCACTGTGAGTCTCAATGTCATAAGTAGAATGGTGCTTGGAAAGAAGTACACAGACGAGTCCAAGGATGCGATAGTGAGCCCCGATGAGTTCAAGAAATTGCTTGATAAGTTGTTCTTGCTGAGTGGGGTGTTGAATATTGGTGATTTCAGTCTTTGGCTTGACTTCTTGGACTTGCAGGGGTATATAAAGCGAATGATGGCTTTAAGCAAGAAGTTGGACAGGTTCTTGGAGCATGTGTTGGATGAGCATATTGAAAATAAGAAGGCAAAAGGCTTTGTTGCAACAGATAAGGTGGATGTGCTTTTGCAGCTTGCTGATGATCCCGACCTTGTAGTTAAGCTTGAGGGGCATGGGGTCAAGGGCTTTACGCAGGTATGATCATTTCTCTATGTAACAATACTAGCTTTATGGAAAGTAAAAGTTAATATATAAAACAACAACAATTCCCAATGAGTTCTGCCCGGAAAGGTTCATTGGCAAGGACATTGATGTCAAAGGCTAAGGGGGGTGTATTCAATTCAGATTTTAAAAGACTTTGTTTGAGTTTTTATAATCCATGGATTTACTTAATCCACGGATTGTTTAAATTCTATATGGACTGATTGATTTTAATGGATTGATTTACTAGTATTTGTTTAGATTTTACAAATCCTTATGATGTTTTTGGTAGGTTAATTTTCTTCTTCTTCTTTAATTAAGCAATGGATGTATGGATCCAACTATAATGATATATCAATGACAAGAAAGTATGGCAATCTACCATTCTTTATGTTGTGTATAATGATATATGAACAATAAGAGAAAACTAA
The DNA here is from genome assembly GCA_024704745.1 of Rosa lucieae. NCBI lineage: Eukaryota > Viridiplantae > Streptophyta > Magnoliopsida > Rosales > Rosaceae > Rosa > Rosa lucieae. The sequence continues at coordinate 60,225,102 of CM045493.1, read as the reverse complement.
CAAGCTAAAATGTTACACAAAAAATAAAGTAGTAAACTAATGACATAATTTATTTCATATCTAATTTACAAAAAAATCATGTGTGTATGTATCATCTTAATAATACCATTGAAAGTGAGCTTCATTAGCTAGAAGGATTAAGGCTTCTAGAGCTATAATGATAAAAATAAAATAAAAAATTATTAGATGAGAGCAGAGGCAGAGGAAGATATTGGGAAAATAGGTTTAAAACAAAATGGATAAGTGTCACCTGTTGAGACCTGCTTTTTATTTATTTTATTTTTTGGGTGAAGAGGTTCTTTATTTTTTGAGTCAGAAAGAATCCATCAAAATCTTTTGGGAAGTGGTTGTATTGTTTTTGAGTTTTGATATGTATAAAAAGCACTATAAAATCCTTCAAAATCCATCATTTAATGAAATCCTTAAAAATCCATATACTTTTGAATATCAGCATATTTGAATAGATAATTTTAAATCTTAATTGAATACATCAAGATTTTAAAGGACTGTTTAAAATCTCAGTTGAATACCCATAGACTTCTAAAATACAAAAAAATCTTGTAGACTCTTAATTGAATACCCCCCCTAAGACTTTGAGTTGTTGCCATTTGGGTCAGGAAGGAGGATGTGCCCTGGTTACAGTCTTGGCATTAAGGTTATTCAATCAAGTCTGGCTAATATCTTACATGGGTTCACATGGAGATTGCCTGGGAACATGAAGAAAGAGGATTTGAGTATGGAGGAAATTTTTGGGCTTTCAACACCCAGGAAGTTTCCCCTTGTTGCAGTCGCTGAGCCTCGTCTCCCACCTTATCTTTACTCCCAGTGATTAGTTCTTGGTTTGAGGCTTTGAGCTAGTTTTATCACCTTCTTCAATAAATCAGTCCTGGGGTTTCAACTTCTACTACGATTAAGTATAAGTTTTCTGTATTTGTGTCTGAATTCGTATTCACTTCCTTAGTGAACATGGTAAAATTTACATCTTCTAAATAAAATTATATTGGTAGAAGAAACTCAAGAAAGTATGATTTTTTCTAATGAATCCTCAATTACATCAATAGCATATATAAGAGGAGTGAAATCTACACTCTATATTTTAAAATCCACATTATCTAATGAATCCTGGTAATCCTAATCTACTATAGAAGATTATATATTTGACTGCAGTTTCACTGTTTCACAATGTCACATTAAATTTGCTCCTAGCATATCCTCCTCCCTCTTCTGACAAGCACGAGGATATGGCCCCTAGAGTCTAGCAAAAAGCAGACCAATTAATTCAAAAAGGTTACTGATATCCTAGCCTGGGAGGACCTGCAAAGATACATAATTTTCTAACCTGCACAACCCCTCAGAATCTCATAGGATATGAAAACGCATTCAATGTGTTTAGAACAGTGCATCTTTTGCTCCTTTTATATTTCAATTGACTGAAACAGATTCTTCTTGTTCAAAATCAAAAACAAATGAAGAATCATGGTTTTCGACTGAAGCAGAACTATTACCGATTACATGGAATGCATTGCTTCAATTCAACAAGAAGGGCACAGTCGCAGCTGGACATTTCCCCAAACTCTAGAGTGTGTTTGGATGAGGGAAAAAATGATGGAATTTAATTGAAAGTGAGGATTTCATAATTCCTAAAACTCAATTCCCTCGTTTGGCATTATCAAATTGGAAATTTTAAATTTCTCTGTGAAAAAAAAACGAAGGAATGTTATTTAAATTCCTCACTTCAATTTCCACCAAAATAGGTGTCATTTACGAATTTCTTTGCAGTATTTAATTTTTATTTCCAAAACAAGACTTTTTTCTATTTTATATTTTTATTTGTTTTAAACTTTCTTAATTTATTATACATTTCAAATCCTAAATAGATGCAACCAAACATTATAAATTGCAATTAATAGAATTTTAGATTGATAGAGTTAAAGATTCCATCATTTATAAATTCTTACGGATTTTATAATTTTCTCATCCAAACGCACTGTAATTGAACACAGTAACAGCAGTACAACACAACTTAAACCAAGCTCAATTCTGAAGGTGAAAAGGAAAAACAATTACAAGTAATTGAGCAAACATTACAAGTATCCGAAAGATCAGTTCATACATGAATATGCTAGCCTAAAGTACTCCATGCATAACTCAAAGAGTTAAGAAATTCATAGCAATAGTCATTTTATCTGTGCAAACATCATATAGGAGAAAGTTGAGCAATGAGAGCAGAAGTCCTCTCAACTATCACTCCCCTGCAATCATCCCAATTTCCTCTACGTCGCAAACCCAGATATAACAGCCCAAACAAATTATTCCTTTCATGATAATCCATTTAAATCTAATGGGAAGTTTTCATTCAATCTTCATTTGGGTTTGCTTATGATGTGACCTTACACCATTTTCTATTTTCTTTGCTGCAGGTAGTGAAAAATTGAATTATTAAGGCTAGATACCTTATGAATAATGATAATTAATTCCAAAGTCCAAAGTCCAAAGTCCAAACCTGTGAGGCAATAGAATGGTGCTTGATGTATAATTTTCTCTTTTATAAGTCTTCAAAAGAGGGACTCATAACTACCTGTTCATCGACTGAAATGTCTACTTAAAAAATTAAAAATAAATCTAATAAGATAGCTTTTTCTGTTCTTGTTTTAATAATTAAGCAAGACCACGTTGCAATGCAGCTCACGTGTATGGGTAAAATAAAAAAATTAATATAATAACAAATCTCATATGTATGGATGCAAGTGATCTATGGTCTATGTTAAAAACTACAGTCACTCCACTATGATTATTCAAATTGAGAGTCATAAACCCAGCCGGTATCAAACTTAATCAAGAGTGAGTGAGTGACATATAGAGATGCTTAAAAGAGGAAATTCTTTAATGGAAAACTAGAGATGCTTAAAAGAGGAAATTCTTTAATGGAAAACTAGAGATGCTTAAGGACAACTTGGGTTAAAAAAAAAGGACAACTTGGGTACTTAATTAATCATAAACCCAGTTGGTAATGGTACCTGACTTGGGAACAACGACAAACTTCAACAGTGTCATATTACAGAGGAGACAAAAGGCAACGACTTTGTACCAAGTTCCTTAGATTATAAATGATCACAACTTCAAAACTTCACTACTTCAATACTCCACCCCACAAAGGCACAAAACCACCACAACACAGTTTGCCCAAAAAAAAAAAAAAAAAAACCACCACAACACCAAACATGGAAGGCACTGCTTGGGTTTCATATGCCGCGGCGTGGCTGGGAGTTCTAGCCCTCCTTCTCCTCGGCCTCCGCCTCCGCAGCCGCAAGCTCAATTTACCACCTGGACCAAAGCCCTGGCCAATCATTGGGAACCTCAACCTCATGGGCAATCTTCCCCATCGTTCACTCCACGAACTTTCCCAAAAGTACGGCCCCATCATGCAGCTCCGGTTCGGGTCCTTCCCCGTCGTCGTGGGCTCCTCAGCCGAAATGGCCGAAGCCTTCCTCAAAACCCATGATGTCGCAGTTGCTGACCGGCCCAAACTCGCTGCGGGCAAATATACCACTTACAACTACTCCAACATCACTTGGTCTCCTTACGGACCGTATTGGCGGCAAGCACGTAAAATGTGCATAATGGAGCTTTTCAGTGCTAAGCGCCTGGAGTCCTATGAATACATTAGAAAAGAAGAAATGAATGCATTGCTTAGAGGCCTATACAAGTCCTCCAACACCAACATCCTGTTGAAAGACCATCTTTCGGACTTGAGTCTAAATGTTATAAGCCGAATGGTGCTTGGAAAGAAGTACACAGACGAATCCGAAAACGCGATTGTGACTCCTGATGAGTTCAAGAAAATGCTTGATGAGCTGTTCTTGCTGACCGGCGTGTTGAACATTGGTGACTCAATACCTTGGCTTAATTTCTTGGATTTGCAAGGGTACATAAAGAGAATGAAGGCTTTGAGCAAGAAGTTCGATAGGTTTCTGGAGCATGTGTTGGATGAACATATTTCAAATAGCAAGGCACCTGACTTTGTTGCAAAAGATATGGTCGATGTGCTGTTGCAACTTGCTGCTGATCCTAACCTTGAAGTCAAGCTTGAAAGGCATGGGGTCAAGGCATTTAGCCAGGTATGATTAGTCCCTTTGTGCAATAATACTATTCAACAAATTAACTTTTACCAATATATAATCGCTGAAATAATATGAGACATGTTGTCAGAAATGTTGGTTTGATTCAATCCCTGATAACTGAACTCCAAGCTTTTGAGGTTTAGTGGTTGTCTAACATGGTATCCGAGTCTTATTAGTAGAAGGTCTAAACTTGAAACCTCCAATCCTCACTTCCACTTCTGTCTGGGTAGAGTTGATCCAGATCAGCACTGTCATGAGTTAAATTTTGGGATTTGTTTTACCATATCTGACGTCATTGATGCTTTTAGGACCTGCTTGCTGGTGGAACAGAGAGCTCAGCCATGACCGTAGAATGGGGAATGTCGGAGGTCCTAAGGAAGCCAGAGATTTTCAACAAGGCGACAGAGGAGCTAGACAGGGTGATTGGAAGAGAGAGATGGGTTGAAGAGAAGGACATTGTCAACTTACCGTACATTGATGCCATTGCTAAAGAAACAATGAGGCTGCACCCTGTGGCACCCTTGTTGGTACCGAGACTAGCCCGTGAAGATTGCCAAGTTGCTGGGTATGACATTACTAAGGGCACCAGAGTCATAGTAAGCATATGGGCCATAGGAAGAGACCCTAAATATTGGGACAATCCCCTTGAGTTTTTCCCTGAGAGGTTTCTTGGAAAAGGTATCGATGTCAAAGGCCAAGACTTCGAGCTATTGCCTTTTGGGTCGGGCAGGAGGATGTGCCCTGGCTACAGTCTTGGCCACAAGCTGATTCAGTCAAGCATTGCAAATCTCTTGCATGGATTTAACTGGAGATTTCCTGATAATATGAATAAAGAGGATTTGAGTATGGAAGAAATTTTCGGGCTTTCAACACCAAGGAAGTTTCCCCTCATTGCAGTCACCGAGCCTCGTCTTCCAGCTCATCTTTACTCAATGTGATCAAGCCTTGGCTTGAGGCATTGAGCTACTCCCCTTCAAAAAAATCAGTACTGGGATTCCAGCTTCTACTACAAGTTTGCTTGTCTTGTGCATTAAGTGTCAGCATTAGTTTGCTATATGGCTTCATAACTATGCCACCAAGACTGTTGTGTGTGATCAAATCCAAAAGCTATCATTGGAATTTCTTTCTGTGAATTGTGTAATTGGACTATCTAGTCAAAAGTGCTTGAGTGAAAGCTAAATAAAACTATTATTGATAGTACTTTTCCAAAGCTATGAACACTGATTGATTCACTATCTATATTGAACAACAGAAATTTATGATAATCCTCAATCACAAAAGACATTAACTACAACTTCAGAGTGTTACCTTAATTTTGCTTCATGCCTTGATTTAAATCATTGGCCATCCTAAACCACCCTGCAAAAGCATTCAAATTTTCTTTCCAAGGTTATGATGGAACAAATTGCTTTCGTCCTTAAAATGGTTCATGTAGAAATTCGCAGATTTGAAATTGATCAAATCTTACCTTCGGTCTACTATGTCACAAGAGAGATCGAGTGGTTTGGCTATGATATCTATTGAAAAAGATATTGTTGGAAAACTTGATTATGTAAATTTGATTAGTACCTTTGCATCTAAAAATGCAAGACGAGTCATATTTCAGTGATACTTTGAAATTGGGATATTGTTTTCTTTTGTAATGTTTGAGCATTTATTTTGGGGCCTCAAATTTTTTCCCGCCTTGAGCCTCTAAACTCACACGGCCGGCCCTGGTATGTGCTCATCATTTGACAAACCCTACATGTTGGAGTTGCAGACACGTACAGTAAGTGGGCCTAGCCGGAAGCTGTTTTTGGATTCGACGGACCACATACTACAGCCCAGGCCCAACTATCATACCTTCATCGCCAGCCCTAAACCACGGTCATGAAATTAATAACCGGTGAGTTTTATAGGTAAATAATTTTTTTTTTCCGATGGAAATATCATTGAATAATAACGAACTTACAACAAATGGGGTGTTGAGAGTGATTAAATTAAAGGTGTGGCTATTGTTACTCTATTAACTAATTTGTTTACTCCACATTCTCTTCTCACCTTACACATTTTTTTAATCTCATGTTTACTTTGTTCATCCATTTGCAGAACCCAAAATACGATTTTTCAGTATAGGGTTTAACTTGAAATTTTTTTCTATTTGGCTTCCTCCACGTCTCTCTCAGTTGTTTTTGGCTTCCTCATCTCTCTCAATCAATCTCATGAAGTCTTAGTCAATCAGTCTCACCGGCTTTAACAATGAGACTGATTGACTAAGAAAGATTAAGAAAGATGTTTAAGTACATACTCTATAGGGGTAATAAGAAAATTTCTTGTAGTTTTTAATAAGATATTGTCCTTTATTGTTTCATATTAGGATATTTTTGTATTTTAATAAATTATAAACTTGTCGAATGAACAAAATAATTCTTAGGGTGGCATTAGCTGCACCCTTACTTAAAACCTTGTTCATTATTACCGAGAGGGACAATTTGAGACTAAAGAAAGAATACCACTGCCCCCAACTACAAAAGCGATATGAATTGATCGAAAATATCATAAGAAATATATTAGTTGGCTTCCTAATTCCAAGAGTTAAATTTGCAACTTATAACTTTCAATATGACAATTTTTGTTCCATGAAATGTAGTTAATATTTGCTTTTTTTTTCTTTATGGAATGTT